>KK112239.1:104734-122044 GCA_000611955.2 Stegodyphus mimosarum | reverse complement strand
AAACTTCCGATTGCTTCAAAACCTAACTAACCATTTATATTGATATTACATAAATAGATTTACATTAATGAACATTGCATATTTAAGATTTTTTCTGTGATATTTTACACCTTGCTCCATATTTTGTTGCGTTCATATATACCTATATACAATTCAAGGATTCCATATTAACTAATACGTATATAACCAAAAACTGCTTCAACAATGTATTTTTCAGTATTACTAACTTCATTCTTAAGAATTTTCTGCAGTCTAGATTGCATTATTTTATTCATAAACTCCGAATCAAAAACAATTAAATGTTTACATGGCATTAGAAAATTAACCACAAAGCAGCAACCACAGTGTATTTGTAATATGGTAAACGGTCCTTACCAGATTACAAATACATTGTAGTCAATGTGAAAATAAAGCCTGAAGAAGTTTTCAACGTGTACAACGTGAAAAGGCTGACAGCCATTTGAGTTAAGATTATTTTCTCAAACACTTAGATACATATAACATAGCATTCGAAATGCAAAACTTAGGCGGTAAAGGTGGTCGCCTAACAAAATGACCACCGCTTCCGGCCCTTGTAGTGTTGAAAGCCTAAAAATGGCTAGTGCCCCCCGTTGTCTCTACTTTCATGCTTAAAAAAAAAAAAAAAAATTATTTGCTTTACAGTTTATCGTTCATTAATCCATTTTCATTGCACAAAATTGCATTCATTCAACGAATTCAAGTTGTTTCCTTATTTTCCTCCCTATAAAACTGAATGCAGAGATGCTTAAAGTTAGGTGCTTAAACGATCCCCACATTTTCCCACGACTCCGAAGCGACCAGTCTTCACTTTTTTAGCGTCATCGTGTTTAGGGTAGTTGGTAATTTATGACTCGACCGCATTTGATCAGCATTCGAAAATGTCGACGCACAAGCCTTCATGACAGGCCGGATTAAAAAATTAGGACGGCCATGTCGGCCTCGCGTGCCAAATTTAGCCCCTTTAAGCAGATAACATTAGAAGAGCAGTTTTGTTTTTAAATCTCCTTTTTCATTACAAAAATAGCAAAATTTACAGAGAAAACTGGATTGGAAAACAAAACTGGATTTCAAAATAAAATTAAGTTACAACTGAATCTATGTCACCGTAAAAAAAGGGTAAATTCTTTTGCTGTTACATCAAATAACCTATTTTGTAATTTTGAATTGAAAACTTGAAAAGAGGAGAAAATTTGCTCTAACCCTGCTGAGCTTTAATCTCAATTACATTACACATTTCATGCGAAATTTTATAAATGACATACTAATTTCTAATGTGCAGGATTTACTATATTGCAGACAGTAACAGTTTAAAATAAGATTTTAGAAACTATTCTCAGCAGGGGTTCGCAATTTTTTTAATGGTGAAGGGGGGATAAGGGGGAGAAATGAGCAGAAGAAACAGAACATTTTCACTTATTTCACATAATTATTTTGTTTATTTTATTTATCTATAACATCACTACCTTTTTAATAACGCTGTACATTTAAAACATTCAAATATTCTTAAAAAATTACTTAAATACACACATTTAAAAAAATGAAACTCATTCATGAAATCTTAAACTATAATCAGGCATGAAAGTGCAAGTTGGCAAAAAAAGCTGAACAACGCGCGGACACAAAATTACACAAAAACTAAATGCGCACGCGCGAGCCAAAAAAACACATTTTAATAAAATATCAACCTTTTAATATAAAAAGTATTAAGCATATGCATATAATTAAACTAAAATAATACTTGTACTTACTATTTTGCTATTAATTTTATCTTCCACTTGTTAAAAAAAGTAAATCACCAAGAGATTGTAATGAATTAACCTTCTTTAAGATGCTCTTTATGTAACTTAATATAACAGTTGATACATGAACGCTGTACACAACATTACAACACACTAATATACATATTTATGTTATTTATTACTGCCTATTTTCAGGCAATGACAAGTTTTAGAGATAATATATATATATACACACACATTTGCCGGTCGCGATTCTCAACGGTTCTGCATCGATCTCAGAAACAGCCTGGGTGACGTTCAAAAAAGCGGAATTCCGCGAAAACGCGGAAAACTTTCATGCCTGTATAATAATTATTTTTGCTTCCTTGTACAAAGTAAAGGAAGTAGTATAACCACGAAAAATTTCGGGTATCATATTTCAACGAAAATATTCATTTTGACTGCTCTCCAATGTTTTTGCGAGACATACGTACCTTTGCGAACATCTGACCGAATAATGTTTTTGCGAGAAATCTGTGCGTATGAACAGAATAAACGACTTTTTTTTTTTTACACAACGGATTATAAAATGGATTCAGATGAGACTTTTTCCGTGATGCCCGAACGCAAGTAAGTATGTATGAATGTATCTCGCAAAACTAAAAAATGAATAGCCATGAAACGTTGAAATTTTGTATATGGAACTGCTATACAGCAGTAAATGCAGTGAAACTGCCAAGTGGTATTTTATGAAATCTTAAAATTAGTTCTTTTGATAAACTGATAATCAGTGTCAGTGTTTACGTTCCTGTACTCGAATGGCGCCGAAATCGAAACGGTAGTTTCGCTTTGGAATAACTTAACTTCAAATTCAACTACTCCCTCTTTATACATACTTATAATAATAAAGTATCTATACGTAAACATCTGGTGATAATACAATAACACATTTAAGTTTTAAAGTAAGTATTAGAACAGTTATAGGTCAGCTACATTCTAGCAACCGAATTTTATCGACAACAAATACAAGCGTGTTCCCACCGCAGGGCAAAGAAAAAGTGTAAATTAATTCGAAAGGCATGGAAGCAAACAGTCAGTGTTTGCTCTTTATGTGATTTTCTCCAAAAAGAACTGCAGAATGAACTAAGTCGATGATTTTTTAATGCCATACTGCCGCAATTCAACTTAATTTCGAATGATATTGTTTTCCAACATCCTTTATTAGTTGCTTTTGGGCTTAGAGGCTTATGATGAATTAAGTAAGCATTATTTATTACTGGCTGAAGACTGCATGCATTTAACGAGGTTTTTTTTCTTCAACTAACTGGTGTTTATTATTTTTAGATGAAAATCTTAAATATTTGCTAAACGTAACATATTGTCTGGAGGCGGCCCGAACACACAACTTTAACTGGTTGTCAAAAGCACATGAGTTAGCCGCCATAGATTTATCAGTTACATGACATGATTACAGCTTCGACCACAAATCCACTGCTTCACACTATAGATGGCCCGAAAACTATCCCCTAATCCTGCTTAAAAAAAAAAATCGGCGTTAGGGATGCCTTGAAAAAAAGTGTTGTGCAAGGGTCTCCAGAAAACCTTAATCAGGCTAGGTTATTTGCCCACGCCCTAAACTCGCCACACTATGCACAAAAGAGAAAAAGCAAATGAGATCATTCCTTTAATAAGCTGCAAGGGATAAATAGTAAGTCAAAGCGGTTAATAATTACTATTGAAGATTTGGATTTACGGAATAACAATAAAAATAACCCACGTCTCATTCAGATTGTTAAAACAATAACAGCTGCCAAAATAAGCAAACAATCGGAAGACAAAAGAAACAAGTCCAAACGTGGATCAAGAATAAACGTCTATATTTATCTTAAAAGAAAGACAATACATAGTTGAATGCAGTCGTCTTTCTTTGTCAGTCGAACATGATGCAGTAGAAGTGACTGAGACACCAGATTTTCACTAATGGTCGTACAGTTATGGTCCCACAGCACTAACTGTGCGACTCTACCCTAATTTTGATGACGAACATTCTTAAAAATGGACATGAGGGTTCTCCCACCCCTCTTCCCGTTCCACCAAGCTACTCGACAAGACTTTCGAAACGTCAATATTTTAAAGTGCCTCCACGCAGTACACCATTATATACTTACAAACATCCACGTTTTCTCGGGCATTCGAACTTAAGCTAACCTATATGGCAGCCAGCATCGCTAACCACTATGCCAGTCAGAGATCCAAGGGATAAATATTAAGTTTCCGAAAAAATTCTCACTTCGATTTTTCAAAAAAATTATATACTACTCAGCCTAAAGAAGCATGTAAGAACTGAACTCAGAAGAATTCGGGAAAGAAAAAAATGAATAACAAAGATATAAAAATGGAAATATTCAAATCAGGAATTTTGAAACAAAACGTATACGACTTGTAAAAATGCAAAAGAAAATCTTAAAGCTTTCTCATAAAAGTAGGAATTTAAACACGTTCGACAATATGAATACATATCAAAATCTTGTATTTTGTAATGAACTGGGATCAGAGATATAATAAAAAGTGTGGCTTAATTTTTTTTAATATAAAAAAACAGTTTATTACTTCAGTACAGATTGTGAAAGAAAGACTTGGCTGCATTTTCATTCATTCTACTTTGTAATGCAATATTTTAAAACTATCTTTCTCTGTACAGTAAATTCAATCAAATGATCTCTCTTACTAGATTGAACAAACGAGTACGTTCACTGATTTCCATCTAAAAAAAATTTCAGAATAAAACAGATATATAAGTAGAGTTTTCGCACAGCGCCATGATATTTAGGTTCACAGCTACGAAATTTGGCACACAGATTTTCTACACAAAGAATCTTCAGACTTCGAAAAGGTTTTTTTTTTTTAAATCTAATGAAAAAATTACCATCTTTTGGCAATTTTTCAAAAATCCCTCTCTTTTTTCTGAACATTGAACGTTCGCCATTTTAATGCAGAATTATGGTTTTAAACAGAAAGGAAGTTCCTTCTTTCGCTTAGAAATATGGTCTCGGTGCTTGGAAATCCCGCTTGCCAGTGAAGTCACCACATACTTCATTATAGTTGATTGAAAAAAAAAATTATTGTTATACATAATTATCCTCCCCCTGGACAGATTTTGCATTAAGCGTTCATCTCGCTTTGTTAATCTCATTTTTTCTTAATGTATTTTCCTTTCCGATTAAGTACATAAATCAACAGAATTTAAAGAGACTCGCCGTTCAGATTTACCTACTGGCGAACTTCCTAATTTTGTAAGTTTACATATACGATTCCTTGCCATTTTACAAACTGATTTTCTTATTATATACATTACTCTCTCTCCCTCCTCCCTTTTCACAGCTAGATTTTATATTTATTTAGATGTCCATTTCTTGTTGTTGCGCAGTTAGCACGTTTTTGTCATTTGGGTGAAAAAAGTGGAAACTGGTCTCTAATGAGGGGGCGAAAATGTAGTTTTACGATAGCCTGTGTCTTTTTGTGATGGAAAACAGAATTTTGAGTACGAGATAGTTGTTGCTGAGGATGATGTAGTTTTCTCTTGCAGACGTAAAGGCGGGGGGAGGGCAGTTATGCTCCCTGTCCGTCGGAAATGAATTAGCTGATTACCGAAGGAAGACATGATTTTGAAAGAAAGTTAGTTGTTTTGCTGTTGCTACTTTGCTACTAAAAAAACGTTTCTCCTGCATGTTGGAGCGGGGAGATGGTGAGAGGAGGTAGCTTCTTTCTGGCGTTTGTACGTCAGAGAGACAACTATGCCCTTAAGTAACATGCCTTTCCGCTACTTTGTTGAAAGCTGTTAGTAGTTTGAGATAAATACTACTATGTTACCGGAAACCCAGAGAGCTGCAAAAAAGATGCAGTTCTACTCACGGGTTATCGTAATGTCTGAATGTGTATGTGAGGCTCGCAGTCCTCATCTTGAAGCATCGGCCTGATATTGCCAATACCTTAGCAGCGACGTTTTTGGTGTATTCTCCTTCAACATCAATGAGTAAATATAGCAATATTTTTACCGGACTAATTGATCATCTTTTTCTTCATACCTGCGTGACGCACGTGCCTCTCCAGAAGGGTGTCGACATGATTGTTTCGACTGCTCTTGAAAGGTTTTGTGTCATTTTCATAAACCTGGAGTTATGATGGCTCCATTTTTCAGTGTTTGTCTTGGTTCTTTCGGAGACTCCAGGTTCTCGCGGAGTCCTTAGCTGAACTACCGACTCATGACTTTTCGACTGACTGAGTTGATTAGAGGTACAAATGACGTCCAACGAACATTTAGATAAGTTTTCTTATATTTATATATTTGTTTCAGTAAGAAATGTTGCTTTCTTGTGTAAAACTATGGGTTACTAAAGTGATTAACCTAAAACTTAAAACTAGACTGGAATGAAATGTTGGATGGAATTTTATGGTATCCTGTTGTTAAACTCATGCTGAACCCAATGGCAGGTAAAACTTGTGTACTATACCTGTTTCCAGTATCCTAATAGTTTTCATGTTAAATAGTAACTCAGGATGTCGGCTGTTATATTTAGTTTCCTAAGGTTTAAAATCAATAGTCAGTAAATGTAGTAGAAACAATGGATTATACATTAAAACTGAAATGTGAACTTAAACCGTAACTTAGAAGATAAATAAAATGTTTGATTTAGCTTGAATTTATATTATGTTATCTTTTGAGTATTGCATCCTTCACATAACTGATTATTCACTAATGCACGATCCCGGAAATAAGAGGTAATACACAACGCAATTCTTATTTAATTTACGATCACAAAGAAATGCTTACTTGCTAGTTAAATAACTTTGAACTTAGTAATTTTTAATTGTTACGGTCTCACCAAATGATATTGTGGGATATAAACCTATCAACGAAACAGTTATTTCCCCTCTCCATCTTAAAAACGGTAACTGTTTATAATAAATAGCTTTGCTCTGCGTCATTTCAAAATTAATGCATGATTCTACAGCGCTAATGACACAGATAATTACAAAAATCTACATAATAATTTCAAATTTTTGAACCGATACTTAAAATTAACCAACAGGAATTAAGCTCAACTCAAGCTAACTCCTTCTCAGCCAAACTTTCATTTTAGAGATGTAGCATTCTCTCTCTAACGGCTGTGTTGTCAATTTGCTTGCCGCCTGCTGCACTTTTTTTTAACCGGCGCGTTTACTGTACCAGTTCATCAGTCATGCATAAAATATATTCATCGATATTAAAAGTATTGTTTTGTTAAGGAATAAGAGAATTTTTCTATCAGCAGTTCAAAGGCGGACGTGGGCAGAACCGATTAACAGTAATGGCAGAGAGATGATGCCGACGCCCCCGGTTACTACTACTATCAGCAGGGATTATATATATCAGCAGAAATTTAAGAACAGAAACAACCTAAATTTACATTAAGAATTACTGAGTAAAAAAATCTATCATGTTGTTCTTTTGGTATTTAAATATATATAAAAGAAAACGACTAATTTTAATTTGGCTACTTCCCCTTTCTGTCCTAAAATTAGTAACTATTTATAAGATAGCAATCTAAACTGCGTCATTTCAAAATCAATCCGTTTCTTACTACCTTACGTAACCCTGCAATGCAGGTATCTCAGAGCCAATAGACTAAAGATTTCATCTGAAACCGAAACTTTTAGGACTCCACTCTTCCACACTTCTTCTGAAGACGTCCCTTTTCCGCTTTGCTTTGCTCTTGCAAATTGTCGATAGTTGCTGTCTTCAGAAAATGTCTTCCAGAAGGCTCAATACCGATGTACAAAAATCCTTAAAGAACAAAACGCAATATCGTCCATTTGCTTTGTGAATGGTTATGAAAAATGTGTCGAACATGAATAAAAAGGTAACAATGGAATTTGGCCACGTCTCTGTAACTTTCTCCTTCTGTATGCTTCTACTAACCACTCAGCCATCTGCAAGTTATTACAAGATTGCTAAGTTATTACACACATGTATACATACGTATTTGTATATACGTACACACTATACGTATGTATACATGTGTGTGTGTATGTGTGTGTGCGATAAAAAGTATGTAACAATGAATTATACATTAAATTAGCAACAGGCCCTTAATTTCTATGTTTAATTTGGGCACTCCCTTAATTTCTGTGTTTAATTTGAGCACTTCCTCCCTCTCTATTCTAAAAAAAAGTAATACCTTTTTCGAAACTGCGTCATATCTGAAAACTAATTCCGCGTTATATCATCTTAATCCTCAACATTGCTTACAGTTCTTAGCCAATTAGATTAAAGAAAACTTTTACTGCAAAGAATACTGCAATCTAGCTACGCACTGTATTTTCATCCAAACAACCTCCAACGTGCTGGGCACTGGAGGTAAGACACAAACTTACTTCTGATCTTATCTTTATTTTGGTTACACTAGGCACCACTAAGTTTAAAGAAAACATTACTACTAAAATTATAGACTCCAGACTTTATATTTTACTGTACAAGAATTCTTCAAACATTAATGGACTGAAAAATCGTAAAGAAATTGACCTTGCAATTGATAATCTTACTAACAGCATTTGTATTGCTCTAGAGGTAGCTGCTTGCATCGTATTGTAAGACCAATTTGCTGATAGGCCGCTTTGTTACACCAAAGATCTTCTTAGGCAATGTAACAGAATTAGAAAATTATGGGATATTACGCGGGATCCGAATCTTAAAACAGAACTCAACAGGTAAATTAAGAAAAATATTAATTAAAAATGTGAAAACAAAATTATGAGTCTTGATAAAACTGACGGTTCCTTCCGGTCGTTTATCAATAAATTTAAAAGAAGCTATACATGTAACAGACCGGTATAATCCTATCCTAACAGACGTATCTACTTGAATAATAAAGCAGCATTATCCCATGAAGAAAAAGGTACCAGTCTTTGCAGGTCACCCTGAAAAACAATTTAAGCTAAATACTTCACCTCATGATGTCAAGTTTGTATACAAAATTTGTTACTTTGTAAGAGACTGGTTAAATGCTCTAACTGTGAAAAACCGATCTGATTTTGTAACCCTATAAAATTTTCAACATCATTAAAAGATTAAAAATTCGAAAAGCACCAAGCTTCGATAATATTTCCAACGTTGCAATCAAAAACTTATCAAAAATGTTATCGCAAAATTTATTAGCATTAGAAATATCTATCTGAATAGTTTTTTTTTTCTTAGAATGGAATTCAAAGATCGAAATGTGCTGTAATCATCTTTTTACCTCAACTTGGTGCAGATACAACCTGGCAAGACGGTTACAAGCCAATCAGCTTATTATCACGCTTAGAAATAAAATTTTGAAAGAATCATTCTCTATAGAATGCAGCAACCTTACTTGAACGTACACCACCTGAACAGTTCGGCTTCCTAAAAATATCTTTCTACTACCAAACAATTAGTAAGACTTGTTGAATTTACTTACGCGGCTCTTCATAAACCGTCAAAATGCTGCCTCACTCATGCTGGACGTGGAGAAAGCATTCAACAGCGTCTGGCATGGCGTTAATTTACAAATTAATAAATAAGAATTTCCATCGAGAAATTATATTTCTAATTATGCCTTCCTTACAAATACGAAATTTACGGTTACTATTGGTAAAGAACAATCAGATTTGCAAGAAATTACAGCTGGAGTTCCAAAAGGTTCCATCTTTGGCCCTATTTTCTACCTCTTCTATAGGAGGGATTTTCCAAAACCAGTAAATTACACAAAGTATTTCATGAACTGTTACGCTGATGACACCGCCTCGGCAAATAAATTAATAAACGCAAATCATGCCATTGAAAAACTCCAAGAGTTAGTGTCAGTGACTGAAGATTGAAGTACAAAATGGAGAATATACATCAATGTCCAAAAATCTCAGTTGTTAAATATTCGTAAAAAAACATATGAATATGTGACCAAAGAAAAACTCGGCTCTCTTTGATGAAATTGTTCGCAAAGCCAAGTACCCTGGTATCATTTTCAATAGCAAACTTATTTGGACGGATCACATCGAAAACTTTAAGAAAAAAGACAGAAAAATAATTATCGGCCTTTTCCCAAGTATTGACAAGTATTCCAAATTAGATTTAAGAAAGAAACGTCTCATTTTTATCTCAATTGTGTGTCCGTAACTTACCTATGCATCACCGCTTGGACTACTCTTCCAAAAATGACCTGATCAAACTCCAATACATGCAAAGTAAACATCAGAGTATTATTACTAACGCTATTGAAACTACAAGTTTCTGAACAAAATCAATAGAAATTTCTACAAAAAGCTACTACTTGTAGCCATCTCACGAATGCCTGAATACGAAATACTACAAGAGGACAAAAAATTATGTCCTTAGGCCGCACATCTCTTAAGTGATTTAAATTTCCCACCGCAATTTTTACAAATGCACTCCTGTCTTTGTGTATATCTGTATACAGTTATTTTTCTGTTCTTTTACAATTTTTTTGTAATCAGTGTATTTATTTTTATCTACATTATGAATTTCAGCTAATATTCCAGTTCATTACGGCTATGGTTAGAACTTTCAAACCTAGGAGAAAATGTTCTCCTTTCTTTCCATACTTATCAAATTTTCTCTTTTGGAAATCTCACTTTAATGTATTTTTATGTGAAGTGCCTTTAAGTCACCATTGTTACACACGTTACGAAATTCGCAAATATCGTGGCATAACGTTACCGATACCTATGCGCTCTCTCTTTAGCTGCTTCTTCCCTGCTCTAGCTTGCGCGCGGCGGTGTATTGTCCATTGTCTGAAGATGGGCTAAGCTTTTAAAATTATGGGGTGCATACTGTAACCATAATTCTGTGTGAAGCACATAATAGGTCTCCAAAAATGCTTTATCCAATAATTAAATTATGTTTAATTCGCCCACGTCTATCTGCAAGTTCATCATTTCCATCTATACGGCTCAGTCAGCGCAGTTGGGAATCAGCAAGTCAACATCGAGGAGTCATTACAATTATACATAATTATATTGTTACGAATTTTGCATATATGTAAATAACTTTAAGTGAAATTATATGGGAAACTGCAGTTTTTTTTTTTTTTTTTTAAAAATAATGTGACATGAAATGTTTAAAAGAGAAAATGCTTTGCCGGAAAAATAAAATTACTGGGGCAAGTCTATTTAACAACATTGAGCAAATAACTATCTCGCGAAATTGCGGTTTTATTATTATTATTTAAAGAAAGAGAAATACTCGTGCACCACAAAGTATCACACGAGACATACCAATCGTAAGTAAAAAAAAAGCAAAATCCTAAGTAATAACATCAACTTTCAGTAATACAATAAAATCAAACACACACACACAAAAAAAAAAAAAGATATAAATATATAAACAAACCATTTGCAATGTTTAAAATAAAAGCCAACAAAGTCATCAAAAGCTCGGTAGGCCGAAGGTGAAGACACAAAATCATAACATTTCGGCGGCCAATAAATTCCAATTAATTTTAATCTGCATTTCAATAGATTACTTGCATTATCAAGCAATGGACAATCAAAAAGCAGGTGGAAAACACTTTGCTGAACGCCAAAATTGCAATTACACAAATTGGAAGATGCCCATCTTAAACTGTTCGAGATAAACGTTGAACTTACCCTGTCCAGACAAAAATTGCGTAACCTTAAAATTGAGCTATAAGTCCTTACTTTTTTAGTCTTTCAAAAACAGTCGGGAAGAATTTTTTTGCAACAGCTCCCTTGTCAGAAGATATATAATCACAATTCCATTGTTCAATCATTTTAGCTTTGAATGTCTTTTTAAAGTACGATTTTGGAATATTTACATCAACATTAATACCATTTTTAGTTGCATTTAGCAAGCCAATCAGCTCTCTCATTTCCATAAATACCCAAGTGACCACGGACAAATGTAAAAAACACTGAAATACCGTTTTTCTGCAATTCTTCGAGAGATTGCTGTATATTAACAATAATATCATTACAGGAAAATTGCGGTTTTAGAGACTAACTTTTGATTCTAAATTTGCCGAAAAAGCGCCAAACGTCGCCGCACTTGGCAACATTTTGGTACGGTCCCTATATAATTGTAAATGTAATTGATACCAATGTGTAACTCTAACCGTATCCGGACCTCATATGCCTTCCAGTAATTTCGAGAAGTCAAAGGTACTAGAGATTTCTCGGCAGCCTGGGAGAAAACTATAAAACACCGGAGAGAGCATCAGTTTCTCGGTTATCAGTTCACAACTGAATTCGTATTACTGAGATACCAGCGGCAGTTTCGCCTTTCAAATGCACTTTGCATTGCATTGCGTTTAACATTCTTAGTAATTAACTGCAACTACTGACTGTGTTCTATGATACTAAGAAGAGTATTTTGTGGAAAATTCCTGAAGTATTGTTGCGTGCGTATGAGTTCGTAATAGGTTGAATGCACACAGGTACGATGATAGATTAATAAAATTTATTTTATCGAAAGAAAAACTTCAGAGTTCTGGAACTTTCCACAGAAATATTCGGCCAGCTGTTCACAGTATCACAGAGTACAATCAGTAGTTACACTTCAAACTACTAAGAACGTTAAAGACAACGAAGCAAAGCACACAACGCAATCTAAGGCGAAGCCTTCAATACTCCTAAGTCGCTCTGAACTAACAGCTCAAACTGAGAGCAGATGCTCTTTCTGGGCTTAGATAGTTTTCACACGGCCGCCGAGAAATTTCTATTACTTTCTGCCACTCGAAATTACTGGCAAGCAATACGAAGGTCGAATTGCAGTTACAACTAGTATAGTGATCAATTACATTTATTCAATTACGATACATATTACGGTGATACAGGAACCGGACCAAAATGTCGTCAAATAGTCGCCAATTTTGGAGACGTTTGGCGATTTCTCGCCAAATTAGCGAGATAGCCATTTACTTAAATAGGCTTGCCCTGTATTCTTATTTTCCCGCTACAGCATTATCCCTCTCATTGTTTTATTTCTCTACATAATGTAACATAAAAAAATCTAGCGAGAGAAGCTATGCCGGAAAAGTAAGAATATAGGGGCAAGTCTGTTTAACCTTAAGTAAATGGGCATCTTGGTAATTTGGCGAAATATCGTCAACCTGGCAGCGGTTTTGGCAACAATAGGAGCAAGTCTGTTTAACATAAAGTAAATGGGCATCTCGCTAATTTGGCGAGAAATCGCCAAACTTTGTAACCATTTGGCGGCATTTTAGTCCGGTCCCTGTATCCTGTATGCATTGTAATTGAATAAATGTAATTAATCACTATATTAGCTGTAACCGTAATTCGACCCTCATATTGCCTTCCAGTAATTTCGAGAAGCAGAAAGTACTAGGAATATGTAGTCCGGGTGAAAACTGTATAAGGCAAGAGAGAACATTTGCTCTCAGTTGTTGTTGCTGCAAGTTGTTAGTTTAGCATGTGTTCGGAGTATTGAGATATCTCCAGGTAGCTTTCTCTTTAGACGCGCTTTGAATTGCGTTGTGTTTACTGTTCTTAGTAGCTTGAAGTGTAACTACTGATTGTACTCTGTGATACTGTGAACACCTGTACGAGTATTTCCGTGGAAAATTCTAGAACTAGGAAATGTTTCTTTTGACAAAATAAATTTTATTAACCTATCATGGGACCTGTGTGCCTTCTTTTTATTACGAAGTCGTACGCACACAACAGTATATATTATTTTGACAAAAATCTTAAAACCGTAGCGCTAATTTTCTATCGTTTAAATTTCCATTTCTCCTTTTAATTAATTCAGATTAACGTTTTTCAGTTAGTTTGCTCATATCCATTGTTAAATGCATTCTTACGTTTTGATTGCTAACATTAGTGTACTAATTCTTTAGAGATGGTGGTTTGTTTATTTTTATATGTGAATCTGTTTACATTTATTTACATAGCTTAGAAGAAGCTTTTGTCTTACTTCTTTTCTTCTTTCTAACCACTTCTCAAAAATTAAAACATATCAAGCATTTTAAAAAAGTGTCGAATTTTTCCACGTTACTCATAATTCATACTTTAATTAACACAGCAGCTATAATATAACTTAAACTTTAGATTGCTACTCACAAATCATCAAACTATTAAACAAAACAATGAATCAAACAAATACGTGAAAACACCAGAGGTTATTGTTGATAACTGAGTTAAGATAGCAAGATTGCTAGTTTCTAAATTTTACTTAAACCTAATAAATTTTATTTTAAATTAATTTTTTTAGATACATTTATTAGCATAAAATCATTTTATGATGTCTCAGAAACTACTTAAAGTAGCACTAGGAAATTAAGGAGTGCCAAAAGGGTGCAAATAAGTAAAAATTTTAGTAGCACGTTTGTCAAAACAGCAAATCTGCGAAAAATCGCATGATTTGGCAAAACTGGGCTGAAAATTACCAAGTGAAGAATGTTTACAAAAGATAGCATGTCTAAATATCCCGTAAACGAATATCATAGATTAATGATTTCAGTTTAAGAAATGAATGAAATAAACTAGACTTTCAGGAGGCTGTAGTTATTTTGATCAATGACGCCTTTTTGATCGTTCTTTATCCTTAGAGGAAAGAGAAGGGAATCCATAATATATAAAATCGACCTTGAAAAATAAATAAAAATTATTTAAACTATAGTTATCCGAAACTGAAGCGTCAATTCTAGGAGTAATTTAAAAAGAATTTCCTAAGATTCAAACTCCGACTTTCGGCATTTTAAAATGAAAATTCGAAACCATTCATCTCTATGAATGTTTATTGGACTAAAAAGTGTATTTGAAAAATATGACGACTAAAACATGGCATGCATAACAAGACCAATATATGGTCTTTTTACAGTCAAGTTTTAATTAAAAATATTTGTATGATTTTGATCACACAAGTATGGATTCTTTTCTTTCTTTTTTTTAATTTTATTATTTCGGCTAAGAAAAACACTTTACATTGACTCCCCCTTTTAAGTGGCCATATAAAAAAATAACGTTTCATGCACACTACGCAAATAAAAGGGGGCGGGGACATTTCTGTATCTCCTGTTCTACTGGGCCGATTTATGAAACTTTTCATGTCTCCAAAGCGTGACTTAGGATACGTATTAGATTTATATATAGCATTGTTCTAATATAGGTATTTTGACACAAAATCGGACTTTTTCTGAAATGACATTGCAATTTTTTTTTTCATACTGATACTTTTTTCATACTGATCATTTTTTCATACTTCACTGATTCTACGACTCAAACCGTGCCAGAATGCTAAATTTTGTAAATATCGCACGAGTAGTTTTTAAAATACATTATTATTATTATTATTAAAATATTTTATTATTATTATTTTCTCATTCTTCCTTTCACATTTCGAAATTTAGGTGCATTCCAAACATAATTCACCCACTTTTTATAATTTATTTTTAAAATTTGTTTTTTTAAATAATTTTTATAAATTTTTCGAACAAAATGTTGAATTATAACCTATAAAAGTTTTATCACCATCTTTAAGTAGATGTATTTCTAAGTATACCTACAAAAATTAGAGTTTTTTATTCAAAATTTCCTAAGACATACGTGAATTTACATATTGGCACGTTTTGAAATTTGACATAGTCGTTATAAGCAATAATAACGCCAAATGTGGTTTACGTTCTTTGTTAAAATTATTTGAAAGTAAGAACGATGGCTTTTTTCCGCTCCCGTACAATGAAAAAGGGAAAGGAAAATAGGTTGCTATAAATTAAGAAGTTCATAAAGTGAATTATTCTTTGCGGAAACTGAAAAACATGCGCCAAGATAAATTTTTAATTTCTCTATAAATTCTTCACTAAAAATTACAAAATTTAATATAATTTGAGTCGTAGAATCGAAATATGGAAAAAAAATGGCCATGTCCTTTCAGAAAAAGTCCGAATTTATGTCAAAATACCTATATTAGAACAATGCTTTATATATATAAATCTAATACATATCCTAAGCCGCGCTTTCGAGACATGGAAAACGCAATTTAAATTTCGTCAACTGGCCCAGTAGAACGGAAGATATAGAACTGCCCCCCCCCCTTTTCTTGCGCAGTCTACATCTAACCTCGATACAATCCTATTATTAAACTTCTAAAAAAGTTCCGTATTATGAGAATTCATACGATACGAACCGAAGAACTAGTCTAAAAAGAAAAGGTTCCAGAGGTTAAAAAAAGTACTTTTTCATTTTATAGTACGAAAAATATATACATACAGGAATTAATCAAAAAAAATTACGTATTCATATTGCATAATATTTCCTGTCTTTATTATTAATCACCATTACACAATGGCAATTTCTACTTGGTAATAGAGCCTCATCCTCTGGGCTTTCTTCAAAAGCATCTTCACATCTATGTTCTATTTTTTACCAAAAAAAAAAGTTATTTTCCATTGCTTGCTTTTTTGGATGAAAGACTTTGGTTTCTTCACAAACTTAACGTTGTATGCAGCTAACCACTTGCGAAGTTCTCTCTTGAAGTTTACTCCTTAAAAAAAAAAAAAAAACATGAAAGCAGTACCTTTAGTGCGATTTTCTCCCAACGTTTTACTAGTTTTTCAAAGCCTTCGGCCCACAAACTTGGAGGCTGCGAGTCTAAAAACAGATCAACCTCATTTCAGACGTCCTGTGCAGAATGGAACATAGTAACAGCAAGATGTAGCTGCAGGTGTACAAAAGGTAGAAGTCCGAAAAAGCGATGTTGGGGGTATATGTTGAGTAAGGCAAAAGATCCCGTTCGAGTCCATAAAGAGTTCAGCCGGTGAATAGAGACAAATGTGTGGTCTTGCATCATCTTGATGGAACATTACCTTTTCGCACCGGAATTCAGTTGGACGTTTTTTCTTGATAGCAGTGTCAACACGGACCACCGTCTCGCTATACACCTTACTGTCGAAGGTTTTACCTTTTCCCAAAAATACCACCGCAATCCCACCAGATACAAAGCATCTTTTGTTAGTTAAATTGCGCTTTCCGACGCTCACGACGGGGGGCAGACCGACCCCCTTTTTGGCTTGCGTTGTTAAAGAAAATCCACTTTTCATCCCAAGTGCGATCCGGTCCAGAATTTTGTCCTTGTGTTGATATTCGAGCAGATCAGTGCAGGTCCGAACACGTCTGTCCTTATCTGCTTGAGTTTGCTCCATGCGGCACCCGCGATTGAACTTGTATGTCAAGTTTATGCGATTCATAGCGCGACTAATGGAGATGGTACTAACGTCTAACTCCTTATCAAACTCTCATGTGGTTGCATATTGACCTTCTTCCACAAGTTCCCGCAAGAGGGCCTCATGAACATCAGTAGGCAAGCCAGAGCGCTCTGTCATAATCCTTGTTTTTGAACTTGCGGTACCGAACCTTTACAGTATCATATGAGACAACATTATTATCTAAAGCTGTACACATAATTTGGTGACATTATGTAGCTGACTTTTTGCAACAAAACTAGATGTGAATGATCGTCTAATCTGGTAGCGTAATAATTCCATTTCAGACACCTTAATGGTTTTTTTTTTTTTTTTTT
>KK112239.1:88753-104167 GCA_000611955.2 Stegodyphus mimosarum | reverse complement strand
TTTTTTTTTTTTTTTTTTTTACAACACAATGTTCTAAAACAAGTCTCTTTCTTTCAGATACTCAGATACCAAAAAATCGTTTGACAAAACATGATTCAACACACCAACGCGAACTGTTTGCACAGATGATTTTTTGCGGTGGCGGGAAAACGTTTAACTTCACTATTTCTATCTGCATTATTGTGTTCAAATTTAATTTGGTTTATCTCACATACCATTTTTTGTTGAAAATGGTATGTGAGATAAGCCAAATTAAATTTGAACACAATAATGCAGCTGGTCCCTTCGGCGTTTTCCCTCACTACTAACTCTTGATTATTTTCAGTATTCATTTTATTAAAACATCCCCTCCGACAGAGGTAGCAAGCTCCAAATGTTGCTTCCATTTTGTTTCACAGCTCGATAAAATTTACATTTTGAAATGATTCTAGCCATAAATTATTCCAATTAGCATTCAAGATTTACAGTCTTATATCTTCTTCTTTTCCTGATCTTCCATAGTTTTGTCATGACAATATTTTTTTTTTTTTTTTTGTAATTATGTTGAATTTTAATATGCTATACTATAGTGGTACCAAAAATTCTAACGCAGGGGATTGGTAACGGAAGTTTCTTTTTCCTTTGGCCGATCTGTATAACAGCAAAACAGAGTTGCACAAATACGGTGAAAGGGGGATTTTCCACAACTCTCAAACCGTATTAAGCCACGGAGTTAAGCCAGGTGGAGGCTTCTGATAGGAAAATTTAGGCCGTTAGGTATTTGCGAACATATATGCTAAGTAACTAGTGCTGAAGTGTAATAAATAATTAAACACACATAATTACTTAATATTTTAATAAAATTTAAATTTGGTATTTTGTTTCTAAGTATTCATATTACTTCCTCTGCATATCAAGACTGAAATGCATAAAAATTAAAATTATATTGAGAACTTAAATATTCTATGGGAGAAAAAGTAAAGCATCAAACTACTAAAACATTTTATGGAATATTTTGAAGTTAAATGATTGATTGTTCAATCAGATGCCTATCAAGCAGCAGGTTTAATAAACCTTTATCATGACTTTTGGCAAATTCATAAATTACTTTCGAAGTACAGAAGTTCTTTAAGGCTGCTATCACAAATTCGTTTGTTTCGGAAGAACAACTGTTTGGAACAATTTTTCTGCTTTGTCACAACAGCCAATCAACACAGATAACTTTGGGGTTAACACAGAGGAAACTGGTTCTCCATTACAAACAAGCTGATAGTATTCGAAGCTGACAGCTGATTGGTTGAAAACGAAAAACTTGTAATTTTTTTCGAAAGGAAGGAAAAAATCATGCGATTTCTTTCAATAGTAAACCAGGCAGAAAAATTGACTGAAACATTTGTTCGTGTGAAACAAATGCGTGTGTGAGATGGGCCTAACACTTCTTGTTCCATATATACCGCATTTTCCAGTGTATAACGCGCATCTATAATTTCAAGCTAAATTTTTTAATTTTTAGGTATATTCGGCGTATAACACGATCCTATTCTTCACGAAGACCCAAAAAGATACATGTGGAATGCTTCTATCTTTTGAGGTAACTTATTCAAAGATTTATTGTAGCCTTTCGAACAGTGGTATACCGAACTGACAAGCGTTAAGGGGAACGATATGTGTCGATTAAATACACTGGTGTGCAAAACTTAAGCAACAATGTAAAAATTTAGCAGATAGCCATGAAATTGCAGAAAAGGAGGTCTGGAGATCAGTACAATGAACACGTAAGTCAGTAGAAACGTCATGTGTATGCAAATATCAGGAACGAAACGTCAGAGGCGACATGAGCGTACACAAAACGCGTGATGTCGGCGCGCGCAGCTCAACAGTAGAATAAAATGAAGGACGGAGACGCAATTCAACATATTCGCTGCAAGTGCCAGTGAGTCAGTTCGTAAAATATGGCTAGAAGAAATCACCTGGACGACTTCACACGTGGAAAGAATGATCGGAAAGCTGGAGGAGGGGCGTACTGTCAGCAGTGTAGCTGCAGAGTTCGGAATCAACAAAAGCGTTCCAAACCACAGGTACAGCCGTTAGAAAGGTTGGTGGTGGCCGCCGGAGGACGACATCTGCAGAGGATGACCGATATATCGTCCTGCAGGCGAAAAGAGGCCGACAGCAGTCAGCAAGCGCCATTGCTCAACAACTTTGTACAGCAAAGGGGCGACAAGTGTCGCGGTTTACTGTGGCCAGACGCCTTCACAAAGGGGGCCTATTCGCCCACACCCTGAACGCTGCCTCATGTTGAAAGTTGGCCACCGACGCCACCGTTTACAGTGCAGAGAGCACAAAAACTGAACAACTGATCAATGGAGTCGTGTCCTCTTTACAGATGAGAGTCGGTTCAGTACCAGAAGCGATTCTCAACGCGTTTTGATTTGGAGAGAGGTCGGGACCCAGTTTTATCCCAGTAATATCAAGGAAAGACACCGTAACGGTGGTCCTGGAGTTCCTGTCTGAGGAGGCATTATGCTGAACGGGCGAACTGAGCTCCACGTTTTCGACAGAAGATCTGTAACCGGGGATCGCTATTGTGAGGAGGTACTCCTTCCCCATGTGCGTCTGTTCGGAGGTGCTATTGGCCCAGACTTCATTTTTATGGATGACAATTCACGGCCACATCGGACTCTTGCTGTTGAGGAGCTATTGGAAAGTGAAGATATAACTCGAATGGATTGGCCAGCGTACTCCAAAGACTTAAATCCCATCGAACATGTGTGGGATGCTTTGGGGAGACGCATTGCAGCACGCTTACATCCTCCGGAGAACACCCAACAACTCAAACAGATGCTGATTGAGGAATGGGCACTCCTACCGCAAGAAATGTTGCACCACCTGGTTCTGAGTACGCGGAGAAGGTGCGAAGCAAGCATTGCAGTGAGGGGAGGGCATATCCCATATTAAGGAACATCTGCTTGTTGTTCTTCCTCTTGGATAGAAAATCATGAGTCACGATACTATGCGTTCAATAAAGCTTGTTTTTGTTTGATTCCATACCGTATGCATTGTATTCCTTTTTCAGCTTCGATGCTTTCGTCATCCTTTACGTACATAAAACTCTCCTTCATTTCTGCATTTCATGTCTCTTAGTTGATTTCTCGTGGAGTTATGGCAAAAAACCCTGCTGTTGCTTAAGTTTTGCACACCAGTGTATTTCAGGGAGTAAATATTCCTAAAAAGAGGGTAGATTGTATTGAATGCAAGAGTCTTAAAAAAAAGCTATTGTAGTGTTTCGAGAAAAGAGGGATATAATTTAGAGTAAAAATGCACTTCCAACTTGATGAATTCGTAGAATTAAGGGTTATATGTTTTCTCTTTTTGTAGTCATTTTAAGCTGTGATTCTGAAGTGGAAATCGAAGGCTTTCGTAAATCACATTTGCTTTAGTTGAAATAAAGTTGATCTAGTGTTCCTTTTAGGAGTAAATATGGCTCCCGCGAGAAGAAACAAACATAGTTTAGGAAAGAAAATAGAAATCGTGCTGCCGCAAGAGTGTTTAATGTTGGTGAAAGACGGAACGGATGACGATGATGATTATCCGTTTATGGATCAGAGTAACAATGATGGTGAAGATGAAACAGAATTCGATGATGTGCCTGAAGACATAACGGAAGACGAAGATGACGAACTTTTCATGTTATCCGATAATGAAAATATTTAAGTTCGTAACGTACTTTTAAATAAGCAACATTTAATGTACATATAGAAATCTAGTTTTTTTATGATTATTCCCTATTTTCAAATCTATCACTTTTATACCTGGCGTACAACGCTCACCCGTAAACTTCGATCTTAATTTTTGTATTGAAAATGCGCGTTATATGCCGGAATATACTGTATTACAATGATAGAACTTCGGACATCGTATATTTTAAACAGTTTTTTACTTTTTTAAGACACAGAGAGATCTCTTTTCAGATGCATTGGAAACTCGAATAATCAAAAAATATTTACGTAATTTTTTCATTAGGAAAACTTCATTTCTCTTGGATACTTATGATAACATTTACGTGTCAGAAATAAATTTGCCTTACGTTTCTTTTAAAAATAATAAAAACTCAATCATTGCATCATTAAAATGCAGAAAATCTATACAATTTTTATAAATCTCTTAACTTTTTTACTTAGCTTGTTTTTTAACTTCACCAAATTTAAATTAAAAAACATTTTAAATTCTAAATTCTCTATTATTTTTAAATACTTCACTTCTACGACCAATTTGTGATATTATATTGTCACAAATGATATTAAAAGACTTGACGATAATTTTCAAGCTTTGAAAGAGATTATTTTAATTTGTTTTAATGGTCTGCGATTTTGTTCTTTAAATGTCAAAGATGTCACGGCAATTGCCTCCATGTCAAAATATTCAAGATGGAATTGTGCAATAAAATTTTCTATCTGCGTAATTCTTTAAATAAAGGTACAACCTCCACTACAGTTAATTTATTTTCCGAACGTGAAGCACGAATGTCAAATAAAGCCTTTTTTTATGACTGCAAACAATTTTTAATGCCAGAATGGCTCTTGCCGATCATTTAAACTCGAATAATTTTTTAACCACTAAATTATTTTCACACTTTTTCAGCTTTCTGCTCAAAATTTGCCAGCGATAAGGAAATACAGATAAAAAAAAAAAAAATAAATAACTTTTACATAAACATAAAATACTGAACAGCTGCACTACAAATTTCTGTAACAAAACTTCCTACTAAATTTCAAGAATTCAAGAATGATACACACAAAAAAAAAAAAAAGAAATAATATTTAGATCGCATTCGGACTGTAGTATTTAATATAAGCCTGCATTCTTGAGTATTTTTCTGAGAAGTTTTCAGTTTTGTCACATATTTACCCCACACAAAATATAATATTTATATCTAATTTTGCTAAAGCGGACGAATTGTTCTAGATTTGGATCCGTGTATTCTTTTAATAGGTATAAACCCTAGTAACCTTTTCTTTACATCACCACATGGGCAATACGCACTTTATAACTAATGTCAGCTGATCAATGTGCGAAATATTAGTTATTGAGTCACGTGAAAAGCAGTAATAAGCTACCCGGTTAAGGTCTTCTGTTATAGATGTGGCTAAATATTTGTTAATGAAAACTGATAAATTTCTCGCAAACATCATGTGCAAATAACTTACATTTCCTTAAACTATAATCGACCTAATAACGCTATAGTTGATATAACTCTTTTCAACACTTCTTTCCAATAACTTTCTTCGCGTTCTGTCTGTTGCAATAAATAAATGATAATCGATTTTGTTTTAAAGATCAACCTCTTCCATATAAACCAAAAATTTAAAACATCATATGTAAAATTAAGGAAGGGCCGAATATATTTGCACAAAGAAACTTCGAATTTAATGTTAATTATTCGTGTTATAAGTTCAAGAAAATTTCGATATATTTGTTCAGGATGAATTTTTGACATAGTATTTAAAAGAAGAATTACAGATTTTGCTGCTTTATTTCAAAATAGTATAATGGAATATTAATGATTGAAATGCTAATATGTTGCTTTGATTTTAATAACAAAAATAATAAACGATTAGTTCAGAAATTACGTAGTAACAGTGTATCTGACTGCAGTGTTATCTCGTTATGCAATAGGGTGGAGTGAGAGAGAGAGGGGGGAATACTTTTTATTATTATTATTATTATTTCCTGACCCAACAAATGGTTCTGTCTGACGGGGGGGGGGAAATTGCAGCTCAATCGCTCGTCGTCTTTTGGTTTCACGTGAGGAAAGCAAGAAATATATATTTATATAAATATATATCAATGTTAATGTTAATGAAAACATCAAACTATTTTTAATAATATTTTTTAATACTTTTTTTAAAACACTTTTGTTTCCTGGCCCAATATATGGCTGTAATTGTTAAAAAAATGCCAATAAAAATGTTGCCGCTTAGTTGTTTGTCGTCATCTTCAGATTCCACAAAAGAACCGAAGAAATTCCTCTTAGTGTCGAACTTCGTTAAGCTCATTCCAGGACTTGATTCGACTGAGTATGAATACAATCCTGGCTTCCGCATCACATGTTGCCAATGACGCTTATGTCTCCAATCTCTCATGCATCTTTACTAGAAACCGGGAAGAGAACTTTCCTATTTTAAACTGAGAACCGCCTTTAATCAATCTTATGTCTTCGTCGCTGAGGTTCAAAGAAGCTGGTGGTTCTAAAGGATTGTCCCAAAGAATCATTTCAAAATACTCCTCTGCTTTGAAATTCAATTTGGGAAGCAAAAATTATTGTATTTTCCTCTTCCAGTCAGTTTCCCTTTTCAGTACTCTTCTCAGGCCAAGTTCCCGAATATGTGCTCCTTCATCTTCCAGCATCGCCAACAGGATGTTTTCAGAGTGAGCAAAATAACAGTTCCTCTGAATAACTTCATGAACGATTGCCTTAAAAGTTTCAGGCAAGAATGACTTTTCTTGATCATTCCGTGAATATGAGGTGATCCATGTGTTGCTTTCGGGATTTTCTTTATTTCAAACCAGGATGGCATATAAATTTTAATAACATAATCGTCTGTTGGTTCGGCGGTTGATACATAAAGGCAAGGAATTCTGTTGACTGTAGTGCGCCACCTTGAGTGGGCCTTCTTCCTAGGACTCCTGTTTTGCTAGGTGTGAAGAGCACTTTCCCGATGATACTGCCTTAGAAATATCAAGTATTTTTGATCAATACTGAATCTTTTTTGTCCGTTTTCAGTATCGGATAGATCAACCAGAATAGGGACACAACCTGTGTTAGGTAGGGTTTCACGTGTTTTCAGGCATATCCCTATTGTTCCAGAAAACTGTTGTGGCCAAGATGTATTTCCATCAATCTTCTGGAAAGAATGAGAAAGGGGTAGTTCATTCGTGTGCAATAAGCATATAAATCAACGCAGCTCATGGCCAACAAAGATCTCAAGACGTCTAATTACACCATTTTTCTTCCCAGTATTGACGCTTGTTTCATCACATCTAACAGCAAATCAGTTCAGAAAGTTCAATCCGTTTCTTAATGTTGGTGATACTTTGTGCAATATCTGCCACTAGACACAGAATCCGGAGTTACATGTCCTATATAAAGAGACCAGGTTCTGACAAAAGAACAATATGCTGTAGTGAGAATGCCTGTAGAATTTTCCTTCTTCTCTTTTGTTCTTCCTCCCATCAAAGTAGATGCCATACAAAGATTGTATTATTGGTGCACCGGTTGATTGAATGGGGACCGTACCCCGTTCCTTATGACGTTCTCTCCGCAGGTTACTCTTGCCAATAATTTTAGCTGGAGTATCTCTAGATTAAATTCCCAGATCCTGAAGTACAAAGGATGCAATAACAACAGCTGATCTATCCGATATTACTGTTCTACCATAAGCAACTAAATTACAAATAAATCCCATATTACTGCTCTATCATAAGCAACTAAATTACAAATAAATCCGATATTACTGCTCTATCATAAGCAGCTAAATTTGGCAGAGGTGCTTGCATTTGGCCTATCTTGGAGGTTGAGGGAATTTGAGAATCAGCTCTTTTCAGACCTTTGGCTTCTTGACTAACGTAATCGTCGTCATCATTGTCGGGATGTCATCTGAATCAGACACTAAGACGGCATTCGCTTCTAGGTCTGTAATCGTCATAGGCCAGGGATGGGCAAACGTTTTCGTTCGCGGGCCAAAAATCGAAAAAAAAAAAGTTCGGCGGGCCAAGGTAAATTTTTCTAAAATTTTGTAAACATATACAAGTATTACAATTTAAATATGTTAATGAGGAGAATGAAATTGCTCTTTCATTTTTAAAAGTTTCTTATATTGAGGTTCTCGAAGTGAGATGTACTGATTCTAAGGAACGAGGCTAACTGCTCATCTGTCACTCTACTTCTTAAATAATTCTTTCTAAGGTTCATTGTTGAAAACACTTGTTCACATATATAAGATGAAGCAAACATAGCACTGATTTTCTGGGCGTGAGATATTAAATTCGGGAAACTCACTTTCGATAATGATGTTATATTCTTTGAAGACTGCTACAGCTTCATTGCAGATGAGACGCACTGGTTTATCTTTTACAACTGTAAAAAATATTTCTAGGTCCATTCATCATTAAAAGTATGGCATTTTGAATCAACTTTACGTTTTTCAGTTGACATTTTGGGGTTGAAACATTTTACGAATAACCCAAACAAGCACTAGCTACGCTATACTTTTAACAATTTCACCACTATTCACAATGATGCTATATGTCCGTAATCGTTCCATACGCAACCAATAATACTAGAACTCGCGACAAAAGGAAAGACCGCTGGCTGGAGCTTAAAATGCGCAGTCTGCCAAATATGAGGTCTGATTCACTTTTGTTGGATTCGCATACGTCTTCTCCCCGAAAAACAGATAACGATTCTTGGCGCCAATCTACAGATATAACTACCAAAGTACTTGCGTTTTTAACACTTTACCGATTGAAAGCTGTTTGTGCTTGCTATTTCCGTTGATTTATGGTTTGCAAAACAAAAATAGAGACAGTAAAAAGATCATCAATCCTTTGAACAAAAGGAAAAAAAAACGTAATATTTAAACAAAGTAGAAAAGGATATGGAGATATAATATTATATATATTTCTTTTAATTTGCCTCGGACTGGCAAATTAAGATTCTATCCGCGGGCCGGATACAGTCTTCCGACGGGCCGGATTTGGCCCGCGGGCCGTAGTTTGCCCATCCCTGTCATAGGCAAACACGCATTATCTTTATATGCCATTGCTTAGATTCTTGATTTTCCCTTCTTTGTTGTCTTTCTCTTATACGTTGCAATTTTCGGCTTTCAGAAAAGTCGATCGACCCAATGGCCATTTATTTTTCTTTCACGCCGTTAATCTGTGAAGAAATTTAGCTCTATGCTTGGAATCTTCACGGAAAACATCTGAATGCAGAACTATCAAACAAAGTACAGTGAAATACGTTTAACGCGAAAACGATTAAGACGAAATATCAGATAACACGAAATAATACAACGGTCCAGACAAACTGCTATGTATTTTCATGCATTTTTTTCTCTTAACACGAAAAGATTTCCCTTCTGGGAATGAACAAAATACGAAAACACCAGCCGCGCAGGGGATATTTAAGAGGGATGTGAAATGAAAGAAAGGTGGTTTCACAAATTTCGTAGAAAGAAGGCTAACTTGCCTTTAAAATATCCTCGGAATAACCTGTGACATGAGCCAATTTTGTTAAGCCACTTTCACCCTCTCTCATCATTTGGCCTTGGAATTCACGACGTTCACCGATTGGATCGTTAAAGTTAGATGAGCGATTCTTACGAGAAAAGCATGAGGTTGCAATGATAATTAATAATTGTTTGGCTCACCCTAAGGTTGTATTGAAAGCTATAAAGCTTACCTGTTTGCCTCCGAATACAAGTCTTACAGCCTTGTGATCAAGGGATTATACAAAACATGAAATTTTTTCTACCAGAAGTAACTGCTTTGAAGACATTTAATCGCAATCGAAGCAAATGAAGATTTGTCGATCAGTTTATCAGGTGCTCTTCATATGTTGCACGCTGCATGGAATTCAATGACCCCAAGGACGATTGAAAATTGTTTTCGTCATGCAGGATTCTCAAAAGTTTCAGATCCTTTGGCGCCAAAAGAAATGCAGAAGGAAGATATTGAAACACATAACGAAATGTTTGAGAAAGTTTCTGTATTATTGGACTGTCCTACTGTATCATCGGAAGAAAATGTTGCAGTAGATGACGATACTGTATGTACAACCCCAATTATAGTAGACAAAGACATTTTAGAGTTTGTTCAAAGGGAAAAAAATATCATTAATGCAGATTCCGCCAACAAGCATGAAACGAATGATGCAGCTCATGTTCCCACGTCATCCGGAATGACGGACATCATGAAAAGTATACGCAGTTATTTAGACGCACATTCCAATGATGGAATGAACAACAAAATGGACAACATCGAACAATTTGATGCTAAAAAAAGACAATGCAAAGAAAACTATCTGATCATTTTCCCAAAATTCAATAAATGTTTTGTTTTTCGAAAATGTATTAAATTTCATTAAGTTCTTGTGAATGTTTTAGTTTAATTGATTTTTTAAATACATGCATATATACATATCTATGTAAATAAAATGTACTCTAATATATTTAAATTTGTTCAATATATATATATTTATTATTATTATTACTATTATTATTATTTTTGGCAATATCCTTTAACAACATGAAAAAATATTTCAGTCCCCTCAGTTTCGTGTTAAACGATTTTCACTGTATGTCTGAATGATCAAAGAAATTTATATTAATTTTATCAGTCCCCTATCGAAATTTTGGTATTCTTTTTACGTTTTTGCACTTTTCATTTTAATTTCTTATACCACGAATAATTTCTTGCTGACTCACCTGAGGTAGAGAGCTTTTCTTCCAAATTCTTCAACAGCCACAGAACACAATTTCGGCAATGTCCTTGACTGACGGGTCTTTCTCATTCCGTTTCCACAATAACTCATTTCTTACTCATAGGAAATGCTTAATTACATCAGCATACGTAGGTAAAACTGTCTCTTTAAGTTATACTGGGGTTCCAAAAACATTGCAAAAAGATACATTTTTAGTTGACGTAATCTTAGTCCAATATAAACAATGACTGATAAAGCAGGATTCACAAAATAGGTCGAACAGCCAATTAATTAACAGTAAAAAGTCATTAAAAGATTGTGGAAGCCATCTGACTGCTTAGCCCAAGCTAGAACCAATAGTCAGGTTAGAACCTGTTTTGCCATTCAGTAGCATATTTTGGCATTAAATTTGATACTTTGTTGTGGGAAGCAATTTTTTGCGTTAATATTGGGGGTTTTGACAAAGCAATTCATAAAAAAGCATAAAACTGTTAAATAAGTCAGTACAGACGTACATTTGAGGTGTAGAATTTCAAGATGTCAATTCACACAATTTGTTCTGTGTCAACACAATTTGTTCTAGCCCCTTTGGAACCACATAATGACTTGGGAAATATGAAATTTAAAAAAAAAAGTTTTTTAGCTACACCCTATTATGTAAGTGAACGAATTGTGCAACAAGACGCTGCAATTTAAATTCATCCTCTATTTAATAAATTAATAAAAAATAATGTAAATTAAAACTATACTTCATAAACCAAAATCGAGATTCTTAATGGTGCCGATCAGTGACGGCTCGTAGCTAAAATTAGTGGGGGTGTTGTCAAAAAAATTTTAATTCAATACATTCGACCATTTAAGAACAAGTGTGTTCCGAAACATCTGTTGTGTCATCAGCCATTAAAGCTACAAGCTTTTCTAATTTCATTCCTTATCTCCTCAGGATATGTTTTAAAGAGGCAGTCAAGTATCTCGTTGTGAATGGTCTTAGAAACACCTTTGAAGACTGCACTAGTTTCTAAGTGAAGTAAAATTTACTAATCCTCTAAATACACCTGGATTTACTGAATCGTCTTTTTCATCATGCCCACGTATGGAAGTTTCAAAATTTCCACAAAAGAAAATACAGTCTATTATTTTGCATAAAATTTCACGGTTCTTTTTAACCTTTATGTTATGCTCATTGACTGAAAGTCTGTATCCCTCCCTAAGTTTCTCCTTAATACTAACGGTTCCTAAAAGAGCAGTGAAACTTCATTATCAACATGCTTCTTTGACATCTCATGCTTTTCAGTGTTTCCTTTCATTTTGTTTATATTTCTAAAACCGTCTTTTGTCCACGTTACATCACCTCCAAACAGCAAGTATGGGAAGCAAAACAGAACATTTTTTACTTGACAACCGCAAAGCCAATTTTTCCGTTGGTACCATTCAGAATTGAAACTACGAATATATTTCTTCTTGTTTCTTATGTCTGGCTGACAGATTAGAATATCAGTTGTTGAACGACCTCTTTTCTTAATTGTACTTTTCTCATGGAGAGACAGCTGTGAAAACGAAAGCTCTTGAAGTTCACTTACAGTCACAGAATTTATTACTTGAGGATGCAAGGACATGGTTAAAGTATTCTGTAAAGAACCGAAAAAAAATGAATCAAATAGAATAGCTGAAAAAATAATCTAACCAAGAATATGGTGTATGATTTTTTAATCACAGCACACGCGGAGTAAAAAAAAGAAAAAAAGAAACTCCTCCAAACGGCACTCCAGATTCGGCATTGTAAGAGCGACAGTGCCCTTCTTCCTCTCGGCCTCGAACGCTGCTTCCTATGTGCGCATGCGCAAAACAACAAAATACCACACGCGCGAAGTAATCACGTTTCCAGAATTTCGGCACTGTAAGAGCGACAGTGCTCTTCTCGCTGAGTGGCTCGAGTGCTGCGTTCTGTGTACGCATGCGCAGATCAACCAAACACCAAGCCGCTGGAACTGCGAAGCCCGCAGTACCATACAAAAACTTTCGTACCTATTTTATAAACTGGAGGATGGCTACTGACATTAAGTTTAAGGATTATATATTGTAGAAGTATAAAGAAAGAATTAAAGAAAAAACGGCCCATTATATTAAATATTAAAAATAATAATAAGTCGAAATAGGGGTGCTGCAGTTCCACAGTGCTTATTACGAGCCACCACTGGTGCCGCTACTTTTATGAAGGTTGCCCGATTAAAGCTAACAACTGAAATTAAAGGTGCTAGACATTTTATGCCGGAGTACCACTGGAAAGGTATTTTCCTCGGTGATAAACTGGCAACATACACAGAAATGGTAGTACCGTTCAGAAATCTATTCAGGTGAAAAGCCATTAGGTTGTTAGATTACTAAAGTAAAAAAGTAAAGAAAAAATTAACGTATTTGCAGCATGCATGCTTATGTTATTAAATTTCAAAATAACAAATAAGTGGATATGATTAAAAAAAGGCTTTCACAAACGAATATACTTGTAAAGAATAATGTACTTTTTCACTTGCAGTGAAAAAAATTTCATTTTAATATTTCATATTCTACTTTAAAAGTTTATACCTAACATTTGTTATAAGTTAATTTTCTTGCACTGTTAAATGTGCGAGTCTATTCAAATATCCAAATTAACACATTCTTATTATTATAAATGTTAACTCGTACCTGCATACAAAATAAATACAAGTGCACGTATAATTTTGTTTAAGAAATACATATTAAATCATTAATATGCAAAATATGTTAATTAAATATCTTTTGCTAAGATTCTTAACTCTTAGTAACTGACTTGATTAAAATTCAAACTAACAAGAAAATTCTAGAAATATTCTTTTTCCCCTGTTTAAAAAAACAGCATTTAGGTTTGCCATTTAATAAAAACAAAGCACTTATAGTTAAAATATAATTCAAAAATAAAGAAATGCGTAAACATGGCATCGCCAAATAGTTTTCCCCGATTTTAGAGGTTTAAAAACGCCTTTACACATTAAAATTTAAATATTTACAGTTACTTTCATATCTGGTGACCGAAATAGTATCATAGTCGTTTTTACAGTATGATTGCCATGTAAAGACTTTCAGCTAAAATGTCTTTATATTCCAAAACTAACGCATCTTACATTTCGACAATACATTAGAACTCTTGTGCTAGGAAACGACTCGCTGAAGTGATTGATTAGGTTTTTAAGAGTCGGGAGAAAATAGAGAGGGCTTTAGCTAATTAAAATGCATGTTAATATTTTTTGTACTTTTTAACACTACAAGAAAGAAAGGATCTACCATGATACATTAAAGAAATTTGTAACAAAGGTTTATGATATATCCCTTTCGTAGACTCATTTGTTATCTATGCTAATCGTATAAATTGGTAATAAAATTGTTGCAAAATATTATAAAGAAAGAAATATTGTTTGTATATGTTTCACTTTAGCAAGGACTACGCTGTTTCAATATGAAAAATAAGTGAAAGATGGTGTAAGGCATAACTACGGAGCACTTTCTTTTTTCTTTTTTATTATTATTATTATTATTATCATTATTATTATTATTATTCCGGATTAGATTTTATAAAAAATAAAAATACAATTAACACTAGAAAGAATTGTCAAATATTAATAATGAGACTAAATTGAAGGAATGCATAAATTTGGGAACTGGAAAAGATTTATTTTCTTGCAAAATATATTAAGTTTAAAGACTGTAATTAATCTCCCCAATACGATATTTTTTTAAGCTGTAATTATACTCAAATACTACCTCATTCGCGAAAGATAATCAGACATTATTAAAAATGCGGATATTTCCCAATTTAACAAATGCAGAACGGTAATAATCATTTCAACCAAAATTACCAGAATAAAACCATATAGGACACACGTTCAACTCACATTAAAGCAACGGATTCGAATACTGAAGACAGCGAACATTATTTAAAATGTTAAAGTCACAGGGCAGCAGTATGGTTTGTAACAGCCGTTCACGACTTTTGTGTCGTCCCAAAACAAGTGCCCAAAACATAGTTACAAAGTGAGGAAAGCCATTTAATGCTTAATGGCTCATCAACGGTTGTGAATACAAATCTTCGGTGATGCTCTCAAACAAAATGTTTAGAAACCTTTTAAAATGGCTACTTCCGTAATATCTGAAACAACAACAAAAAGATAGCGGCCTTTTTAAATTTATTCTAAAACTTTAAAAAGAAAATACACAAATATTAACGTGATGAATGAAACTGCTTCTATATTTTTTTAAGTTCCTTAAATTCAGGTTCGAACTGCATTAATTCTGAGAAGTGGTGCTAAATGCTCATCTGTTCGTCTATTTCTAGTTCTTCCTAAGGTAAACAACGTTAGAAAACATTTGTTCACATATATAAGCACACACAGCACTAATTTTCTGTGCGTGAGATATTAAATCTGGGAAACTTGCTTTCGATAACAATTAGAAGAACTCTAATACTGAAATATTACAACAACTGCTTGAGATAATTGTTTGATTGTAACTTATTAATTCAAGCTGCAAATCCAGCATTACTGCTTCACAATTTACGGTTGAAAGGCATGCTGAAAACATTCAGCTCCGTTTGAATGGCACTGGAATCTTAAAATTTGCGTTCAAACTAAAAATACAGTTTTCTCAAACCATCTTCTTAATTCTTAAGCTTGTCTTCATTTAATTAACACTGCCTTCATTTATTGAAGGTATTGGATTTAACATCGAGAAACGAGATAACTCGTTCTTAGCTAGTTGTTCACGGAATAGATTCAAGTTTTAATTTAAAACCTTTGAGACCAGGCCCAGATATTAGCGAAAAATAGACTTTCCCTTGCATCTTGATATTTAAGCTGTTCATATGACAAAGAATAGTGAAAATTATATGATATACACACACACACACACACACACACACATATATATATATATATATAAAA
>KK112239.1:30162-88234 GCA_000611955.2 Stegodyphus mimosarum | reverse complement strand
TGTCTCTATAATTGAAAAACAAAAAGAAAAAGGTTTTTTTTTTTCCCAAGTGGAATTTTTTCCCCAATATCGATTTCACTCGAGCGCAGTTTAAAAGTCAGAAAAGAAAAATTTGCGAGAAATAGATCAAATTTTACAGAAAGATGGGCAATACATAATACTCTACGCGCAAGCAGCTGACACCTTTCCTTTTCATATTTTAAATTTATTATATATTTATTTGTAACCATATATTTACTCCTGATGGTTTGTGAGAATTGAGTTATCTTATCTCAATTGACCATAGAAGATTTAGAACTATGGAATGAACAAGAATAGAACTTTTTTTATCTGTTCCGATAGTCTGAAGGATTTTCGCACACGACAGCGCAAATCTTGCTGATTGACAGAAGAGGAGATACCTCAGCATGATGGAGCGAATGCGGATGAAGGAACGGATTGCGATCGTAGAAAGTAAACGGCAGGGGAGAAGTTGGGCTAAATGTGGCATCACGCGAGGGTTTAAGTGGAATTCTGAGGAAAACGAGGGGAAAAAGGAGAAAAACATCTGGTAAATGACACTGACGTTGATTCATTGGTGAAGCAAGGGCCTATGCCAAAAAGGCTTTTAGTAGTCATAGCTTCCGGAATAAAAGAAGTGCAACTGCGGCAGATTTCGCACGCGAGTTGATATGAATTTCCCTTCGCATGAGAATCAGTATAACTACATGTCTTTTTCCTTCATTATCAAGGGTATTGTAACGCTTTTCAAGTTCAAAATGAAGCTGAAATTAAATTATTAACTTTTTATAATACCGTTGATCCAAAAGCGAGAATAAAAATTAAATATTATGTCATTTTCTAAACCTCCTAAAAAGAAAAATATGCAAGTTCAAGTACTCGATTTCCTCCACTTTTCACAAGCAACTGAAATAAACAGTCACACGGAAGTCTAAAATTAAAACTGTCAGGGCTTGATGGAAGGCTATTAAAAAAGGAATGGGGAGGATTAATAGCAATTAAAACAAAAAATAATGACTAATTATAATAAAATAAAAACATTTAAGATGAATAAAAAATAATAAGTGAATCTAAATTGGAGATTAAATTACAAAAGAAAATGTATAAGGCATATTAAATGACAATGTAATAAATAGAAGCTGACTAAATTAAAGGCAGGGAGAGTAATACAAGAATAAAATAATAAAAGTACAGATGCTAAGCAGCATTTTAGTTAATTTAGAACTACATTTTTTTCCTTATGTCAATCTTAATACTAGGTAAGAACTTCTCAGATCAACTGGTTGAAACTGACCAAATTTTTCTATAAATACAGGCTACTAATTTACATTTCTTGTGGCTAAAATATGTCTTTTATTTCTTATACTCAGGCTTTCATGTAAATATGCCTGACTTTTCCGGAAAATGAGATGCACATTTATTAGCTAGTATTATTTAATGCTAAGTGAAATATTACTTAAATAATGAAATTTTCAGTTGATATAACATTCAGTTTCATAACAAAGAAAAACAAGATTTGTTTATTTGAGATTCTGATAAGATAGGCCTTCTTTATTATTTCTCAAAAATTAAGAAAAACCATAGTCCTACTCTGGTAAAATTTCAGAGAATTTAACACTGGATAAATCATACTAAAAGCAGAATGAAAATAACTGGCAATTCACATACATTGGCTAGAAGGTGTTGGCAGCAAAGAGAGGTATCCATACATATTTCTTCCTGTGCTTCAGTTATTTACACTTTTCAAATTGTGTACTCACAAAAAATGTCTTTGCAATTGAATAAGAAGTATTTACCTACAATTTCTTTCTAATTTTTGCAAGCATGCAAATATTTTTTTAGGAGAGAGATGGGAGGCTGCAGTATTCATATGCTGGCAAAACATCACATAACAGAAAACAGTTCCATAAAACAAATCCATTTAATCAACAATTTCTCCACAGTTTTCTATACTGCTAGTGTTTTCAGTTCTGCGTGTAATACTGCTTATTAAAAACACTTCCATTCCAAAAGTTTTGAATTTATTAATCAGGTCAGTGTTAGGTACTTTCTTTAAAACTATTAAATATTCTGCACTTACGGAATAAATCTTTTATTCGCACCTTATTTACATATCATTGAAATGGTACAACTAAAAAAAAAAAAAATTACTATGCACCCTTCATAAAAATGTTATCGTTCAACTAGACTTCCATCATAATACTCTCTCGTTGCCACTCGGGGGAAAAATAATAATATTTAAAAAAATCATCGGGCATCCTGGCTTAGTTACAACCTTGGAACATTAAGAACTTAAAAAAATTAAATATATAATATTAAAATTTAGAGTTCAAAAGCCTTTAACTGTCATATAGACTCATCTTCTTTTTCGTGTCCTAGTTTTAGTAATAAGCGGCGTGCTGTTATCATTATCAGCAACACTACGTCATCACCATCATCATCGGCCTCCTCTGATTCAGCTTGACACTGCCATGATTTCAATTGGCTCACACGAGCTGTCACACGAAAGAAACGTCCTTTCAATTTTTCTTCTAATTGAGTCACTCTATAAGTATCGCTTGGTAAAAGGTCTGTAACTACCAAAGGTCCTCAATATTTTGGTTGTGTTTTGGTTGATTCTCTAGTTGATTTAAGTACTCTTCTCATAACTATTATTTCTCCTCATTCGAATGTTAAAGAATTGCTTTTCTTCTTGTCATAATTTGCTTTACTTTTCATTTGCATATCTTCAATTTTCTTTCTATAAGACTACTGGATCCTCCCATTCATTTGCTTCTTCGTCTGTAATCATCCTCATCAATCCATCATTGAATTTTGGTGAATCATACTGTTTAAATTCCTTTCGCATTCCTTAATCTTTTTGTCCCAATCCCTATGATTCGGATTTTCCATATTCATTTTAATCGTAGCCAAAATTGTTCGATTTTTCTCTTTCCACCATTCCATTACCACTTGGATATTGATTTGAATTGAACGTATGACTGATTCCATTATTTTCGCAGTACTCTCGAAATTCCTTCGCTATGAAATATATTCCTCTATCGCTGATAATTTTTTCTGGTAACCCAAAATCATCTACAAAACTCTTCAATGCAACTAACACATACTTGGTTGTAATACTTTTCATAGGATATAAACATGTAAATCTTGTGAAATTATCAATGATTACAAATAATTCTGTATTTCCTCTTGAACTTTTTACGAATGGTCCTAAATGATCTACACGTATGATTGCAAAAGATAGTCTACTAGGTCTAATTGGATGCAGGACTCCTTGTTTCTTACCACTAGGCAGTTTATTTACTAGGCATTCGAAACACATCAAAATGTCATGCCTAACATATCGTTTCATTCCTTTAAACCAGTATGACTCCTTGATTTTGGGCCCACCAGCGGCCGAGCGATAAAGACACTGAACACTGGTAGTTTGGTCCGAGGTTCGAATCCCGTGAACGGGCTGGCTGCATGGGCGTTTTCGTGGTTTTCCCCATGTGTAACGTGTATACGAGCCAGTTTCCCTTAGAAAGTCCTCCACGAAGGCATTCCTCCCTTTAGGCAGATAGCCCTCGTGTGTTTTGCCATAATTGAATAACCTAACCTAACCTTGATTTTGGCAACAGTTCTATCTGCTGAAAAAGGTCCCAAAAGATCATAAAATTTTACTACAGTATATTTTCTCATCAACTTAGGTATGATGTATAACAATTTTTACTTTTCCCGATCTTTTACTTTATGAAACAATCAATTATTCTTCAAGACATAATTTTCAGTTACACACTTCTCTGCACTCGTTCTATCATTTATCTTTTTCTTTAAAATATTTATTAACTTGTGTAACTCTGGATCTGAATGATGAATCATAAGAATTTGTTCATCTATAGTTAGCGTTAAATAAACTTCCAAGTTGTTCTCAATTATAGAGTCTAACATTTCTTCTGGCTGATCAACTGACGATCGGCTCAATGCATTTACGTGAATCATTTTTTTACCTTGTTTGTGCTTTATTTCAAGATTGCATTTATTTCAAGATTGTAATCCTGGATCAGATTACTCCACCTTGCTATCTAAGGATTTGAAGTTTTCTTCGCATTTAATTTAAATAAACTAAAGCTTGGTAGTCTGTAATTATCGTAAATCAAATTCCAGTCAAGAATTCTCGAAGTAATGTCAAAGTCCAAACTATAGCCATTAATTCTAATTTGCTTGAATGATGATTCTTTTCTGTTTCTGTTGTTCCTTTACTTACACAATAATAATGCCACTAAATGCCACTTTTTAGCTTCATCTTTTTACAACATTTCTGCCAGCCATTTGCTGTTCGTGTTTGTGTGCACTTCAGTTTCTGCTTCCGGATTATATAACGCTAGTACTGGTTCGTTAGTTAAATGGTCTTTTAGAGTACTGAATGCTTCTTGATGATCTTCATTCCAATGAAATGCTTCATCCTTCCTCGTTAGTCTCGTTAATGGCTCAGATTTCTCTGTATATTTTGGTACAAACCGTCTAAGAAAACTTGTAAGACCTAAAAATTGTTTAACTTCATGTTCATCAGTTGGTTTAGGAAAGTTTAATATAGCTCATACTTTTCTTGGTCCAGGTTGCATAGCATTCGACTTTATTAGAAATCCCAAATATTCAACTTCATCTTTTCCAAATTCGCATTTTGTGTTTCAGTGTCAGCTTTGCTTCTCTCAATCTATCGCACATTTTTCTAAGTTTTTCCGTCATTTCTTTCCAAGATTTAGCTGGGATTAATATGTCATCCAAATAGCATAATATTTCTTTATTAAGCAATGGACCTAAAACTTGATTTGAAAGTCTATATTTATAAGTCTCTGAATTTCTGCAGGAGTGTTAGTTAACCCAAAGATCATACATTCAAACTGACCAGTATCATCTGGAGTGATGAATACTGTTTCCAATTACACTTCTTCAGTTAAAGGAATCTGTAGATATCCATAAACTAAGTCCAATGTAGTGAAAACTTTACATTCGCTAAGACATTCAAGAAGATCATCTATCCTAGAGAGTGGAAATTTATCTTTAACAGTTTGTAAATTCAACTTTCTGTAATCTACCACTAATGTCCATTCCCTTATGAGTAAAACTGGGCTAGCATATAGAGATCTTGTTTCAGTAACAATTCCATATTTCTTCCATTCATTTATTATCTTCTTTAAGAAGCACACTCCTCGGTGTTGGTTTTATACTACTTCAAATAGGCTTACTCCCTTAAATTTCTTTAATATCCATGTTTGTTAAGTTTGTACACCCCAATTTCTCCACATTTAATGCAAAACAATCTCAATATTCATTTATCAAATCTAAGATTTCCTGTTTTCTCTCTGGCATAATATTGTTATTAACTTTAATTTCTTCTAAAGTAATCGGTCTCTTAAACTTTTTAATTTCATTTATTATCATTATTTCCTTTTGATTTGAATATTTGAATTTTCATCTAGACTTTTTTCAACTAATTCTGCTACTTCCGCTCTACCGATACACTGATTCTCTTTCAAAATTAATTTTCAATCACTGTAGTTAGTGACTGGTATCACTGTTTCTCCATGTATTACTTTCAATAATGTCCCCAACTCATCTTTTAATCCACTTATTAAAATGTAACCGTTATTTATTTCATCAGTTTTAGCTTTCATGAAATTAACCGTATTATTTTCGATTTCAATTTCTTGGGTAACCTTCAGTTTAATTCGGGGAGTGTTGATGTTATTTTGCAACTGCGAAAATGGACAATCATCAGCGCAACGTATGTGCAAGGTACTACCTATCTTGGCGTATGCAATATGTGGTAAATCAATCCATGTTCGACCAACTAATAAGTCGCATGGTCCAAACTTTTTCCTGTTTAAACGATCATTTATTCTTCTACAGTTAGAACTGTAATGCCTTTTTTTTTTCCACATTATCAATCTCTAAATTAATAGTTACTTTTTCCAGTGTTCTAGCGGCTGGTTTACTCTGGTTTCCAAAGCCAAACAATTCCTCCACATCCAGTTTTATAATAAGATTCAGTTTCCTAGCCACAGACTGTTTCAATACACAGGAACTGGAACCCATATCTATGATTGCAGTAATTTCTTCTCCATTATCGATGCAAGCATATTTTAAATATACAGTTGGTGAAACACCCGAGTTCTGGTTCACGGATAAACTATTTTTAACATTTGTTAAGTCTGAACTCTTAAACGTACACTTTTTAAAAGTATGACCCCTTTCATTACATTTCCTGCAAATAATTTCTTTTTCAGGTTGAGGACAATCCGTCGCTATATGTCCATAACCATTACAATTGAAGCATTTCGGCTCATCCTTTTCATTGCGTATACCAGTATTATATTCTCTTTTCCTTTTGTCTATTTTATAAAATTTATCTCCCAAATTGTATTTATTACCAAGACTGTTTTTAAAACCACTTTGAAATTACTATCTGTCTACACAGAAACGTTAACATTTCTTGATGTTGAATAATGATTACAGGATCCTTCATAAAATTTAGAACCAAATTTAAGCTTAAAATTATGCCTAAATGTTTTATTTTCTACTTAAAGTACTTTTATCGCTGCCTGAACATTTTCATATTCATCTAGTTTTTCAGCCAATTCTTCAGGATTAATGAATTTAGACCAATCATCAATGAAATGATCTTGTATAATAGCGGCGACCCTTTTCTTTAATTGGTCCGCAATAGTAAGCTGTTTTAAAGAGTCAAAATCTGTTACATTTAATCCAGCAAGCCACTTCAAAATAATTTTTTAATTCAAATGTGAAGTCCCTCCACGTATTACGCAACGTTTTAATGTAATATGATCAACGAACTTTTGCTGAGCCTGTTCAGGGCTTAACTTAAATTTTCTTGATAGCAGTTGTTTAACGTGCTTATAGTCGTTAGCTTTTTCTTCTGGTTCACGGGCAATTAATTGAGTTGTTTCATAAGGCAATAGACTGAACAACTGAGAAACCAATTTTGTTCTTCCAACTCAATACGTCATACCTGTTTCTCAAATAAGACTATATAAAAATTTATATCACCTTCACTCAATTCATACTTATGCATTATTTTACTCATATCACAAAAATTAGTTCTACTAGCATTGGAAGGAAAAGAATCATTTACATTGCTACTTCTGATTTCCACTTCCCCTTTCAACTTTTCGAGTTCAAATGTTTTTTCTTTTTCTAAAATTTCCAGCTTTTTCCTGTTTAAACGATCATTTATAATTCTATCTAGCATTTGTTTAGTAAATTCTTCGTTATAGTTCTTACTATTCAAAATCATATCCCTTCAGTCCACAATTTTAATATCAGAAGCAACATCTACGGCAAGTTCCTCCAAGTCACATTTCTTGCCTTTTGCCAAATAAGCTATCTTCAATTTTCAAATAATAATGCCATAATTTACTTAGTTCTTTCCGTCTAATACTTAAGTAATATAAAAAGTTTATAAATGGACGTACCTTTCTACTTACGTTTTTGGCGAGCTCCAAAATTTTGGATTAACGTACATCAAGGCAATACGTTATTAAATCCTTAGAAATAATCCTTGTCAATCCCACTTCTGAGATGTTAGGTACTTTCTTTAAAACTATTAAACATTCTGCACTTACACAATAAATCTTTTATTTGCGCCTTATTTACATACCATTGATATGGTACAACTAAAAAAATACAAGATTACTATGCGCGCTTCATAAAAATGTTATCGTTCAACTCGGCTTCCATCATAATACTCTCTCATTGCCACTCCGGGAAAAATAATAATATTTAAAAAAAAAATCAATAAGTTGCGTTTGGTCAGTTTAATAGAGAACAATCTGTATATTACAAACAGTGATAATAATTTTACACTTTTCAATTAAAATAATAATTCATTTATTAATTTAGTTAAACTATTAATGCAATTTTTTTAATTTTTACACAAAAACAATTTTATAATTACATTTTTGATGAAATTTTATCCTTTACAAACAACTACTCTATCTATTTTTGTTACATATTACTCAACAACAGTTTTTCAGTATTTTCAATTTCATAAAACTGCTGACAGCTTTTCTGATCACGCCAAGTAAAGTGTCTTCATTTAGTAGCTTAATAAAATGTCTTATCTGCTCCACAATAATCTGCTTCCTTCCGCCATGGAATTTCTGATGTGTAAAGATGGATTTGAGTTTCTCAAACTTGTGAACCATATATCAGTTGATATAAAATTCTCTTTAGTATTTGCCAAATCAGTAAAAAAAAAAGCTCTAGAAATAAAAACATTTTTTAGCTTTATAGCTTGAAACCATTCTAGAAAAGCAATTACAGTGTCTCTCGATTTTCAGTCTCTTTCGTGTTTCCTCGAGACATTTGCATTTTTATTAGTTCATTGATTAATTCCTTCTTTAAATAAATTGCATAATGCTGTCTGGGAAATTCCCTGTTTAAGTGCAGTTTTTCTCCAGCTGCAATTTCCAATAACAATAAAAATCTTTTAACAATTTATCCTTTTTATTCAAGCTTAAATCTTTTTGCTTCACATTTTGATATATTGCAAGTTAAGCACATAACAAATTAAAAAAAGACTTAATCCAATGATTTATTCAAATTTCAAAATTCAGGTTTTTAGCTAGCAGAAAGATTATCCTTTGTCTCTTTATTTTATCTGCCTCTTCATGATTACAAGCATGATTGAAGTTTCCCTTGCTTTTTCTTCAGTCTACAATTACCACTTCCTTTCCATTTAAAGGTTCTTAATGTACAGTAATGCTCAGAAGCATTTCATGAACTTCTTTTATAATTCTGTGTAAACATAATGTGCCTGTCCCAAAGGAAAGATTTTGAATACAGGATGCTAAAAAAATATGATACAGAAGTTGCATTTCCACCTAATATCAACTGATATTCGAGAAGCTGGCTCTATTATTTATAGTGTCTCTAAAAGATTACTTTTTCACCCTTAAGATAAGGAAATTCTGTCCCTCTACAATCCAGCGTAAACAAATATTTCTGATAAAAAATGTCTCGCATATACAGGGACTGGGGATAGAAAATTTTCAGTCAAACAGATTTTATTGAAGTATTACATACCTGATTATAAAGTCACAGTCCACAATATGTTAAATGAATAAACTATGAAAAGATTTGATAGGTACAAGTAAATTTTGAAGTGAAGAATCAGTCTTTTGTCAATCTGAATTTGTTTAATAGGTCGCGGAGATGCATTTTATAAATGGTGGTTTTTCTATAGATTAGGATGTATTTGCTTTGGTTCCTAGGAATTCGAATGTAATGAGCAGCCGAGTTTATTAACCAGTGAGTTTAATAAGTGGTAGATGCTGTGCAGTTTCAATCTTTTCTATGTTCATCTGTAATTCTAATACATTTTTAATGTTCGTAATCAGTGCCAAACCAACATCATGAAGAAATTTTCTTTTGAGTTTAAATTCTATAAAATTTTCAAAAATTATTTTACACTTACAGGATTTCAAGTTCTGTAAGATCAAGTGTAAACTGTCAGCAAAAATTCTTCTTCCACCATTTGTGCACTTCTTACACACTACATGAGGAAATGCATTGATTTATTCATAACTGCATCTCATGTCCTAAAATATTACTTCAGGATAATTCTGCTTCTTGTCTTATAGCTTGCACTACTATAAATTAGATCCAGAAATAAAAATTTCCTCCAGGAAACTTTTATTTATAAAAGTTCTTAAATAGAAGATGGCTTGCACGTACACTCATCAAAAGTTAAATTGCAACAACATGAAAGAATGTGTGTAGTGATTTGAAAATAACACGGTCAGTAGAGGTAAGATACATATATAGATGACTAAAACAAAACAAGATATGAAAAATTAAACTAATTAATCAGTATCTAATGTGGCAACCATGGGCAGCTGTACATGCCTCTAAACAGTGAGGCATACTGTCTGTAAAGGTATTCATGGTCTCCCGAAATATTCCTTGCCAAGTCAAGTCTTAAGTTTCCTCTGCAATACATGTCTGCAGTGCCCTGTGCACCACATATCTGATGGCAGCCCACACATGCTCAATGGGAGAGAGATCGGGTGAGGCTGCTGACCAGGAGAGAATGTCAATTTCATTGAAGCTGTTGACAGTATGACATATGGCATAAGGTCAAGCACTATCCTGCTGGAATAACATGCCACAGGCGGCCTGCAAAAATGGATGAACAACAGACATAACAACCTCAGTTACATACCAACCCAATGTTAAATTGCCAGTAATGTGTACAAGGGTTATCTGCTATCCGAACATGATGCCACCCCAAACCATGAAGCCCCCTGTGGGGCCAGTGTGACAGTCAATGATATGGGCTGACAGAGATGCTCTACAGGAAGCCACCACACATATCCATGACTGTCACTCCTCCATAAACAAAATCCGGATTTGTCTGAAAACAATACCCGATGCCATTCATTTCTCCATTGAGGATAATATCAACACCAAGCCCAACGGGTAGCCAAAGGAACTCTATTACCTGGCCACCGTGCATGTATCCCTGCCTTATGCAACCTGTTATGGATGGTTTGATGGCTCCTTTCTGATAGTGGAAGGTAGGTTTGAATATGACTTGCCGTGGTGAATGGGTCCCCATGAAATATACACTGAATTTGCCTGTGAGTGTAATCTAACATGCGCCTGGATGATTCACTACCTCTTTGCCAAGTTCTGAGATGGTCCTCCATCCATCATGCCACACATCGTTGATTTGTACTTATGTCCCATCCAACATGACTAGCAATTGTATGCACTGGCATATCAAGCTCATGCAGTTCTATGCAGATGTTCCTCAGACAATAACTGCTCGTATTTAGCTCACTGATGTCTCAGAGGCATTTTCTACCCTTCTTCAGTAGCTCCATTACAATTATCTGTCACTGATAGCATGTACAGAGAGAGCCAGCTATTGGCTTTTACAGCCAGAACATGTGACCAGATGCACATCAAATTTAATCACTTGCATATGTTTCTGATATTCACTGATCCTCTTATTTTCACACTGCTATGCATATTCCTTTACGGTACAGTAATTTCACTTTTGGCAAGTTTATTTTGCATTGTATACAGAGCTGGTGCAACCGTAATGGGCAGCAAAGTTTTTAGAATTTAAAGAAGCCCCAAGATGCAAAATTTAGGAGAAACACTATTCTCAGAAAGTCAAATTAATGTAAACAAAAACAGGCAACATTATTATCAAAAACTTGAATTCAAAAATAAGAAGTTTTTGGTAAAGAAAGGTCAAAGTTAATGATTTACTAAATAGGTTTTTTTTTTTTCCCAGAAGGGGGATTCTTTTCAGAATAGTTGACTAAATAGATCTAACACATTAAAAAAAAAATTAGTCTCTACAGCTTGGGGAAAACATTTAATCTCCTGCAAGAATAATTTTAATATAATTCTTCCTATTCCATTTTAAAACTTACTTTTTTTTAGGGGAACCAGCAGATTCAGTCTAATGTCCTCCATAATTACTCCCATTTTGGGTCAGATTGGTGAGTTTAACATCATACATTCTGGCTGACTACAGAACTTAGAAACAATATTTCAAACCACCTCATAATTAAATATTTCAAAATCTGGAAAGTTTCTAATTTTACTCTATATTTAAAAATAATTGGAGAGTGAAGAAAATTCAGATTTTTCAGATACACTTGAAACCTGGTAATACTGAGGAGTCATATATGTTTCTGAATCTGTTAGCATGAATGATGAATTAATAACACCTTAAACTACAATGAGGAAATGACTATAAACATAAGAGATGAAAGTGATGGAATGACATGGTTTTGAACCTGATCAAGAATTCCATCATAAGTAAATCAAATCATGAGTACTTTATTTTTTATTATTGAAAGCTATATTGAAAAGCCAAGAAAATATGCCAACCAAATATACAAATTTATGTAACTGATATAAATGTCAAGAGGCTAACCATTGATTAAAATATTAAAAGTACACACTAGCTTGCAGGGAACATTCTGTGAGTGATACAATGCATGTTTCTGATATTTTTGATACTAGAAGTGATCTTAGTTATTTTGAAGGGGAACAGATTTTTATCTCTCGGACTCATCTTCAGATAGTAATGAATCTGAAAACTATCCAATAACCATCCAAAATATCCAGCAGTGGTACAAAGTGGATATGAAAAATATTTTGGCAGCTTTACAAACAGGACAACCCATTGTAAAAATTAAAGCTGATGAAGTTTCATATGAAAAGGATTGAGCAAAGTATTAAAAAGTATTCAGATGGAGATATATGTGGTACATCTGAAAATCTAGTTCTACACCCAACCCTTCGAGATTGGCAGCTCATCATTTTGCAAGTCAGCTTTTTTTTTTAATTCAATTTTTAAAGATTCTGTCAATAATGGAAAATTTTCAGCGCATCAACAGTTTTCAAGTCGCTCCTTCCATCCTTTTTTTCCCCCTTATGTTTATTAGGAAGAGGCATTCACAGCCATGACAAGAGTACAAGTGGAGTAACATATGTCACACACACATATTACTTCTTACAACAGCGGACTTCTTGGAATCATAATCACTACTGTGTTGTTCCAAGAAAGAGATCAAAACAGTTTCAATCTTGCATTAGGATATGTATCAATGTGTTGTGTGTTTTGCCAATTTATTTGTTTATGTTTGCCCTTATATATTATAAATTATCCTTAATTCTTATAATATTTCATTAAACTGATAAACATGAGTACAAAACACAGAAGCTGCAGTGTTAATATGGGGAAAAAAAAGAAATTAAGGACTCATAAACTTCATACGATCAAGACAGAGATAAAAATAATTAAACATTTTGAAAACGGTGAATCTTTTGTTTCAATCAGACATTGTACGATATAGACAGATCTGCAATATGTTCATTTTGAAAAATAAGAGTAAAATTATAGAATATGTTCCAAATTTTGGAACTATATCTTCAACAATGGTTTCCAAAAGACACATTACAGTGATGGATGAAATGGAAAAATCTTTGTCGTCATGGACTTATGATCAACAGTAAAATAATATTCCTCTCAGTTCTTCAATTATTCAAGCTAATATTCTTAGTTTACATGAAGGTTGGAAGACTAGACTGATTGCAGACTCAAACATGGTGTTTCATGCAAGTAATGGCTGGCTCCACAAATTTAAACTGAGATATTCTTTGCATAATTTTAACTTCAGTGGAGAATTGGTTGATGCAAATAAAGATGCAGCATAAGTATTTATTTGCTCATTGCCCATAATTATGGTAGACAGAGAATATTCTTTTAGTCAAATATTTAATGTAGATGAGATGGGTTTATTTTGGAAAAGTATATTTTTATCGACAGAAGAATCAGTTGCCCCTGGATATCAAACTTCCAAAATCAACTGACATTGCTTCTTAAAGGAAATGTAGCTGGTGATTTAAAATTTAAGCCACTGTTAGTTTACCAAGCAGAAAGAAAAAGATAAAGAATTGCTTCCAGTCATCTGGAAATTTAAAAGAAAAAAAAATCCCTGGGTTCCTGCATTTGCTTTTCTTTTTGTGTTGAGAACTAAGCAATGTTGTAAAAATAATAATTTACAATTTAAAGCATTATTAATCTTAGACAATGTTCAAGGGCACCCCAAAATCTCTGCAGAATTTACACCCGGAAATCAAAATCGTGTTTCTTCCTTCCAATACTACCTGGCTCATACAGCCATAGACCAAATAGTAACTGCTACGTTTAAACGATATTACATGAGGACAATAATGACTAAGGCCATCAAGACAGGGAAGATGAGATAACAGATAACATTAACAGATTTTTGGAAGGAAGAACTATGATATATGGAATGCAATAAACAATATTAGAAACTTGCAGGCTGAAGTAAAAGAGTCAACAATGAAATGTTTGCCCACAAATGGTGAGTGATTTTATAAATTTTGGAGAAGTGCCATAAGCTGTAACATATGAAATAGTTAGCCTAATGAATGAACTAAACCTGAACGTCAACAATGAACATGTTAACACACTAACAACTGATGTTGCATTTTTGCAACATTAGTCAAAACATTTTTTCATATCTTCTGTACAGCATTTTTTCTTTAACTTTTTTTTGTATATTGCAGATAAAACACCAGTGTTTCTGGGCCCCCAAAAAATTATTTCTCTCAGGAAATTTTTTTTTTTCAAAATAAATTACCATTTTGACACTTTTTTGGTGAAGTTTTTTCCTTTAATTTTGAGATCTCACAGAAAGCACAGCCAATCAAAGAATTTTATGAAGGCATGCCAGTCTTCTAGAAACATTAGGCTAGGTAAGGTTATTATTATTTTTTTGGTATAAATATGCACTTTTTAAAATACAACACCAGTTCAAGACAGTATTTTTATGAATATACAGATTTTCATAGATAGAGGTATTTTCCTTTACAGATTCCATAAAACAACTGTTCCAAAGTAATGAATATCCGAGACAATGGTTTGTAATGTTGAATAAAGCATTATACTTTACGAATGAGTTAAATCAATATGATGTTTCAGAACTTTTATTAGATAATGATGGCTAAAATGAAATAGATTTAGATGTGATTCCAGTCAGATACTGTAGCTGATAAAAAATACATTGATGATGAAGTGTTAGATGATAATTTGCCAATGTCAAAAGATGTATCCTGTGAGATCAAGATTTTTTCATCTAAAAATATAAAAATATATCGAATTAATCAAAAATGCTAAAAAAGAAAAAAGAAACTGATTGGAAAAATTGTTCTGTACACCCTTTTGACAAAGAATCTATTAGTCTATGCAGCAATGATATGTTCTGCATATACTAATATCAAGAAACTGCATTTAGCTGATAATAATGCACTGAATAAAATGAAAAAACTGACTAAGGTTCACCTCTATTTAAATATTTTAAATGCCAATGTCATGCTATATAAGGCTTTTTTTTTAACACATACTTCTATAGATGAGCAAATGAGACATTATTTTGATAGACATTCCCGCAAAATAATTCTCAAAAGTAGACAAGTTCGAGTACAAACTTTTGTGCTTTGTATTCCTATGAAGAGTAATTACAACATTTTGAAATATATTCAGGAAAATCTTCAAAGACACTGACTGATGTTGAAATAGGTGGAGATGTTGTAACAGATCTTTTAAGTGTAGTGAAAGTTTCTTCAAATCATTACATCTTCCAATAATATTTCAACAACCTTTTTATGTCACCTGTTGTTGTGAGAATTGAATGAGATGAAATACAAGCAATTGGAGAAATTCTTAAGTACAGATATGGAAATTATTCTATTATATCTGTAAACAAAATCAAAAAAGAAGAATGTAAAAGATATAACATTGCATTTGATAAATAACATGGCACTGCAGCAATTTGACGGAATAACAATTCAATCATAGCTATGATTCAATGAGAAAAGATCCCACAGATCACATTATCGAGAAAATTTCAACAGGCAAAAGTAAAGGATGACAAATACTGTGGTAATCAAACATTAATTGTTATGAGCCTTTGTGTACAGTATGTTTTAAAGATTTCCATGTATCATAAAGTAATTGTTTTTGATTGGCATTGTGTTTTTGCAACATTTTGTAGCTTCAATAATTTTTTTTTTCCTGTTACTTTTTTTCTCTTAATTAGATTTTAATACCTCAAAAAATTATTTTTATTCATTTCCTCCAAATGAAAAGTAGTGTGATCCTTAATGAGTTAATCAGTTGACTGAATCTCACTCGGCACCTCTGTCAAATGAATACTTAATTGAAATACATAATGAAAGCAAGGAAGAAGAAAATGATAAAAGCGTTCAGACTTTGACAATTAAAAATATGAATGAAGCCTACATGCACCTTGACAAATTTTTCGCTATCATGGAAGAATGTGATCCAGTGGAGAACATATATTTATAAAGGAAATACCTAAAAGCATTTAAACATGCCTCATTAACTTCATTATGTATACATATAGATAAAAACATAATATTCAGTTTGTAATAATATTAATATACTATCCAGTTTGTAATAATATTAATAACTAAACTTTTGTGCCCATGCTATTTGTCCTCCAAGTTATCACAATAGCATCTAGTATTGCTCACACTGAACAATTAGAACGTAAAAAAAAAGAGTACAATGTGCATTCAGTCAAAAAATGACCAAGTCTTAACTAAATTTGTAATAGATGTACTACTTACTACATTCCATAATGGAATTCAGATACTTTTTGTCCCTAAGGATATTTCGTTTTTCCCTAAGAGTATTCTCGGTGAGTAAGATAGCTAAACATTTGTTTTTTTACTATATTTATTAATATTACCTCAAATTGTAGAGCAATTAAAAAAACAAGAACATACTGTTTTTTTACAAATTGTGTTTATGTAGCTGGTGATAAAATTTTAATAAGCGACTTTCTGAATATTCTTGAAATTTAGAGACAATTAGCCACTTGCACAGCCAGCTGCCTAAAATAATTATCATAAAAATGAAAAATATATATAACGATTTTCATGCATTTTTATTTAAATCAATCTGATTAAAAAGTATAAATACATCCTCAAGACGTTTGACGCTTTTAAATCCCTTAGTTAATTATACTATAGCAAACTGATTAAATTTGAAAGTTAAATATCTTATGCTTAACTGAATGGCAACATACCAGCACATAGAAAATAAAAGTATTTTCTTTCAGGCAGTGACAATATACTGTTTTTAAATAGCAGAGTTTGCTGATTAAAATTGAAAGACTAATATCTTATATTTTGCCAAACGGCAATTGTCTTGCACGTTGGAGATAAAAATGTTTTATTTTGAGCTGTGCTGCCACTGCTTGCTTTCAAATTGCCGAGTTTATAATAAATAATTCACTAGGTTTGTATAAAATATGAAATAAATTTTAAAAAATTCAAAGTCTAGTAGCAAGGTGCACATGAAGGATTACATGTGTTCAAAATCTAATAGCTTTATACATATCACCATTTTTTCACAATGTGAAGAACATAGTAACGGAACCTTCATTATTAAACAGTAGAGATATCACAATAAACAGCTGCATCTAAAAGTTCCTTGATTAGACCACATGCAATTATGCTGGAGCGCATTAAAGTCTATAGGCCACTCAACTAAGATAGTGGTTAGTGACTCTGACTACCATACCAAAGAACTTAGGCTCAAATCCTAGAAAAGGCAAACATGTTTGTAAATGTGTAGTGTTTGTGTGACATGAGAGCACTCTAAATATTAGCAAGTCTAAAGTCCTTTCCAGAGATTAGTGGTAGGGGAAGAGATGTGGAACATCTTGGGAGTGTTCACCCTGAAAACTTACGGCAGAACTGAGCTAAAGTTGGGCTGTCATCCATATAGTGTCCAAGGTTCTTGCCAACGACATGCACATTTGTATAAGTAAGGTATACAGCGAGATGCTAGTCCGTGTTGGCTCTGCTATCAAGGAAAAACATCGAACTGAGCTCCGATACAAAGAGGTAATGTTCCATCAAAATAAAGCAAGACCACATGCATCTGCATTCACCGGCTGGACTACATACAGACTTGAATGGAATCTTTTGCCACACACACCATATAGCCCTGGCATTACTGCTTCGGCCTTCTACCTTTTTTCACATCTGCAAATACATCTTGCTGGTACTATCTTCCATTCTGCACAGGACACCCAAAATGAGGTTGATCTGTTTTTGGACTCGCGGCCACCAAGTTTCTGGGCCGAAAACTTTGGAAAACTGCCAAAACATTGAAAGAAAATCAGATTTGGGTGGTGATCACTACTCACATGAAAGGTACTGCTTTCATTCCCCCCCTAACTTCATTAAAAACATTTTTTGGCAGAAAACTTTCGTTATGACCAGACACATTACTCTTTTACTACTATAAGAATACTTACCTACTTTAAGAATATAAGAAAGTTTGTCTGATAATATTACACCTGCACTGTTTTACTATAAGTTTTACCAAATATGAGGTAGTAGAGTTGCATAAAGTAAAAGATTTCTATCTTGCACACACTATTTATAATATCCTCAAATGATGACAATAGCTAAAATTAGTTTGTAGAATAAAAGTTATAAGAAATAAAGGCAGAAAATAAGCCATTTTTGTAACATTAAAAAAACAGACGGAGAGAATGTACAATTTATTTTTTAAATGGAGAATTACGCAACAAAAATAATTTGATACTGGTTATCTTCTTGACAGATTAAACAATTATTTTGATACTGAATATTATAAGCATTTATTCAGAACTCATGTACACACAATATCTCATTATAAAATATATTCATTTCAACTCTCATCAATGATTACTTTTTCAAATTTGCCACCAAAATAAACTACGCGGAAAAATTTTTTATTTCAGTAAAGCATATGAAAAATATCATTCATGCAGCAATGTAATTAAAGGAAGCACTTTCACACTTATGTTACTTGCAAAGAAAATCATCAGAGTTAATTTGTTTTAGTAAGAAATGAAACCTGAACAAAATATTGGAAAAAGTGAGATCAAAGACTAAAGGCCAAATATAAAAACATTAAAGTACAAAAAATAAGTCAGAAACATGTAAAATTTGAATAAAATTATTTTAAAAGGAAAAATATCAAAATTTTAGAAAGATTTTTGTTTACTCACTGTAATTCCATCAGTAACGTAGTATTCATTTCCAAGTAAAGAAAACACATGGAAAAAAATAATAAATGTGTTATTCATTCCAGGATTAAAAAAATAAATAAAATTCATATATTTCCAAAGTAATCAAAATAATCCTTTGCAAGCCTAATATGCATGCACAACTATAACAAAAAATACTTTTTTTTTAAATGAAAAAAATTCAGAACATGAGACATTTTAATATGCATGCATTTTTCAGTCACTTTGGGACATGCTTTAACCTTAAAAATAGGAAGAGTTGCATTTCAAATATTAGGAAGTTCTAATTCTAAAAGACATATGCAATAATGGTATTAAAGGTATGACTGGGAATAGATTGGATATGTAATAATATACTTAGAAGGCTTGTAGTTGACAGTTTTAAAACATCCAGAGTACCTAAATATGATGATATATAAATACAGTATATTATTTAAAAAATACCTTGCGTTTTTTTAAATTTAGACACATGTTTGAAAATAGAATATTTATAAATGAAAATATACACAGTTTGGTCGACTAAGCTTCATTTCTAGAGATTAACTATTTTTACTTAATTTCTTCTGAACTATATTTGTTGTTCTCAATTTTAAAAATCCAAAGCCTCATCATATATTAAATGTAAGTCAAAATAATTTTCAATATGAAAATTTATAAATATGCATTTTAAGGGAATAAATATATCCCTAGTAGATTACACATATTATACTGATGCTAGGAAAAACTTAAAGAGAAAATGAAACTTCCTTCTTAAAAAATTCTAACTTACATACTAAATTTGCATTTTAATAACTAATTTATGCTAATTTAAGATTTTCCTTTTTGTGTAAGGAAATAACAGAAGATATAAAACAGCTATCAATTTTTATTTAGATATATTTTTATTACACTATACACCATAGCATTTTAGAACACAATTGATTAGATTGACACAATTGATTTTAGAACATCTTGTGGTCATATCATATGAAGTTACGATTAACACTAAAACTAGCTTGCGGGTCATGCTAGTTAACAGAAATCTGACACACCATTTCTAAAATTCTGAAGACCATTCCAATAATTTTTCTCTCCTCTCTCTTCTTTTGCATCAGCTAACCTGCCAGGATATTCTAAGGCTTATGTGACCCTTCATAAGCCTTCTACAGTTCACCTCTGGCTATAGGCAACTAATACCTGTACCAATGGTATATCTTATAAAGAATACATCTACATTTAGCACTACTATAATTTATTAACTTATCTTTATATACTTTTACTATTTGATATGACCAGTATTCTACTTCTGAATAAAAGTATTAAAACTACAAGATTTGAGAAATATGCTATTTAAACACAGGTCTTCATGAACAGTTCCATAAAGTTGTGCCACTAAAAGGATTAATGATAAGAATTACATTTAACATGATGCACTGATCTGCAAGATGTTAACATATGACATAGCTCATTAATACGGAAATAATTTTATTGTGCCATGAATTTTAAGGGATTTTTCTAAGATCTCCCAAATATCAGACTTCTCAGTGAATTTCAATTATTCTGGTACTTTCATATTTTTCTTAATTTTATTTTGTTAGAATCATTAGATTATTTTTACATTTAAAATTTTTATGCTGCTTTCTTTTAAAGTTTCTGAAAAAAATACTTTGCAAAATACAGGTTATCTTAGACTCTGAATTACTTATGTTTTGGCCACTTGTGGAACATTAGAAGTTGTTTCTTGAAATTACATAGAACTATAGTTTATACCAACTGATGCTGAATGTGTGAGAGAGACAGTATTGTTGTATAGATTATAATTGTATTATTTTAATTCAGTAGTACAGTATATAATGCATACTTTATATAATGTATTATACATGGTTGGCAATGTCTTAAAGTGTATAATTTAACAATTAAACTTGATCCCATTCATGTACATTACACAAACGTCCAACTTCATGCAGTGTTTACTATTATCTGTGGTTTCACATATTCATGATAGTTTTAGAACAGTTACACAAAAAGACTAAAAAACTCCACTCTCTTCTTAGCAATTTTAACATTCATTACATAATTTGAAATCAGAATATAATCTTTCAAATAAGTACTATTCTGATTAAGACCATACAGCTGATCAATTTAGATATAGCAATAAGTGTATGACATACTGCATACCTTAATTTGATATATAACAGGCAACACTGCTCATATATCCATAGCTGAAAAGATTGATTACGAATGCAAATTCAGCATACTATAATTCAAAATATCAGACTGCAGTGACTTATTATATTGAGAATAAAATATATAGTCAATAATATTACATTAGATATGCATGTTGTTCTCTAAAACTATATAATTATTTTTTAAACTATAAAAATTCACACAATTATTCATTTTAACTCCACAACAGAAAAATATATAGAGAGATCAAAATAATACTAGGAAATGATCTGAACTTTGAATGAAAACACAAGATGCAATTAGGAAATTTTAAAAAAAGCAAACCTAAAAATTACATAATCATTAATATCAGAAAATAAATTTCATATTACTTTTTACAACTGGTTGGTTATAATGATACTTGTGTGTTAGTGTAACCCTCCTGGTGCAGTATGGCAATTTTTTACAGAAAAAAAAAAAAGGTGATGCAGTGAATTTTCAGAATGACAGCTTAAAATGGGTATGGTTACTTAAAGACCTGTGTGCATGGTTGCCAGATTTTGGCGACTTCCACTGTGCCGGTTGCGATAATACATAAGCAACAATTAATTATTGCAAAGTTACAAGGGCAATTGTCTATGGGGAGTGGAGGAATATTTCATGGGGAAATGACTTATTTTACATTCACCATTGGAAAATCCTAAGCAGCCACCTAAATCAGCTGTATGGAAACTGGTCTTTATGTAAACTTATTGTTACATACACTACAGGTTTTGACAGCATAATATAGAGCAATAAATATATTCTTTTAAAATAGTAAATTGACAAGTTTTCTGTCCTTTCCCAAAAGAGGGGAAAAAATTACTATAAATAAATAAAATATTCACTTAATTATGTGACAGTTTTGAGAAGACAAATTTATAAGAGCTCTTTTTTCCCAAGATTTATAATAAGAATTTAAATTTTCTAGAAAAGAAATACATATAACATACCATATCTTCTTGACGAAGCATATGTAAAATCTGAAAGAGATAACAGATATTATATTCAAAATCACTTCCTCTAAATTAATACATCTCACAATACTTAAGTGATTAAGTACCCTTAAAATTACATACTGAATAAATCAGGTCTTACATATGCATTTATCTGAAAGCAGTTGGTTTCTTAGATGAAACTAAAAACTCGTATTTATAGAAAAATAAACATGCAAATGAAACTAAAATTTATAAGCCTTTATAACTGAAGCATCAATATAAACACATCTGTAATTATTTTTGAGCAAGAAAGGAGAAAAAATATTTTACATACGTAAAACACGTTTAACAAATTTAAATTCTAGAATGTATATAGATTTATTTTGTGATTTAAGTTTGATAGTTTTTTATTTTTGCATATTTTATACAAGGAAAACAAAATAATCTGAAATTCATCGTAAAGTTTATAATAAACAGTTTTTACAATAGTTGTTGGGCTATTTTATGTGCCTTTCAACTGTCAGCATACAAAAATATGATAAATATTATACCATACCTCTGTTATCTTAAAATAATCTGCTACAAGCATATATGCAATTCAAGTAATAAAAAGTAAAATATAATGTCACCATAAAATCTGAATAATTTCAATATGCGAAATATTTTTGCACTTAGAGCACTGAAATTACACGAAACAGCGCAACAGGCAATAACGATTTTCGTTTAAATTACATCCAAAAACCGCTAAATCTTTATTTTCAATTTTAAAAATTGCGGTATAAAATTACTGATACGATTTCCTTTTAAACATCCTTTTGTCAAAAGCGCATATATGATTTACAACAGAATGTGATATATGATAGCGCTGTACAACACTGTTTCGTAGTCATAAGAATTAAAATTTCAAATGGTTACTTACCATTTTTGGGAGTCTGCATAACTAAATTAAATTTATCACTCCCGTTCGTTTAACATTGAAATACACTTGTATAGTATTATACAAATGTTTAAACAAGAATATACCAAGCAAGATCGTAGAGAGTACATATATCATGTCATTTTTCTCACACTTTGAATTTGAGTTTCTTGATTGAGTCACTAGAGGCGCTGTGAAAAATAAGGAAGTTAAAATTTAATATATAATTGCACATTGTTTCGTCTTGAAGATTCAAGGTTTTCGCTTTATTTTACAAAAATGAAAATAATAGATGATGATATAGATATTTTATAATTAGATTCGTTTCCCTTTGAGGAATTAAATAAAAACATCAACCACCAAAAAGCTGTTAGTGATTAATTTGGATGATCTTTCATGCAAACAATAGTTTACATAAATCTTGCTAAAAAATACAACCGATATTTAATATGAATTATTCATACTATTTATTGTCAATACAATATTTACTGCGAAATCATTAATTGAGAGGGGAGAGAGCTTATCTTTCTTAATATATAAATAAAAAAAATGTTTTGCTATTTTTTTCTATCATAATTTCCATGAATCTAAACAGGATGAAGTAATACCCTCGTGAAAGAATTTAATAAAATATCTATTGTTCCCCTTGATTGCTACAAGTAAATAGGAGTGGCAACATCAGGACATTTTGTTTGTTTGCGCGATTCGATTTCGCTTTACAGTGTTTAGTAATTGACTTCTTGTAGCGTTATTAACTGTATAATTTGATTTCTACGTTGTCTTTTGTATGAAATCTTCTGACTGGCATTTGAACTTTCTGTGGTGATCGAAAAATGTCTTTTCAACCTCCCAGCGCCAAACAGGAACAACAAAATAGAAAAATTTTGGAAGAAGTTCAACTACAGAAAAAAAAGCTGATGCTAAAGCAGCAAGCATCAAATATAATTAATACACCGCCGACTAGCTCATCGTCTATATCAAATGTAGCATCAGCTTCTGGGACTTCCACAGTTACGACTGCTGTAACTGCAGGTTCAGAATATCACGGTTTGAATAAGAATCAGAGAACTGCTTTGCAACATGCGCATGCGAATTCTTTTGCAAGTTTTATTCCCCAAGACTCGTCATTTGGCAATCTAATATTACCTGTAATGCCGAGATTTGACAAATGAATGTATTCCATGCAATTAAATTCGGAATACTGTTTCAATTCGATTTCTACGCTTATGATCGGTGCTTGAGTAATTTCGTAATTTTCTTTCTCAAATTGTTTATAAATTAGTGTGATTTAATTAATTTATTTTATTTCTATAGAAGCGGAATTTAAAAGCAAATGTGAAACTAATAACATCAGTATTTTTGTCTTTGAAGATAAGGAAAATGGTAGTATGGAGGTTCATAATGATCTTCTCATAAAAAAAAAAACATTTTCAGATCTTTTTTGTGAAACATGTACATAGAAATTTTTATAGGAAAATAAATAATTTGAAATATACAATAAGAGATATATGACTGCACAATGAAACAAATTTTTGAATATATATTTCTGGTAGTTTCCTTTTTTATTAACTGCAAACTTTTATTTTGATAAGGAGCATAGTTAGATATAAAGTCACAACATATACCTATATATGCTATAAAGTCACAACGTATACCTATATATGGGCAATAAAAGTTTTTTTTTTTTTTTTAAGATTTTGTAAATTTTTAATAGCTATCCATTTTGATGCAAGAATGTTAATTAAATTTAAAATTTTTAAGTAAAATAAAGTTGATGTTGGTTGTTTTCAAATCTATTGCTTAAGTAAAAAGGAAGAATTATAAGATATGAAAATTAGTTCTTAACAAAGCAGATAAAAGAGAATCAAAAGCATAGTACTAGTCTGATTTTGCTGTGAGTTATGTGGTCTGTTTTTAACTTTCAAATAATGTTCATTCATTTATTATAAGTCAAGGATTTGCATCTTACTGTGCTAAGTAATTTATTTGGAAGCACTTCCGCAAAGAACCTGTTGGTGCCATTGTGGTTTTACACGCCAAGCTCATCAACGGTTGATCGACGTCGACGATGAGCATCGTACGGTTATTAACCTTCTAAAACCTGACTCAAATTCTGACAATATAACCTTTAGGACGGTACGATCCAAGACACTTTTCCCCCCTCCTTTACTATTCCCTAATGAGAAAAGTCGTTAGAGTGGTCATTTATCCCCTCCATAGATGCAGTAAAATTTACATGTTTGTCAGACGCTGGACAATAGTCCAGAATAGGCTACTATATTTGCGACTTTTTCGAGGTTTATCTTGATTTAATTTAAACTAAACTGTATTTATTTATTAAGAACAAAATGTATACAATGTTTATGTAACATTTACTATTTCTGATCAGTATCGGTAATAATTTCTGAATTTTATGTCTTTGTTTTTACTAGAAATCAGGAAACCAAAACAGAACTGGACAAACTATAACAAATATGAACTAGTCTTATATGCCTGTAGGTTGGAATGCAATATTTGATAATCCATTTTCATAAATAAAATAATAGTAATGAATAATTTAATGAACTAATAATAATGAATTCATTAATAATATTCATTACTATTAGATGATTAGAATACGATTCATTACTATTAGATTTTGAGATGAACTTATAGCAATAATAAAGCTTTAAATCTGTTTTTTTTTTCATAATTTTGTTATTGTAATATAAAAAAGAACATCAAAGATATATTAGTTGTATTTGATTGTTTAACAAATATTACTTCGGACTGTTGGGCACAAGAGGCATATCTGTAGAAAGAATTATCTTTATGAAATTGGATTTTGTGTACGTTAGCACGGAATACATTCTCCATTAATTTAATGAACTAATAATAATGAATTCATTAATAATATTCGTTACTATTAGATGATTAGAATACGATTCATTACTATTAAATTTTGAGGTGAACTTATAGCAATAATAAAGCTTTAAATCTGTTTTTTTTTCATAATTTTGTTATTGTAATATAAAAAAGAAAATCAGAAATATATTAGTTGTGTTTGATTGTTTAACAAATATTACTTTGGACTATTGAGCACAGGAGGTATATCTGTAGAAAGAATTATCTTTATGAAATTGGATTTCGTTTACATTAACAGAGAAAACATTCTCCAAATACTCATATATTCAATCCATTTTATACCTGCAGTGTGAAGTGAAGTCTGATGAGATAATTTCTTAAATCTTTGCATTTTTGTGGTGTACTAACAGAGAGAGCTCTTTCAGGCTTCTTTTTAATATTTGTTGAAGAGAATTTTAACCAGTGATTTAAAATTTTAGAAAATATAAATTTATCAAAAATATTTTTCAGAACAGTTTAAATGTTTATTTAGAATTCTACATCAATTTACTTTCATAGGCGAATTTCGTACAAAACCATCGTTATATCCAAAGTTTGATTTTCCCTTGATTTTAAATGAAATGAGTATACGTATGTTCTACATAATAAATTTTTTAATTTATTTTAAAAGGATTATTCTTTCATACTTTCAAAATGGGCATACAGGGTGTTGACATTGACAATGCAGGAAATATGCTTTTTTATATTTCTTTCAGGGATCAAAACGATTGCCCAGGAATATTTTAAAGCAAAATTCAGAAAATTGTTTATGACAAGTTTTTGATAAAAGTATCCTCTTATGTGTCTTTTTATTAAAGTGCAAAATCTTCTCTTAGACACAATAAAGAATCCGAATCATGAACGGAGTAAAATAAATTCATGAGAAATAACTCCAAAGTGCTGTAATTCCATGTAAAATCGTAATATGAAACATTGAAAATTCCATGTAAAACTGTAATATGAAACATTGGAGGAAAAAACTATAATATATTTTATTCATAAACAATCACCTAAAATGTCTAATTTATGTACTGCCGAGTGATAAACTTAGGTTAGCAAATTTAATCAGTTATTTCAATAATTTTTCTGAATCCTTTTTTACGGGCCCGCTAGCGCTTAAGTTGCTGAACACGGGTTTTTTTTCTCAGGTTCCAATCACAGCAAACAGGTTGGATTGATGGATGTTTTTTTTTCGTAACGTCGGTATAAGCCAGCTTTACTGAGCAAGTCCTCGATGAAGGCATCCCTGTATTTATAGCTGTCGAGTCCTTCAGCGTAATCCAGTGAACGAACCAAATCAGGCCAATCAAAAAAAAAAATCCCAGAGAACAGGCTGGTTAGATGTGGGGTTTTTCCATCAGGAACATAAATACAAGCAGTTTTCTCTTAAAAGACTTCCTAAAACCTCTCCCCTTAAACAGATAATGTTCACTGTAGAGTCAGTTATCTTGATGCTGGAGACGTGAAAAATGAGCAATGCTCTCGCCGGGACTCGAACCTGGACCTCTCAAAATATGCGCCAAGTGTGCTGACCACCACGAAGGCATGCAGAAAGGAAGGAGAAAATACCTTATAAGTTGCCTCAAAATATGGATGCCTTAATAGAGCTGTCATCCCATATGTGAAATGCACGGTGGTTTCGCATCTATTCAGTTTTCCTTTGCTTATATTTTTAGGGAAATGCTTCCTATTCGGACGAATAGTTCCACATGAATTTATTTCGTTTTCATAAAAACGTTTGAAATAAATAAATAAATGTTACTTTGGGATATACCATCTACATATTACTCACCCTTTAAATCTGACAATAATTTTGTCTATCGCGAGCTCGTCTGCGATGCTGTAAATTTTGATTAAAAACTTTTCGAATTTTCCACAGTCTGTCATAATTCATAATTTTATCAGGTTTCTCCTTATTGTTTTCAAAATGAAAAAATTTTAAAATCATTAAAAATCTGTCTTTTGACATTACCTTACGAAAAACTAATGTGTGAATTAAATCATCAGTAGCTCAATAATCCCAAATGCTCTCTTTTTCAATATGTATGAGTAAGACTAATCCAAAAAATTTCAGAAGCTCATCAGATGTAACTGGCATCCAATCTCTTTCAGGCTTTCTTTTTCCTCTCATAATGAATTTTAAACAGTTTATCTGAAAAGTATAATTTAAAAAAATCAACAGCAACATGAGTTTCCGAAAATTCAGTCTTTATGCCAGGATTACCATTAAAGGTCAATATGTTAGTTTTATCATGCTCATTTGGTTGTCTCCATTCAAATAAATTATTAGAGTTGTTTTTTAAGTCATTGGCAACTTTATCTTCATTAAAGATTGATTAAAACATATTTCTTCTGTATCTGATCAATCAGCAAGTTTCCTCGTCTATATCTCTTAGCAACTTGTTACTTTCGTCCTGACTGAGACCTTTGAAACAAGGTGCCATTATAAGAACTGAATAAGAGCGCAAAGGAAAAAGTTAAACTGAAATCTCGAGAAAAAGCTCTAATGCTTGACAGAGAGATAACATCTGTTTTATTTTCAAGCATATTGGTGCAAATCCATTATTATCACATAAATGAAATCAACAAATATTCTCATTTAAATAGAAACTGAATTGCAACTATCTGATTACATAAGTTTTTTTAGTAATAAATTATATTCTTCTCGGACTTATTTTTTTATTTTATAAATGTATTGCACAAAAGAATCAACATATTCATTTTCAATTTGGCATATTAATTTTTATTTAGACTTACTTTCTTGCTTCCCAGAACTGAACATTCTTGCATGTAACCCATAACAACACCAAGGAACATATTATTCAGTGCTTTCTAACTGATATGCAGCTTATCAGCAGCCAAACAGTAAAGCAACTGAAGTCTGGTAGTTTGATTAGCCAAGCAGATGGGCTAGTAGCATGATTGTTTTCTTGGTATTCCCAATATATAACGTGTATGTAAACCAGTTTCCTTTAGAAAGTCCTCCATAAAGGCATGATACCTCTTTGGCAGATATCTCTCCCATGCTTTGCCATAATTTAAACAAACCAAACCCAATGCTGCTAAAAATTTATTTAATAACGTTAGAAAATTGTGAATATGGTCAAAGTTAGATCATTTTAAATGGATATATTTATATGAATTACATGAATTGCATATATCTATTATATGAATATTTAAAATGTTTATCATTAATTATCAGTAATGATATATTTATGAACAACATTTCTTTTTTGATTTTACTGTTCAATTTATCTTTTGATTTTAATTTCACTTTTAAATTTTTACACCATAATTATATCAAAGAAGTCTTCTGAAATTTAGCCACAATTTCACTCAGTCAAATCTGACAGTGTAGTTCACACATGCAACATAAAAACTATGTCAAATATCAATCACTAAGGGATTAGGTTTTTTTCATGCTTATGAATGCATAAGAAAACTTACCTGAAACAAATGTGTCACAAGCAGTGACATTGAGATGTTTCTTCATATATAACCGAGAGCATAGCACTGTAATTGTTAAAATATCTTAGCTTTTAAAAAGCTTTGTTGCATGTAATGTGAAATTAATTACTTTATCATTTTAAGAATAAAAAGGGTTTGTGTGTTTATTTAATTTGATAAATAAAGCACGTGAGGGCTAGCTGAAAAAGACATGCTTTCATAAATATTTTCTAGGGTAAATAGGCTTATATTTACATTCACTTGAGGAAAACCACGAAAATGCTCACACACAATACTAAGAGATAAGGAAGCTTGATCAATTTGTTAAATTTGCCTCTGATTTTCAAGCCCATTGGTCTTTTATTTTTTCAAAGATGTTACTCACTGAACTTTGTATGTTAGTGTGAATAACCTTTTAACTTAATGAACAGTATTTCTTTGACAAGAAGAGGTGTTATAGATTTAATGGCAATATCTTTAAATAAAAAAGTTTAAGAAAATTGAATCCTAAACCTTATGAAAATTTGTTTTTGAAAAGTCATCGTTTGGCATAGATCCTCCAAGATCAACTGATAAGAGAGAAAAAGATAATGTGCAGTAGCTTGAGTTGAATTTATTATCTGTTTTACATAATTTCTGTAATATTTAATTTTCTGTATAATTTTGTAAACTTAAATTTTAGTTTTCTTTTATGCTTTTAAGATATTTTCTTCTTTATTCAAATTATTTATATTTTCTATTTTTCTAAGAAGTAAAACTTTTAGTTTAAACACTGATACTTTTTTTCTTAAGTTTTCATAGGTTATGATTCCAGTACCGAGGTAGGGAATACTTAATCTGGTCTTTTTTTTTTAAGCATTTGGTCATGGTATTAAATTGATATAAAAAATATTATTGATTCTCTAAGATGACAGAATAGTTTTATGAATCCCCAGGGTCATTAAAATTAGCAAATCACTACCTGTGTAACGAATCTCACATGTGTTTTCTGTAATTTATATAGAATATTAATATGTCTATTACTTGTGTCTTTTTTCATTTTTAAGTGCTTTCTTTATAGATATCCTCAAAATTATACCTGATAATTAGTGCTATTATGTGTATAATAGATTTAAATACAATACACAAAAATATAATAGGTCAGGGATGGCCAAACTTTATGTCAGTGAAAGCCATAATTAGATTGCCCAAAAGCCAAAACTATATATTTACATCATTTTAAAAGTAGTGAAATAGGTTTCAAATAGCAAGAAATGTCCGATTCCAAACAACCATTCAATGACAGTCTTACTTCGATAAGAGCCATGCCCAAACAGCTTAAAGCATTTTATTAAAACAGTTCCCTGTCATTTTCATAATGTGTTTAATAATACCAATAATCTTCAGTAGTACTCAAATTTGCTTCAGTAGCATTGTTAATAAAACTAGAACGTTATGCATTTTATTATTTTTCAAGAATCATTTGGACTTAAAGATTCATTACACAAGTAGTGGTTTGCTAATTTTAATGACTCTGAAGATTCATAAAATTATTCTCTCACCTTCATCTATTGTGTGTCACACCTGCCATCCTCTCAAAGGTTATTGTTAGAAAAGCATTACGAATTTCTTATCTCATTAAAATTTTAAGCCATAAATATTAATTTATTTTCATTATTTTAGATTACAATAACCAATCACAAAAATAAAAACATTACTTAATTAATTATTTAAAATGCATATTTCGGCGGCCCACGAAATTAAAACATTTCAGGGGTTGGAAACCTCATGGTTTTGCGTGCTTAACGCTACATTAACAGCCCTGTTTTCGATTATAATTCACTCCCTCTCGCCATATTTTCTTATGCGAACCAGCATCTGTCTCCGAAAATTTCATTAATTATATGAAAATGTTTCTATCTATTCATTATTAAAAATTCATAAAAATAACATGAAAATAAAAAAAAATAATAAATATGTGAAGAAAAATTTAAATCTGCAAATACGAACAACGAGTCCTGTAATTCAACAAAAATCAATGTAAGAGCTATGGTTACAACCTTCGAACAAGCGAATCTGTTGAATTCGACGGGTTACCAGGTTTGAACTATTATCGCCATTGTTGGCGGTGTTTACATTTACAGGAAACTTTGCGGAAGAAAACCCATTTATTTATTTATTTTGTTTAATTGGCTGGCTTTAATAATAAAGAACACAAATTAATTTTATCTTAAATAAATCTAAACAAAAATGTTTACTTTTACGAATTAGAACATAACTACATCTAAAATGAATTTACATTTTTGATTCATTATGAAATTATTTAAAATATTACAGGTGTCAGTTTATTAATTTTTTTTCCTTATTTCGCTCTGTATAGTAACTTATTATTATTTACCTTTATTAACACCTTTTGGTATATTTGTACTATAATTCTGAAAGGATTTCCCAATATCCAGTTGACAAAGGTACTTGATGTTAACATTTCATTTTAGCGAATCTAACTTTGTGGTATTAACTTGGACTTTTTTCTGTGCAGCGTAAGTATGGTAAATGTCAGATTATATGTAAAAAGTGTCAATTCTGCCAGAATAATTTTCCTTTTTGAAGAAGAGAGACCTTGTTAGATTTTCACAAAATGCTTATGCTATAAAAGTAATCGACAAATAATCTTTCTTTGCTAGTATCTGTTACTTTGTCTTGTTTAAGAACTTATTTGCACAGTGCATTTTACTGCATTAAGAATTTAGGGAAAAAAAAAAAAAAACGCTCTCATCTAAACTAAAAGTGACAATATTTCTGAGAACATAACTGAAGTAGTGAACATTATTAAGTACACTCATGTCCATAAATTAAGGATAATTCGGAGTCACGCGGAAATCGAACTCTAAAATAAATATATCACCTGTAAAATCACTACACACATCTTCAAGAATCATATGCAAATTTCAGGAAGTAACCAGAACACCGATGGTACGTCACAATGACGAGAGTGATATATAAGAAATACAGGCAAAGAAGTAAAATTGTTCGCAGGCGCTTTATAAGTATTTCAGTACAATAACCGAATAGGTATGACGCATTTGGAAGATTTTTCCGTGGTAGATTTATCGGCCGTCTTGAATGTGGGCGTAACCAACTGGAAGTATCAGACGAACTTGGAATTGTCCAGAGTGTCATCTCCAGGCTTTGGCAACGATTCCAAGATGATTGTAATGTGAGTAGACGTTACAGCACAGGTCGCCCGAGAGTTACAACGCCGAATGAGGACCGGTATTTGGCAGTTACTGCCAAAAGAAACAGGCGGAGCACAGCCTCAGAGCTGTCTCTTCAGCCACTGGTACGACAATTTCAAGGTAGACCGTGTACAGACGCTTAGGGCAGATTGATCTATATGCTCGTAGACCTGTCAGATGCGTTCCACTTATTGCAACTCACTGTCGCCTGCGATTAGCCTGGAGTAGAGAGCATGCATTGTGGACACCGCAACAGTGGGCTTGTGTGATGTTTTCAGACGAATCCAGGTTTAGCTTGCAGTCTGATTCTCGCCGGACTTTCATATGGAGAGTCCAGGTACCCGTTATCACCAAGAAAACATCATTGAACGACACCGTTACGATGGTGCAGGAGTGCTCGTTTGGGGTGGAATTATTCTGGGTTCCAGAACTGACCTGCATGTTCAAATTGGAACCATGACAAGCCAAATCTATCGGGACGTCATTCTGGAAAAACATGTACGTTTATTTCGCTTCGCCATGGGCGCGCAATTTGTGTTTATGGATGAGAACGCCCGTCCTCACCGTGCAAACATCGTAAGCGAATGCCTTCAATCGAAAGATATCACCCGTATGGAATGGCCGGCATTCTCACCGGACTTGAATCCAGTAGAACACGTGTGGGACATGCTTGGCCGACGAGTTGCAGTCCGTCAACCTCCTCCTACATGTCTACCGGAACTTCGGAGAGCATTGCTTTTTAAGTGGTGTAATATCCCCCAAGATCAGATCCATAATTTTTTACTCAGCATGCCTAGGCGTTGTACGGACTATATTGCATCGTCTGGGGGACATACAATGTATAAACAATCATACCAACCATGTAATATTGGTTTTTTGTAAATAGGTTTTTTTTTGTAATTTGCTCCAGGGAGAAAAAATCGCTAATTTTTTTAATAATATCAAACATATAGCATCTTTTTTTGCTCTTTACCTTTTGTTTAATAAATAAGCTTTACAAATAAGTCAAATTTGTTTTGTTCCTAACTCTTTGCCTGATTTTGCATTATCCTTAATTTATGGACATGAGTGTACTTCCTTATTAAAGTGGCCACCACATAAATCTTTGGTCGTATTTAAATTTTTCGTGTTGTGAATTATGCTGGGTAGTTTGCTAGTTTTGGCTACTAATTGAACTTGAATAAGGAAATTGCTAATAACGTCATTTTAAAGCTAATAAACCTTAGAGATAAAAATCATATCACACCTGCTAATTACAAAAGAGTAGTTGTAAGGTTTTGCTGTAATTGAATGATACATTTGAAAGCATAGCTGTACTTAATATAAAACTCAAAATGTATGTAAGACTAAATAATCTAATAGCATAATTTTTTTATTTTGCTATGGTAAGCCCATACATTTCTGATACATAATATTCTAACACTTTAAACCAGTGTTTCTTAATCTTTAAATCCACTTTTAGCATGGAACCTGTGGTTTGTTTCAGTAGTATTGTTTTAATGCAACTTTCTATAACTGGATCATTTGCAACAAAAATAACAATTATTTTAAGAGGGTTGCCATGCTACCTGGAAAACCGGAAAAAGTCAGGGAATTCAAATATTTTAGTCTAAATCTGGAAAAGTCAAGGAATTTCATGCAGCGATCCCCAAAAAAATTGAGTTTTGTGCCAACGCTGGAAGCCGACCACTTTCTTGGCGCGCGTTAGCGTCACTCGGGCAGCTGGCATAGAGCCAATTCTTGCATCTCCAAACAGATTGTTTTTTAGAAAGGCAAAGCAAGTTTCCAGTAACTTTGGTTCTCAGTAATCTCGAGAATCGAAATACTCGCATGCGCATGTGCAGTACATGTTGGACTAAAAAAAGTACGTATTCTTGTATCAAACAAAATCGGTTTATCCTAGTATAGCGGTATCATGGAGGTTAGAATAGCCTCGGCGTACGATACACACGGGATTTGGCGACATTACGATGAGCAGCAAACAGGCTATTTTGGTGTTCGCGGCAATTTTCAAAATCATACCAAGACCGTAGCATATAGTAGGATTTTCCAGCAAAATCTTTTAAATACTTTTTTCCCTTTTTAAGAAATGCTTTATTTGTCATTTTGCAGTAAAATAAAAAAATAGTAATCAGTCATCTAGGCTAACCATTTAATATAACTATATTCACCAAAATAGCGTTGATTATTGTAATTCAGTTTTTTAATTATTTTGATGTTATTCATATCATTTAATGTTGCTTCTTTCCCTTAAATTTATTTATTATTAGTAAATAATACTTTCAAATTTCAGAAAATTTTCTTTGGCATAATCCTAGCAGTATGATGACATAACATCACGAAAATCAATGCACACATTTTTTGCTTATGTATTCAGCTAAATAAATATAAAATACCTAAATTTATTTTAAAATATCATTAAATTGATTTCTTTCTTTCGTTTACCTGCAAAACGTCAGCCAGAAAAAAAAAAGAAAGCAGATTGAGCCACATTGAGCAGATTCTGATCTCAATTCTTCAGTGGAGAAAACAACTCCTATTATTGTTATAATAGTAATCTTTGAGGGCAATATATAAGTCATATCTAATTGGCAAATTTTTGTGTTTTCAAGTGGTATCATAATTAATTTACCTCTTAGCACAGCCAAAGTGCATTACGTGGTAGACTGGAATTTTCTTAAAACACACCTGGAAAAGTCAGGGAATTTCATTCTCCTGTTTGAGTGGCAACCCTGAGTAAGGGAATTCGAAAATTGACTAAAATATTCAGGGAATTTAAATATTTTATTCAAAATCTGGAAAAGTCAGGAAATTTCATACAGCGATTCTCCCCAAAAAAGTGAGTTTTGCACCGATGTTGAAAGCGATCACTTTCTTTGCGAATTATGTATCGCGTGAGCATCATTTGGGCAGCAGGCATACAGCCAATTTTCGCAGCTCTAATCAGATTGTCTTTTAGAACAGCAAAGCAATTTTCCAGTAACTTTGGTTTCTAGTAACCTCGAGAATCGAGAGACTCGCAGTACATGTTTAACTAAAGAAAATACGTATTCTCGTACAAAAACAAAATCGGTTTAATCCTAGTATATGGTATCATGAAGGTTAGAATAGCCTCCATGATACACACGGGATTTGGTGACATTATGATGAGAAGTAAACTGATCGTTTTGGGTTTGGCGGCAATTTTTGAACTCATGCCAAGGCCGTAGCATTTACTATGATTTTACCACAAAATCTTTTATACATTTTCCCCCTGTTTAATAAATGCCTTATTTGTCATTTTGCAGTAAAATAAAAAAATATTAATCTCATGTAGGCTAACCATTTAATATAACTATATTTGCCATAATATTGTTGATTATTGTAATTGAATTTTTAATGTTATTCATATAATTTAATGCTGCTTCTTACCTCTAAATTTAATTATTATTAGTAAATTATACTTTCAAATTTCAGAAAATTTTCTCTGTCATAATTCTGAAACTAATTCTAGCAGTATGATGACATACCATCATAAAATTTAATGCACATATGTTTTGCTTATATATGCTGCTAAATAAATATAAAATACCTGAATTTATTTTAAAATATCGTTAAATAAATTTCTTTCTTTTGTTTAGCTGTAAAATGTCTGCAAAAAAAGACATTTTTAATCCAGGTTGGGTAGATTCTAATCTCAATCTTCAGTGGAGAAAACAAGAACTATTATAGCTATGATAGTAATGCTTTGGGGATTATACTATTATACATATACAGTCGAATCCAGTTGATTGGACCAGCCGCTTTTTCAAACCGAATCCTGAAGAACTGAAACAAATCCTATGTACATAAACCTAATATTATTCTCTTATTTGGACCAAAATTCCGTTTAATCCGACCAAAAAAAATGAGAGCGAATAAGAAACGGAGGCCGCATACAGCGGATGTACAGGTGGTCCGCGGCATATGGGAGGATCTGCAGCTACGCTCCCCAGGAGAATGTTTTATCAAAGGTCAAGAATTCCTTAAAGTTCATGCCAAGAACAAAACCAGTGGGAGGTGAACACGTGCACCATTTTCTTTAACCTTTAACTTAAAACAGAGCCACCAGTAGGCGCCAAGCGAGGTTATTGGTTCCACTGTGTTTCCAATTTTCGAGGAAATGAACAAAAGAGTGTCCAGCTCTACCTGAAAGGAATCCCCCCCCGTCAATCATGATTAAAGTTTACACAAGAAAGCTATCATTTCACCACCCTTTTGGGTGATTTTAGTGCAAAAGCTTTGAATGGCGAGCATATGACTCCCTCTTGACCCCCGAAACACCAAGGTTTGTTCAGACCACTTTAGTCAGTGAAATGTGCACGTGGCTTGTCTCCTCTGCCTAAAATGCCACGATGGGACTTGACGTTAACTGAAAAATTTGGTTTCCTGGATAAGATCAAGCAACAACCACGAATACCTCATTTACTAGTCAGCATCGGTTGGTGGAAATTACTGGATTGGCAAAGACTACAATTTCGCACTTGATAAAACAAGAGAATGGGCGCAATGTGAAGGACGAGGAGGAAGTTCCAAAAAACGGAAGCATGAAAGCAAGGATGCAGACGGCGATGAAGCCCTTAATGAATGGTTTGCCATTGTTACTAGACGAGCTGTGCAAGTAAGTGGCCCAATGTTAAAATGCAAAGCAGAAGAACTCGCTAAACAGCTGAGCCACGATGGCTTTAAAGCTACGGATGGTTGGTTGTCTCGATGGAAATCTAGACATTACATAAAATTGAAGAGAGTGCTGATAGTGTAGGTGCTGAAGAATGGACATCAACTAAACTGCCTGAGCTTCTTGAAAGTTTTTCAGTAAATGAAATCTACAATGCTGATGAAACTGCGCTGTATTATTGTGCTACACCGGACGGCTCGTTAAGTTACAAACATGTTACACTTTCTGGTTCCAAAATAGCGATGGATCTCGTAACTGTCTTGTGCTGCTCAAGCATGTTAGGAACGGACAAGAGGAAGCTGTTGCTTATAGGAAAAAGCACTAAACCTCGCTGCTTTAAAGGACTTAGGATGGACAATGTACCAGATTTTTTTTGCTTTAAAAGTGATTGAATTATATTGTTCTTATGTTCCGGTTAAGGTTTTTATGCCCTAAGTTAAACTGCATGTAATAGTAGAGTTTTCAATATTTTAAAATTGCAAGCGTCGACCAGGCCTAACGTTGGGTCTATTTGTTTACATTTGAAACTCTTAGTAGTACAGTCAAATCCTGTTAATTGGACTACCAGATAATCGGACCAGCCGCTTTTTCGGACCGAATCCTAAAGAACCGAAACAAATCCTACGTACAGTGCTGCTTCTTCTTGACAATTGTGCAGCACATCCTCATTTAGATTGCTTGAACAACATCCAACTGGAATTTCTACCTCCCACGACCACAGCTTTGGTCCAGCCAATGGACATGGGGATCATCAAAAGTTTGCAGATCTTTTATCGTGCAAGGGTAGTTAATTACATCCTTGAAGCAATTGAAGAAAGTTTGCTGACCTCATCATCAAAAGCCAGCGAAGTAAGTGCAAAGGTCAACATCTTACAAGCAGTTACATTTGTGACCGATAGCTGGCAAAAAGTGAGCAGTGAGACAATTCAGAACTGTTTTTCTCACTGTGGCTTTAAGAACTTTGTTTTGGAAATGGATGTGAACATGCTCATCGAAAGTGAAAATATAGCGATGGATCTCGTAACTGTCTTGTGCTGCTCAAGCATGTTAGGAACGGACAAGAGGAAGCTGTTGCTTATAGGAAAAAGCACTAAACCTCGCTGCTTTAAAGGACTTAGGATGGACAATGTACCAGATGTGTATCGTGCGAACAGAAATGTGTGGATGACCTCTGAACTTTTTAAAGAATGGCTGAAGGATTGGGACAGAGAGCTGCAACGCCAGTTGAGAAAAGTGCTGCTTCTTCTTGACAATTGTGCAGCACATCCTCATTTACATTGCTGTAAGAACATACAGCTGGAATTTCTACCTCCCACGACCACAGCTTTGGTCCAGCCAATGGACATGGTCATCATAAAAAATTTGAAGACCCTTTATCATGCAAGGTTGGTTAATTACATCCTTGAAGCAATTGAAGAAAGTTTGCTGACCTCATCATCAAAAGCCAGCGAAGTAAGTGCAAAGGTCAACATCTTACAAGCAGTTACATTTGTGACCGATAGCTGGCAAAAAGTGAGCAGTGAGACAATTCAGAACTGTTTTTCTCACTGTGGCTTTAAGAACTTTGTTTTGGAAATGGATGTGAACATGCTCATCGAAAGTGAAAATAATGACGGACATGTGGAACTTCAACAGGTACAAAATTGCGAAGAATTTTTATCCATCGACAACGAGCTTCAATGCTACGATGAAAATGAAGGCTACAACGCTGCAACAAAACACATGACAGCATCAGAAGGCCAAGAAAGTGATGATGATGATGCCGCTAATAAGTTGATGCAAGTGTCAACACAGGATGCGAGAAAACGCACTGAAACTTTGCATCGGTATTTCATGCAGGAGGCAGTCCCATTGCTGCGTTAGATGTTTGTGGCAATTTCGTTCATGTGCAATCCGTCAAAAGAACGTGTTAAATCGCATTGGTTGAGTTCTTCAAATGTTGACTGGAACTTGGTAAGAACTTGCTTTTATTGTGCCCTGCATGCTGAATATCGTGGAGATTAGAATTTGTTTCTAAATTAATTTTCTCAATGAAAAAAGTTCGGCTGTGGTTCTTGTTTGTACAAGTATTGCCATACCCCCTGTGTACCACACAATAAAGGTCATAATTACATTTTAGTACATGATTTACATGTACATTTACTGTTTGCTACACATAGCACGTCCCGTCTTACAACTTAGGACATATTCATGTAATCGAACCAGCCGGTTATTAGGACCAAAACGATCGCTTCCCGAAGTGGTCCAATAAACTGGAATCGGCTGTATATATATATAAGCCATATGTAATTGGCAATTTTTTGTGTTTGCAAGTGATACCATAATTAATTTACCTCGTAGCACAGCCAAAATGCATTACGCAGATAGACTGGAATTTTCTTAAAATACACCTGGAAAAATCAGGGAATTTCATTCTCCAGTTTGAGTGGAAACCCTGTTTTTACCCGGGAGCGCACGCGCCCTGGGTTCAAAAGACCCAGCTCATGTTTTTTGAAGGAAAAACTATTACTCTTCAGGTAAAAGTGTTACACATATGCCAAAATTTTATGAGCAAACTTAAAAAATACGCAAATTATAAAAATTTTTATTTTATTTTCTATAATTTTTTTAAAGGAATAGAAAACCGTATTTTATTAATATAGAAAAAAATAGCATACCTTTACTCTGTACTGATTCTTTATACCACCATAGACAGAGAGAAAAAATGCAACAAATGTTAGCAACACGTTGAAAACAAAGTGTTGTTGTGTGTTCCAGACACAAATATTTTTCACATTTTGGGCACTGCGTTTTGGTTTCTTTTGTCCTTTTTCGCTAGGCTCCTTTTTGTTTCTGATTTTTTCTTTTTTTGTGGCGGTTGTCCATCATCATTATTTCTGGAATTTGCATGTAATTTAGCTCGAAGTTCTTTCGGAAGAGATTACATCGAAGTACGAAATTTTGTTTGTTCCTCAATAAGGCTCAATAGAAGATGTTTCAGAAATAAACACCTACTTTTATATGATTTATGGATGGCAAAATGAGTATCCTCGCATTTATTGCAGCGATGTTTAAAACAGGAAAAAAAACACTGCCATAGGCCACCTTTTAGATATTCTGGATGTAGAATGTAAAGCTGACATTTCATCAACTATGTCTACAGCCCCTTTTGTAAGATTGTAAAATGTCACAAATTCAGGCTTCTGGCATTCGCCTGTTTCATTATCAATTGCATCATCGTATGCAGTGTTCATGACAAATTTGCATATTTTTTTTTAGGAACATAAGATACCAAAGTTGTATCTTTTTGAAAACTGAAAATTAACGAAAACAGTTCTCGATTTTTACCGGAAACAAACTCTGTGGGTAATTCTCTTTTGTTCTTTCAAATTGTTCCAACGATAATTAACTTTTTTTAAGTAGATCTTTTGCAAGATTGTAACTTGTATGCCTGTTATCTGTAGTGATATTTCGACCCTATCCATAGAGATTTTGGCACAGTCTTTTTATTTCATCCGGTGAGTTTTTCACACAATTCGGAACTTGTGGTTACAAACCTGGATAGATTTTCAAGTTCCACATATAAAACGTTCTTGCATCAACTAACGCAAAAATTTTTAAAACTTTTATCCCATATTTCGCAGGTTTATTAGGAATATACTGCCTGAAAGAACATCTTTTTCGGAATGTTTTAAGTTTTTTATCAGTTGTTATGAACTCACTGACAGTTATTCACAAAATCTTAAATAGACTCTGATATATCTTATAGGTGAAAGTTTATCTGATTCTTTCCTGATGACGTGAGTCCCTATGTCATCAAAACGCAAACATCGTGATAAGAAAACGTTTGTAGGACATAGTTTTGTGGAAAATTTCTAAGCCGGTTGCGTCTGTTGTCCACAAATCCCGCACATTTACATGAGATTACTTATGAACACCACAAAAATATAAAAGACCTATAAAAGCATGAATTCCAATAAGAGTTGTATGAGAGCATCTCTCCCTCTTTGAAATTTATCAGAAATAGATGCAATATAAATATTTGTATCTCTGACAACTTTCAGCAACATTTGTTCACTTAGTAAAAGCTCCCACGATTCATTTGCAGTCTGCACGTATTTTGCCTTACCGATATTTCCAGGCAATTTAGTAATAACGTTATCAGCAGGTGTTCTAAAATCAGCCTTAAGCTTTTCTTTTAACCATTGGGTTCCCCCTCCCATTCATTATCACTTTCTTGATGAGTTTCATCAATGGATTCTTCACAAGTTGATACATCCTCGTAGAGAGAGTAGAAAGTGTAGCATTTCTTCCTTATAGGATAAATTACGCGACATGTTTTGCAGCTTCCTGTGCTACCACAAATGAACTATGTGACAGCAATGCAAATAGGCACACTGGGCCTGAAAGACTCGATCCGGCCAAAGCAAAACTTCGAATAAAATTTCCGTTTAAAAACTTTGGAAACACAAAGAGATCTTGGAGGAGACTACACTGAACCACAATCACTTGAGTTCAGAAAGGTTTCTTTAATCGGGCGGGTCCATTGGATCCAGCGCAGGTTAAATAATATTTATTTGCTTCGAAAAGTAATTCCAAAATTAAATCCAAAATTTTAATAACATTTAATTAATAATATAATGGCATAATAACAGTCAAACAGGTCTTTTAAATTTTAATAAAATGAGTGGCATTGCTTTTTATTATTGTAGAGATAACTTAATGTTAGGCTTTGTGGAGGAACATTGAATTCTCATTTCAGGTTCGGCATCAAGTATGTTGTGATAATTATATTTTTATCAACATGTAAGCTGAGAACCCGTTCTCACATATTTGTACAATACCTGCTGCTTGTTCACTGGGTAAAAGTTTACAATTGGGTGCCCCTTGCTTTTTTGGCTTTTTTTTTACGCCAATATCGGCGCCAGGAAGGCAGGGTAAAAGCTTAGAATACTCTGCGTAAACAAAACTGCGAAGGCGGAGCTAAGTGACGCCCAAAAATGGGTGGGACTAAGCTTGTGACGTCACAATGTATTCTCTATAGATATAGAAATACGAAATACGTATAATAAATTGTTTTCATTTCAAATTACCATGATGCAGTAAGTTAATTCTACCAATTATTAAAACGGTAAACATCGTCGATGCCTCTCATATTTCATACAGTTTCAGTTTTTTCAAAGATTTTTAAGCTTTAGCATTCAAAAAAAAAAAAAGTTTTTTTTTTTAAACTTAAATTCATATTATGGAACACTTTAATTTTATCATTTTTATAATTTATATTATTATTACTTATTGCTACGTGGTGATGCAATCCCTTACATACTAATAAGTAGCCAATCTTCATTTTTTTCTAAAAATTTTAAACTTTGCATTTATAAAAAACGAAAAATATTTTTGTTCCATATCAAAATCATACACAGCTTTCATATCACTGTTTCTTAAATCCCTAAATCAAGTCATATTTTCCGTAGGCGTCATATTTTCCGTAGGCATACTACAATTCAACAAACTAATAACTAAAAAAACCTAATTTCTCACAAAGAGATAAAATAAGATAAGAAAATAAATACTTCAAATTTCGAGCACTAAGCAATGTTTCACACACATATTATCAATGAATTAATATTATCAAGTGCAATTACTATAGAAAACACTACATATTAAATGATAACGTAAAAGTTATTTACAGGGTCAAAGTTTACAATTTTGGTACTGTTCAGTAGATTGTCGGATTACCGATATTCATCTTAAATCGAAAAGCGTTATTACCTTATCAAAACAAAACAATTTAAAATAAAATTTAAATACAAAAAACGTCTATAATATAATTTACAATTAAAACAGCAATGCACATTTAATACACAAATGATACATTAAACATTGCATATAAAATACGTTACGTTACTGCTCAGCATCACACACAACCTAGCTTTGCCAATGTGCACACCGATCTGTATTCGCTCGAAAAACAACAAAGAATTGCACAAACTCGGTGTCCATGTACACATCGATCTATTTTCACTTAAAAAAAATCAGAGAATTGCACAAACACTGCATCGCGCACTGCCTTGTCTTTGCCCATGTACACATCGATCTATTTTCACTTAAAAAAAATCACAGAATTGCGCAAACTCGGCATCGCACACTGCCTTGACTTTGCCCATGTACATGTCGTTCAATTTTCACTTAAAAAAATCAGAGAATTGCACAAACTGGGCATCGCGCACTGCCTTGACTTTGTCCATGTACACATCGATCTATTTTCAGTTAAAAAAAATCAGAGAATTGCACAAACTCGGCATCGCGCACTGCCTTGACTTTGCCCTTGTACACATCGATCTATTTTCATTAAAAAAATCAGAGAATTTCACAAACTCGGCATTGCGCACTGCCTTGACTTTGTCCATGTACCCATCGATCTATTTTCAGTTAAAAAAACATCAGAGAATTGCACAAACTTCGGCATCGCGCACTGCCTTGACTTTGCCCTTGTACACATCGATCTATTTTCAGTTAAAAAAATCAGAGAATTGCACAAACTCGGCATCGCGCACTGCCTTGACTTTGCCCATGTACACGTCGTTCTATTTTCACTTAAAAAAACATCAGATAATTGCACAAACTCGGCATCGCGCACTGCCTTGACTTTGCCGATGTACACATCGATCTATTTTCATTAAAAAAAATCAGAGAATTGCACAAACTCGGCATCGCGCACTTCCTTGACTTTGTCCATGTACACATCTATCTATTTTCAATTAAAAAAAAATCCCAGAATTGCACAAACTCGGCATCGCACAACCTTGGCTTTGTCCATGTACACAGTGATCTCTTTTCACATAAAAAAAGACAGTTGAATAAACTTCTATCATAAAAAAATATCTCTCGCAGTAACATTATAAACCTAACATTTCAACTCAGTTAAAATAGAATTTAAGTTTTCTTCAAAAATGAAGCTACAGTTTAACTACAACTTGCTTTTACAAACAGGCGTAGCCAATATTACGTCATAAAATGCGTGTGCAAGCCTAAAACAAGTAACCAACGTCTCGACTTGTGCATCGTCTTCTAGAATTGAGCTAGATGATGTAGTTTACAATTCGTAAAAAACAGAACTTACCTAGATCGTTACTTCGACTTCCTCTTCGGCATCGTCGGAGAACTGCGACACATACAAATCTTTAACGCAATTAAAAAAGTCCCGGAACGGATCTGCTTCCGTCTGATTCCGGTAGCACCTCCTCCGCATAAATTCCGCAAAATAAGAATCAAAAATATCTTCCGACGATTGCCGGACACTGTGTTTTCGGAACTCCCGCTTTACTTGGCTCCACATACTTTCAATATTGTTAGTGTGGACACTAGTAATTGGTTCAACAAAGTTCAACGAATGGTTGACAGATAAATGCTGGAAACCTTTCAAACAATCGTAAGATTTCCAGCAATCTGAAATTATTGTTGTCCCAGGTAGAATTTTTTGTCTAATAACCTTCAACAAAGTCTCTTTCGATCTATCTTCCACAACCTCAAAAATACACTTCCCACTCTCTCTTTCAATCCCACCAAACACCCATTTACCATTCACTCGTCTACCTCTATTATACTTCCTCTTACCAAACTTGCTTTCTTCAACCTCCACAACCATACCAGAGCCTCCAATCATCTCACTCTTTCTCACACATACATCCATACACACTTCTCTACAAAAAATTACGCCAATCAACCACAGTCTTATTCGATTTCACATTCACCTCATTCATAATCAAATTCGTACCAGCTTCATACACCCATAAATACAAAAACATTAAAATCTCAATCATACTCATATTACTCCCTTCAAACCACGTACCTTTCCTCACTGACCTCTTACAATGATGAGCATTCACACCTTTTTCACGACAAATCCATTCGTAGCCATCCGATCTATCCTTTCTATCGATCAAACGCATGTCTTTCATACAAACAGGACAAACATAAGGAGAACTAATCAAACTTTCATGCATACACCAATCAATAATAGCTCTCTTACCGTTTTTCTCCAATTAAAAAAAAAAAAGAAAAACGCATATTAATTTTCCCAGACATACTACTTTGCTGGATGACGGAGAACGATAGTGTAAAATATCAAGCGGGCAACTAAAAGTAAAATGAAATGCTTACACAGTTACAAAAACAAACAATATAATTTACATAAATTACTCCCGCTATTGGCTAAACCAAGTTAAAGCTATCATGATAACCAAAAATGGCGTTTTATCGCCAAAAATTAAACAAAATATGTTGCCAATCGAAGGGGCACCCAATTCTACACTAGAGCCATTCACAAACTTATTATATTCAAATTTCCAAAATCGAAAACAAATATATGTATCCAAAACAATAGAAGGAATGCCACTTATTAAAGTCAGATCGGCAAATTTCTGATTCTTCAACGCCAGAATATCCTACTTGTACCTACCAAAGCTTTTCATAGCTAATTCATTTAATGTATTGTGTACTGTGGCTTCATTGTTTCAGCTGGGATAATGATTATGTCAAACTTCAACGTCTACATTTTTTAGCCCATTAAACCGAAAATGCAAACTTTTGCATTTGCTCAATCAGTTAGCGCCATTACATGGAATATTTTCCATATGTTATCTCTTCATTTTATCCCTCAGAAAAGTCTTCCTGGAAGGAAGGGTATGGATTAAAACAGTTAGGTTTTTGAATGCAGTTTGGAGTATTTGATCATTCAATAAATCTCTTCAGTACTTTCTATATACACTGAGTGTAGAAATTATATGTAAGAGTGGTTTCACCAAAGAAACTATTGTTTTGTTGTGCTAATTCTATCGAAACTTTTCAGTTACTAATAAAAAATGTTTACTAATTACAAATGCAAAAAAAATATAGAAAAAATATTGCGTTAGCTTTTAAACATACGGGAACCAAAAAAATTGGAGATTTATCTGTGTGTAAGAAGTATTTGTACACTAAAAAGAAAAAAAAAAGGGGGGAACAGTTCTGTATCTCCCTTTCTACTAGGCCAATCGACAAAATTCAACTTGCTTTTTTTCATGTCTCAAAAGTGCAACTTAGGATATCTATTAGATTTATATATAGCATTGTTCTAATCTAGGTATTTTGACAAAAAATTGGACTTTCTCTGTAATAACGTGCCAATTTTTTTCCATATTTCGATTCTATGATTCAAATTATACCAAACTGCCAAGTTTTGTAAAAATTGCATGAGTAGTTTTTAAAAAATTAGCATTCAAAATTTTAACTTCTCAATGTTAATTGAATTTGGTATATATTTGTTAATATCTCTTTTTTTATTAAACTTATTTGATTCTTTCTTTCACATTTCGAAATTTAGATTCATTCCAAATAAAATCTGCCTATTTTTTTATGATCTGTTTTTAAAATTTATATTTTTAATTAATTTTTATAAATTTCTCAAAAAAAATTTTGAATTATAACCTATAAAATTTTTAACATCTTAAAGTAGATGTATTTTTAGGCACACCTGCAAAAAATTAGAGTTTTTATTCAAAATTTTCTAAGATAGACATGAATTTACATATTGGCACGTTTTGAAATTTGGCATATTTGTTATAAGTGATAATAATGCCAAATGTGGTTTACGCACTTTGTTAAAATTATTTGAAAGTATGAATGATGACTTTTTTTCCACTCGTCTACAATGAAAAAAGGAAAGGAAAATAGATTGCTATAAATTAAGAAGTTCGCCAAGTGAATTATTCTTGGTGCAAACTGAAAAAAATGCGGCAAGATAAATTTTTGAAATTCTCCATAAATTTCACACCAAATTTTACAAAATTTAATATTTAGGCATAATTTGAGTCATAGAATCGAAATACGGAAAAAAATTGGCATGTCATTTCAGAAAAAGTCCAATTTTGTGTTAGAACAATGCTGTATATAAATCTAATATATATACTCAGTTGTGCTTTTGAGACATGAAAAATGCAATTTGAATTTCGTCAATCGGCCCAGTAGAACGGGAGATATAGAACTGTCCTATATATATATATATATGTGTGTGTGTGTGTGTGTTTTTTAGTCCAAAGGTTTTGTCCCTGAAAGACTATTGTTTCCATTTTGCGACTTTGCATTGGATCACTCTGAACTTACGTTTCACTTTTTCAAATTGTTGCCACCAAATATTAGAGTCATGTATTATATTTGAAGAAATTAATGATGAAGAATCTGCATAAATGTATGTATGTTTCTCACATTGTGATAAAACAATGGTACCTAAAGCCATCAAACTTTGGATAACGTAATCCTACTGTGAATATGGGCATCTGGAATCTCAAATTTGGAATTTGTTTTATTATCCATTTCATATTTTGTAAGACTTTATTAATATTTTTATCTCTGGCATGTGAGACTGTGTATCGGAAATTCTAAAAATACGCTCAATTTAAAATTATTTCGCAGTATTGTTCTTGAACTGAATTTTATGGTTTCAGTATGACAAACATGATATTTAATAAATAAAGGTAACACACAAAATGTTAATGCTCAATTTAAAATTATTTTGCGATATTACTCTTGAACTGAATTTTATGGTTTCAGTGCGACGAACATGATATTTAATAAATAAAGGTAACACACAAAATGTTAAAATAACGCCCCTTTGGACGTATAAAATCTGAAACCTTTCAGTTTTTTTTTTTTTGTTTCGCAGGGTACATTCAGACAAATGCAAAATTTTGATAGCATTTTTTGATGGGTTTAATCAGTTTTTCATTGATAACTGACATCATTTATTTTGTGGGTTATATAAAATGACGGGATGTAATTTTAAATGTGATAAGAAACACAAAATTTTAATATGGCTCATAAATTAGTGTCCCTGAATGAGAATTAATCTTCATAAATGCATTAAATTATACATTGAAATCTCAGTTTTAGTCGGTAGACCATGTGCAACTGTGCATTTATTACCTCTAGAGCAGTGCAAAATAGTGTTTGTTCAGGATGACCATATTTACTTTCATTTCTAGCATGTTTGTTGAAAAAAAGACACAAAGGTAAGAGCTCCTAATCTTACAGCAGAATTGAGAAACATGAGAACAGTATCCATAAGTACAATTTGAAATGCATGCAGAAAACAAAGTTTCCATGGCTGTGCTGCGAGATGAAAATTCTTTATGAGAGCTGTGTGAAGTTTTATGATTATCCTTTGCCAAAAAATGTGTGAATGAAAGCCCAGAGTTCTAGAAAAACATTATTTTTTCAGATGAAAGTAAATTCAATATTTGTGGATCAGATGGGAGGCAAAAGGCATAGAGGAACCAAATAGGAATTTTCTATTAACAGCAAAACATAGAGGTGGAGCAAAGTTGGTTTGAGGTTCTATGAGTGCTTCCAGAGTTGGTAATTTAATCATCATAAACTATCTGCTATACATTGAGATTTTGAAAAATGCCTTTAGTGCAACAAAAACGGGTCTTCATAATGAATATGTTTTCATGCATAACAATAACCCCAAGCATACAGCCCTAAATACATGGCTCTGGATATTTACAAAGTTTATGAAATTGCATCCTCAGTCACCTGACCTCAATCCAATTGAGAATTTATGGGAAACTTGATAAAAATATTAGACCCAGCAACATTTCTAGTAAAAATTACTTAACTTCTGTTAAAGAGTTCATATCATATATAAGAGTGGGAGTCCATATCTAGCTCAGTAACAGCTAATTTGATCCAATGGCAAGGAGACTCGAAGCCATTATTCATGCTTAGGATATACTAAAATGTATTAATTTAAATACATTCATGAAAATATTTAACGTTATATATAATATACGAATACTTTTTACATCATAGGTGATGGATTGTTTTTGTTTTGTAAATGTCTTCTTTATGAATGCATTTATTTTCAAGTAAATTTCACATGGAAATATTAAAGTATATGTCATTATACATATTTAATTACTTATTGTGGAATTTATAGTTTTTTTCAACTAAACAATTTTAGATCAGAACACTTGCTGTACAAATAATTTCTGTAACACTCACTGTATGCTTATGCCATGTTTATATGGCCAAGATTATATTTGAATGAAATAAATTCAAGCAATTAAATGAGAAAATTTACAATAGTAATGATTTAGAATGTAATTCTTTTAATATCATGGATCAGTAATAAAATTTCTTCATACACTTTTTTTTTTTTTCAAGAAGGAATCACGGTACCCTTCTCTTTTCATGTCAAATTCTTTATCGCAAAAGAAAATTTGTTGAGAAAATTTAAAGACAACATATAGTTAAATTTATACTTGCTTTTCTAGAAAATTGAGTATATTTAATGCAGAATTACAAATTGGTTTCTTTGAACTCTTGTTTGGAAAAAAAAAATGTAAAGTAACTGTTTTTAATGGAAATAGATATGCCACACAAAACTCTGCTAAAAAATGCATATTTTTCATAAAAAAGATTACATTCTTTTGCCTGGATGAAAATATATTCAGATGAGAGAAATTTCATCATATTTTTCATTAATAGAATAATTGAAAAGCATAATTTATTTAAATATTAATCGAGATTTTGTAGAAATCCATATTTTTAGAAAAATCACATAATTATTAATTGTTATTACTAAACTCGAACAAAAATTAACAAAATCACAATCAGTTTAGAAAAATATTTTATTTAAATTATTCGGTACTTCCTTGTTCTTCAACCATATTTGGCAATAGATTTGCACCAAGATCTCAGCTATGATTTTGTGAAGTGTGAATGTAAAAATAAATAACACAATATATAATAATAATACCCATGTGTAGTTTCCTAAGAATATTTTGAAGAACCCTTATTATTATTAGTTTATGGCAAGTAATTGTGCCAGTCAACTGCTACACTTTTACAGATATTAAGCCCTTTGTTACACCATTTCATGCATAGTTGTGTGTTTATAAAGCTAGTGAGATGGTGGTGCATAATCAGCAGATGATACTGTCACAACTCCTAGCAAAGACCTAAAAACTGAACAAGAATTTCATTTTCTTATTCAGTTGTAAAAATGCCTTGGATTAAATTGTGAATGAAATGAATACTGGCCTAATAAATTTGAGGGGGGGGGGAGATAAATCTTTGATACATTGTTTTCCAAGGTAAAAGAAAATAGTGCAGAATAAAATATTTTTTTAGAAAATGCAATATAGTATTGTGCATTATCCAATGTTTTTGATCGTATCACGATGGGAAAAAGTATCAGAGATTGACTGACAATTAAAACTGCAATACTTTTTTTGGGGGAAAGAGAATGCTTAAAAGTAAAAAAGACAAAATCTTGCACAACAGGGAAAATTAATCTTGACAACAGAAAATTACTCCTATGTCTTTATGTGCTTCGCCACTATCAAATGAACTAAACCATCACATGATGTTGGCATAATAATGGTTAACCACATGCTTACTGCCTCCTAAAAATATATATAGAAAACAAGTAATATTTGAACAAACAGTAGTTGAGAGATTTAAAGTAGAATACTTTACTTAACTATCTAAGGTGTTAATTACATTCTACAGCAAGGACATCTTCAAAAAATTGTATCCAAAGCAACTGCTATTTACAGTTTGTAATAGATTTTTATCTCTATTAATGGTCTGGCTTGATTTTTATAATTTTCTTTCTGTTTGAATAGAGTTATCAAGTTAAAACTATGAAGAAGAATAAAGAAATTAACAAAATATAAATAAACAAGAATTTCTGATTAGTTTCCAGAATATCCAGCATCAGAATTTGAAAGCTTATAAAATTTTGAAATAATCACCAGTATGGCATGCCCACACAAGTATGAAATTATGAAAGCTTTATTTAACACAAGTATGAAATTCAATTCATCTCCAAGTAAATGTATCTGTAAATTGTACTAGAAAATAAATGAAATCAGAAATGACGAAATTATGAATTTTTCCCAATTTGAATGGATTTGTGTAATCAGCTCTACAAGCTACTTACCATATTTGTAGGGCTTCAAGGTACATTTCCACCTTAAATATGTAACTTATTCTTTAACCCTCTTGGCTAAGAAATGAGTTGTTCTCAATGAAATTATGTAGATGATCTGCAACTGATTGAAGTACTATTTTAATCATTTGTGTTTCTTCATTTAATGATTGTGTTATTATTCTCTGATAGTTACGAAAAAAAAGTATAATTAAATCAGTATTCAACATGTGGACCATGTGCAGCTCCACGAGATGATGCAAACCAGATCACATAATTGAAAAATTAATAAAAGGATAAATTCATGCAATATTCTGAATATGAAAATGAGAACACGATGGATAATATTTAATGGTTATAAACGTTTGTTTAAATAAGTTGGCTTTGGGGTCAGATGTAACAAATAAGTATATTTTCTGATTATCTGTACTACAACTGTAAAACCAAGAAAAAGGCACTTTATGTGGCAACCCATGATGGTACCAAAAGTTTTACATGGCAACCAATGTATGCATGCAGCATTTCCCCAAACAAGCTTTCCACTTTTCTAGACATTTCCACTAGTATGACTGCAGATAATGATCCTCCTATGGGAATTTCAGTGTTTTAGTACAGCAGTGGACTGCAGTTTTTGTCATCTTCAATGAGAGCTTGCACTTATCTTTCTTTATGCATAGAGCATAATGCAGCCCTTTTTTCCTTCTCATTTTTAGATTTTGGTACCAAGTTTCTGAAGTTCTCCGATTTTTTTTTTTATTAAAAAAGATTTCTATGTACATGGGGGGAAACAGAGAAATAATAATACACAAATAACTGATAATTGTGCATGTCTTGTATAGGAAAAGAAGAATGTAAAAAAATAACAGGAACTGGATGCATCTTTGAAACAGATATAAGGAAACCTACATAATATTTCTTTCCAAATATGCCAATTAGTTCACAAATGTTTTCCAAACCTGGTAGCAATTGTGACAGTCATATAAAAAGCCATAACTTAATTGATTCTGAAACTCTGTTACACAAATAGGAAAAAAGTATGTGATATTGATTGCCATTTTATAACAAGACTAAGATTTCAGCATATTTATTATTCCATTCTCAGATGACATTAGACTTATTTATAAACTTGCAAATGGAATGTGTAGAGATGCAGTAAGATAATGCAACATAAAGGAAATTCATTTCACTGAGATTTTCATCTGTTCAAATTTAAAGAAATATTTCCTGTGCTTTACAAACATTTCCTATTTATGATGTTTTTTCCAATATTTGAAAAACTTTTCCTTGTACGAACAAAACTCTGAGTCAAACATCTTGTATGTATGCTTCATGATAGCTGCTACATGTGTGAGTCCTCTGGATATCAAAGTTTTGATGTTCGAGAACCGAGTTCATGTCAACATTACAATTGGTATTTTTCCTTAATAAATAATTGTGAATTATTATAGCAAATAATTATATTACTGTATTCAAAAAGTCCACAGAAAATGCTGCAGGTAGCTCTATTTGAAATGTAAAAAAAAAATATTACTCTGTCACCTTTGAACCAAGATCCATCGGAAAACATATATTTTCTCCAACTTTTCTAAGATTCCTCGAAGCACTCGAAGAATGCCTCTTTTACTATCTGTCACAAACTGGCTATTGTATCATTCTATACAGCCTTGAACTGTGTGAAAACGTTCATTCTATGGAATCATCTGAATAACAGAGTCATAAGTTGAGAAATTTTGCAAATAAAATGGTTGTTAGAGGACATAGATGTTATGTCAGTATCTTGCCAAATGTCTAAAAGATGTTGCAATTACATTAGTATCACAATAAGAACCATACTGTCCTAGATGATGTCAACTTCAAACATTTTGTATATAGAAGTTGCTTTATTAGATAAAAATATGGCCAAAAACCTGATGAATTATATACTTAATTAGATACAGAAAGTATGCAAGAGGTGTCTGCCTAAAAGGAGAGATGTATTTGTAAATCATTTCCTAAAGATGAACTGGCTATTATTTGTGTTATATATAAACCATGAAAACACTCATGCAGCCAGGATTCGAACTAACAGTATTCAATGATCTTAAACCATACTGGGTATTTAAAAATTAATACTTATTCTCTTAAGATTTTGCTTTATACCAACATATTTCTTTGCCTTAAGTAAAAATTTTTTTAGTAATCTTGTTCAGGAGTGCATAACTACCTGGAGGGTCTCAAAAATATCTTAAAACTGACAGTTTGATTTTGATTGGTTAACAGGTTATGGCAAAGAATACAAAGACTATCATGGAGGAATTTTTAAGGGAAACTTAATTAGTTTTCCATTAATACAAACATTCAACTCTCAATTAAATAGGCCTGTCTAAAAAACAGTTTGTTATAGAATGTGGAAAAATCACCATTGCAAACCATTAATGTAAAACAAAACTGTCTAGTGAAAAGAAAAGAAAAAATGCAAGGGATTATAGCAGTGATGACAGACAATGTTACAGTAATCAGGAGTGATTTTTATGCACAAAAGTATATAATTTAATTTTGCATAACCTAAAATATCTCACTAAAGTATCCATTAAAATTAAATTGCTCAGGGTTAAAAATAAATCAGGTGTGCAGCCATTAATTTATGTTTTACATTGACTCCTGTTGACATACATGGATCATATAAACAAGAACAATAGCAACTGCATCCTGAAATGATGAAGAAACACAAGAAGAAAATTGCATGTATGCTTATGAGAGAGAACTTTGAATACTGAATCACTTTACATAATGAGATGAACTCTAGATTAAACAACTCTATGTTTTAACTGATTCAGATTAACTATGGACACTGTCTCTGACATTAGGCATAATTTAAAAAGTGACTTTTTATATTACTCATATAGAAAACCTCACGCAGTCAGCCATTAACTGGGAATCAAACTTTTCATGAATCAGTATCAACCTTATTTATTCCGCCACTGGTAGGCCAACTTTAATTTTAAAAATAATAATTCTTTTCATTTTAAGATTTTGGATATGCAGAATCAAATATTATGAATTTTTGAAATACTTAAGGAAGTGGCATAAATATAAATCTTAAGAGATAGCATAAGTACTGTTTCTTAATTAGATTAACAATAAATCATGTGCATTTCAAATTACAAGACTGCCAATATGATTTTTACAACTGTAGAAGGCAATAAAATTTCAGTTTTTTCAAATGCTTAAAAAATATCAAACTTAAAAAATACTTAATGCGGGAAATTAAAATAAATAATAAATAAATAAAACCCAAAAGACATTCAATGCATACATTTAAACTCCTAATCAAAGCAAATTGAATGAAAAATTATATATCTCCTTTATAGCTTTCAAAGTTATGTTTGAGTTCAAAATACCGAATTCATATTTAGTTGATATAAAATACCTGTTGAGCTGTTTGATTATTCTCAACCCTGCAAAAAATAACTATTTATTGGCGAAAAATATTTATCAGAATATATTTCTGATACAGTAACGTTCTACCCGTAAATAATAATAAAAATAAGCATTTTATAAGAGAAAAAATTTGAGAAAATGGGTGGGAAACACTAAAGTAAATAAATATATAATTATATAAGTATATAAATCTATGTATAGTATGTAGTATCTGCATGTTTGTATTGTTTATTGCCATACGCAGGTTGAAAAATATGCCAAATGATAATTAAAAAATATTCTAATTTTTTCATAATATATCATTTTATAAATGGACTAAATAATGAAAAATTTCTTATCCATTTAGGGGGGGGGGAACATGAAAAACAAGTGGAAGTAAAGATTTCTTCTATTATATGTTCATTACATTCATCTGTTACATGAAATAGTTGTAAAGTTTTATATCAATCTATTTTATAAGATTAAACTGATAACTATAAAACTCCTTTTTATTTAAGCTTTGTATAATTTAAAAAAAACTTTATAGTGAGGTAAATGCAAATACATTACAGCAAAAGAGAGGGAAGAAAAACGTAAAATATTAGGAATAAAATAATAAGAAAATTGCAGTTAATAAATTACTATTATTGGATAATGTAAGATGCACTCTAAAGTAAAAGATTCAAATCATAAGCAAAGCAAAAATAGTATATGCACACAAAGTGTAAAAAGATTAACTCATTATTATTATAGAGAAAAGGGAATGAATAACAAAATATTCAAGTTCTGTATTTAACTTATGGAACTAAAAAGAAATAGAAATAAAATAATCTTTATCCAAAATTCTTACATTTTTTTTGGCAGATTTCAATTTTCTTCATTTTTACTAGCTTTATAAAACTATATATAAAATTAAAACATTTATTGCAAACAAACAAAGGGAAGCAAAATAATAATTTAACAAATCATAGGTACTTTTGGTCTTCCAAAATGCTGTTCTTAATATTTTATATAAATCTTCTTGTCTAATTAAACAATGAAATGTTAATTAAGGCTTATATGCATTTCATTTTTCACATACAGCATTGATTAAAAAAATATAATCATGAAGGAAAGTTTGCATGTATGGCAGGAATTTCATAATGTACTACTTGCATCATGCAGGCTGATGATCAGTAATCATATCACTGACATCAGGACTTGTATTACTGCCAGGAGGCCATAGTAGATACTGAATATACAAATTATATGTTACTTATCTTCTCTTTGATTATGCTCTTTTGGTCATTTTCATATCTCTGGTATCTTTAATTGTCCTGCAATTATCATCCAGTTATGTGCCGTTTTTAATGGTTATGTGAATGACATGTTCCATATGTTTTTTTTTTGATGGCCAGTAATTAATTAACAGAATGTCTTTAGTCCATGTTAGTAATGACAAAACTGCAATAAGAAATAAAAATACATTTATTCATCATCATATTTATACGTAGAGAGTAAAATATAAAGTTACAAATACTATATACATAGCTGATGCAATCACAAGTAAAAGAAAATTATATAAGAAACAAAATAACTCTGTGACTAGTTATATCTTTTTTTTTTTCCCCAAGGAAAATCATCTTCATTATAACAACAGTACTATACAATATTATAACTTTCTGGTGATTCTGAATTACATCTTTATCACACATGAATCTGCATTTTTTGCTGCTTTTAATTTATACGCATTTTGTACATTCTTTTATATTTGCACTGTACTAAAACAGATCATACTGTATAAGATAAAAATATGAAAAGTATTGCATCTTCAGAACTAGATTTTTCTCAAAATCAACCATTTGTGAAATCTTCAAGCACTTTCTCTGTAAACAGCAGTTTTGCAGATTCATGATTCTGTTATGACAGTGAAAATATATTTAGAACTGTGACAATGAACTAATTCAGAGACGTATGTAAAAACTTTGGTATTTAAAAATTAATTTCTTTGATTGTTTGTAGTATATTGCAAAAATAAATTATGCATAATTATTCAACTAAAAAATAATAATTTATATTACAATACTTGTTTCACATTAGTTCAAGAATACAAATTGGTATGCAAGGAAAAATAAACACATACAAGTCAACATAACATAACTTATTATGCATAAAATTATTAATATATTACAAAAATTTACATATATATGTATTTAAAATATTTTATAGAATATCATTCCTATTTTTCACCAGGTATAAAATTTTTAAATCAGGATAACAATCAGCAAATTTCTTTTAATCTGAAATTTAATGCAACATTTTAATTTTATATAATTTATATACTACATTATGTTTAAGATTAAGAAGATAAAATATTTGCAACTGTAAATTTGTACAGTATATTTTTGAAATTTAAAACATGATTCAGTTTTACCAGAATGGTGAAATTTTATATTAAAGACTGGCTGAAATTTGATGAGTAATACACATAAATACTTTTATGAATCAAAAGTATTAGAATAAATTTCTTCTCTTATTATAAGATGTAATATGTCATTTGCTATATATTCCAAGCCAGGATCCAACATTGCAACTACTTCCTTCATTTTATCTGAAATGTCATCATCTCCAGTACTTTCAAAAACTGACAGTAATTTTCTATATGCTAAAAATTTGAAATATTAATTAATTTTGTTATTAAATACTATGAAATACATTAGACAGCATATAAACAACTTTAAAATATTCTTTTAATAATTCAGCAGAATTATATTTTTAAATTAAATGTTATATTTTTTAATTAAATGTCAATTCAGCAGAATTATTAAATATTTTTTTAATAGTTCAGCATTTAGAAAATAAAATCCATGATTTATGCAATTCTTTCAACTACTTAATTTCATATAGTATTTTTCATCTAGAAAACAGGCATTTACACTGGAATATTGCTTTTAATAACTAATACTGTGAACTTAGCATATTATAAATAATGTCTCAGAATGTATTTTAAGTTAGTTATTTATATCTTATCTGAAAATTTAATAAAACAAAGTATACAGAAAATATTTGACTCACAAAAAACATTAAAAAAATTCATATTTTAATAACATTTTTGATATATGTCATTCTTTTTAACATCATTGTAAACTCATAACTAAAGATTATACAATCTTCTGACTTTTATAGGCTTATCCGATTCTAGGAAGAAATTTTAATTTACTTTTATGCATTGCTTTAGGAAGCAGAATATGAAAATTTAACTTAAGAAAAACAGCTTAATTTAAATTTTTTATATTTCAAGCTGAATGATTAGTTAATTATTACAAAGCATTTGAGATCTATCTGCCTAATAAATAGTGCTTTTGTGGAACACTCTCTAAGGAATTAGCTGATATTTAGATGAATTAAGCACAAGAAAAAAATATGATAATCCTATTTTATGATTACATAACTGAAAATTTTATATGAGCATGAATTCTAGAGAAAACCACTACAGAATGTTTTGAAATAAAAATTAGAAAACCAAGAAATGCTTACCATGCAAAAATGCGAAATTATACAAATGAAATTATTCTAACATATTAAACTAGCATTCTTTTGTATTTGTCAAAAAGGAATTTAAAAATTGTAATATTTATTTGCTTATATAAAGTGACAATCAAGATAGTCTCAAGATACTCAAAAATCACCAAACATGAAATTTAAATTTTAAAATACAGGAGTGTAAAATATTACAACAAATTTATTATTATGGATGGTGAATCCTGTGATTCTTTAAAAATAATCTTATCTT
>KK112239.1:0-30116 GCA_000611955.2 Stegodyphus mimosarum | reverse complement strand
AAAAAAAAAAAAAAAAAAACCTGAATTTTTGCGTTTTTTTCTTCATTTAAATCCTAACTAAAGAAATCATCAAATATTTTAATTCAAAATTTTGGGAAAATTGGTTTTACTAACATCTAATAAAATTATCTATTAAAAAAAAGGGATATGATTGCAATTTTAGTAGTCCCTGGATTTCAACATAACTCAATGATAATCCCGAGTTATACTCTGGTAAAATCACCAAAATTTTCAAATAGTCAGTGCACTATGCTTTCTCATCCATTGATAATTCTGGACAGTTTATTCTACCTACTACTAACACATGTCCTAAATATTTCTAGCAATTCATGCCATGTCCTAGAACTGTTATATATGCTGTGTTATATACAGATTCTAATTGTTTGTACTGGAACTGCTCAGCCACAGTTGCTGGATTTTGAACTTTTACTGAAATATTTCCTTGTCATATTATATTGAGAAAATGAATGTCAGAGTTCATTAATTTCAATTACACATTTTGTTACTGAATTTCATTTATATCACCTTAATTAATATATCTGTATTTTCAAAAATTGTTTTAACATTTTTTTTTATTAAATGCAATTTTCAAATTTTATTTTAATTAAACCTCCAAACAGCCAACTGTTTGACTCAAAACCTCATATTTCGAAAAACTTCCATGAGAAAGAGTTATTTTCCAGATTATGACTCTAAAATACCTCTGCTAATTTATACTTGGTTTCTTTTTCTTATAATATACTGACTTAATATCTTGAACATATTTCAAGATGTATGTACTTATACTTACTTAAAGGCATCACAAAAAAATATTATAAGACACACACACATGCACATATATATATGAACTGAAGGCTAAAGGGTAAACACAATCAACTCCTAACTTGGAGTATACACAAAGCCTCCACTTGGACTTGAACTTAAATAATTATGAATTTAAACTAAACCAAGCTTAACTAAAGCTATCTGAAAGATATAGCCGAAGCTATCAGAATCCTAAGTAGTTGGTCCTTAAATATTAATTAAATCGGTTAAGCCAAGCAAGGGCCTAAAGTATGACCAAGCGTAGTAGCTAAGAATGTAGCCAAATGGCAAATGCGTGCTAGTCAGGAAAATCAGACTCTCTCTGTAGAAGTCGGTGAAGTATCGACTTAAATAGTACTCTTACTCATTTGCATTCACTGCATTTCTGAAATTACATTCTGGCAGGAAATTGTAGGCTGAAATTAGAATAAATAGGAAAGAATCATAACTTAAAATAACTGTTAATAAACTTAGGATAAACCAGAGAATAGATTTTTGATGTGACAAAAGTTTAAATAGTAATGCAAATGGCTGCCAAGAATATGCAATTAACCAGACCGATTTGGCAATAAATTTCTAAACTGATATAATTTTTGACATTTTTGAAAAAAAAATTAATTAATTAAATCATTATTAATAAGTAAAAAATATGAAAGTTCTCAGGTTTTATATTACACACAAAGGGGCTTTTTTGTTAATGTTTTGTGTGTTACACCTTTTATTTATTTATTAAACATCATGTTCTTTAATTTTTAATATTTTTGTGTTCTTCTTGATCCACTAATTCTTTGAGCTCATCATTAGAAAGACTGTGTAGAGACATTAGGTTATTTTGAAGTAGGAGAAATGAAAAATTAGCAATGTCCTCACCGGCTCTCGAATACATGCTAAGTGTGCTGACCACTACACCACGAAGGCGGAAGAAAGACCTTATAACTGTTTCTTGCAAAATTTCTGCAAGATCTACATTTACTTCTCCTAAACCTGTTTGTTTTGCTAATTCCACTATTTTGTTTATATCAACAACAGAATCTCTAGCATCATCATTCTTGTTTAAATCTGGCCGAATGTTTTTCAACACTGTTTTCAAACATTTTCCCGTAATCTCATTCCAAGAAAGATTTATGCTTTCTGTACAACCACGATATTATAGTTCCTCCAAAAGTCTCTTATTGATTGTTTATCATCTCCGTCTGTTTTTTCAAACATTTGTCTAAATGTTCATTACAGGTAAATAAGCTTTAAAATTTGAGGTAACACCTTGATCTATGGGTTGGATTAATGCAGTTGTGGCAAGAAAACCACTTTGACTGGAATGCAAGTTATTAAGTCAGATAAATTTGTTGGGCAGTTTGGAGCATTATCCATTAAAAGCAAAGCTTTTGTTTCAAGTTTTTTTATTTCACTACAGTGTTTAATAGACAGGCAAAAATTTTCTGAGAACCAATTCCGGAAAATTTTCATAGTTATCCATGATTTTTTATTAGACTCCCAAATTATAGGTAAAGTTAATTTTGACATTCATTTCATCACTCTTTAGTTTTAGGAATGATAAAAAAGGAGTGGCTTTAATTTGAAGTCTTCATTGGCATTAGCACCCAGCAGAAGTGTTAAGTGATCTTTCACAGCTTTAAATCCTGATGCAGATTTTTCTTCATGGCATAGAAATGTATGTTTTGGCATTGTTTTCCAAAATAGGCCCATTTCATCGACATTAAAAACTAACTCTAGAGGACAGTTTCCTCATTCAATTATTGTTCTTAATGTCGTTGGGAATTCAGCCACCATTTTTATGTCTCCACTTGCTATTTCTTCTGCAATCTATATGTTACCTAATTTATTACTTCAATGTTTAAATCTTTTAAACCATTCTTGACATGCAATGAAAGTTTCACTTGTGTCACCTGTTTCAATCTGAATATGATTAAAAATTACATTACATAAATTTATACTTACAATAACAACAACAAATGTTTGAAATAATAAAAATATGCTTGTGTAAGACTACAGAGAAAAAATAATGCAAACAAATTACTTTTGATTTTGGGGAAGCTGAATGCTGAGCACAATTTTCAGAGAATCCCAATATTCCAATAAAAACACGTTAAACCAAAACAACAAACTAGTCTTAAGTAGGGTCTTACTGTACATAAAAGGAACTTCGAAATTTTTAATGATATTGCAATTTATTTAAATTAATTATAAATTAAATATTACCTTTTAAAAAAATGTCCAATCCCACTTTTTTCTCTATATCTTCCCTAAGTTGCTCCAAATTATTATAAATGTCTGTTGTTTCATCTAAAACACATCAGTTTAAAAGAAATATTTATAAAAGAAAATAAGTTTAAAATGAATTACAACTAATCAATAAAAGCTTAAATCATTCCAAGGTAAGGAAATGAACTAAAATACAATGGAACTTCCCCACGATGATCACCTACCATTTTGCATAACTTTGATTAGTACTTCCTTGTTAGAGGTCACTACATATACTTTGGCGAAAATTTGTTACATTTAAATTAATTTGGCATGAATTCGAAAATACTAGAACAGCTTTAAAAACTGAAAAATCACAATATATAGAGGGAATAACCTTTATTTACCTTTGTGGGGGCCATAATTCAGCAATCACTGTTCTTATAGAATCACATATTTTCTCTCATACCACCTATTCCCACCATAAAAATTCTCTTAAAATTGAATCACAGTGTTACTGATCTGTTCCTGTTAGTTTTTGTTTTGCCATTTGGCGATATTACAGTGTTTTACATTTAATTTTTTTTGTGTATTTGCATCAGATACAGGATCTACTGCATTTATGATATATTTATAATTGTATTTATGATTCACAGTATTCAAAGCAGTATTTATGATTCACAGTAAAATGTTAAAAATCAACCTTTTTCTAATTCCTTCCTTTGATAAGCATGCCAACAAAGACTGCTGCTTCTTCTTCGGTTGATGATAAGACATTTTAGATGGGAAAAATAATGAAGGATATGAAAGAATGAATAACACCAGAAAGAAACTACAGCTTAATTTCCAGTTAAAAGCAGTCAGCATTTCATAGAGAAAATAGTTATGAAAGACTGATATCATGTGGTCTAAAGTGAGTATCAAAATAAAATATGCTGCATGTTATAAAATCACATAAAATTAATCCTCTTTTTTTAATTGATTATAAGTTAAAATGATAAGCACTTTAAAGAAAAATAAATATTGACTCAGTGATATCAAATGGACAACACTAATCAAAACAGTCAAAAAATCAAAAACTTAACAGATTAAAAATTTGGAGTACTTGCGTATTATCGCAACCACCTTAAAAAAAAGGCATGTAATTTTTAAGAATGTGCCAAACTCTAGCAACCATGCCCCAGTCTTTCTTTCAAACAACATCACTATTTTTGAATGCATTCCTTTTTTATCTATTGCTTATTTCGATAATTTTTATATACAAATCATGATAATTTTTGCCTGAAATTTAATTTTAAATTATAGGCTTGTGGAATATGCCAGCATCAGACGAAACTTCAGTAAAATTTCCGCAGGAATACCCAGTTTTTCCACAAAATTTCTACATGGAACAACAAGAAGACATGTTGGCAGATAACCACTGTTGCCAGTTCTCTGATTTTTTCAAGTGAAACAGATCGCTGTGTACTTGGAGAGAAGAATAATGCAAAAAAATTACAGAATGATTTAAAGAAGAATGCAAATTTTTTTTAGTGTATTATGTAATCCTTATTTAATAATTAAAATCTGTATTTTAAATTGCTAAAGCATATTTTCTTTTTATATATTGATAATGGTTTTTGACTTATGATAAATATTGATACTTTGGGAATTTTTTTTCCCCCAAAAAAATGCTGTGAAAACCACCAACTTGCACTTGATAAGCAGCTTTTACCTTTCCATCTCTAAAAATTGCCAAATTGTGCCAAGATGGTTGTGTTAATATGTAAGTACCAAATCTGGCAATTAAGATTGCCAATTTAGTGACTAATCTTCTGAATTGGCAACTGACTGAAGTGGTCATTTTGGTCTTCTGTGAAAGTAATCATAGAGATGATATTTGATACTGAAGTTTACTTACGTCATCAGAAATGTGGGCCACTTTTCAGAGGTGTTGTCTATATGGGGATCAACAAGCGGCGTTTCACTGCATCTCTAAGAATTTTGAAATGGTAATTTGAATTTTATTATATTTAATTTTTAAAATGTAGTAAAATTTAATTTTTAAGTTGCCAAACGGTTCCTTGTTCTGGAAAGAGCCTAAAATCTATTTTAAAGAATATTCAACAGATCTTGCCTGCATATATGTTCCTGACTGTAACTAAACAGACAGTAGAAAAAGTTGGGAGCTGGCTACACTTAATAGGCTATTCCAGATTTGAGAATTACAAGAATTCTGTAGCAATTTCCTTGGCTAACAGTGGAACTAAAAATGCAGGAAAGAGAAGACCAGGACAAAGTCACAGAAAGTTATTCAAAACAGAAACCTTAATTGAGGGCATTCTCAGTGGGAAGTGATCAGCTATAATCAGAAGAATAGTTCAGGAAAATTGTTAGTTAATATGTAAATACCAGAAAAATGTTTAAAATGTTTACCAAAAGACCATGAGCTACTGATAGATCCATTATCAGACATCTGAGATTGGCGTAATATCAATCTCATGGATTCACACACGTAAAATATTTCATCATCTTCATCTTCATTACTGCTTTCATTTTCACTTGCCACAGCAGTTTTGAAGAGTTCTGAAGATTCAAAATGTTCACTCTGAAAAATTTAAATTATATGAATGGGTTGTAAGTTATTTGAATATGACAACACACATAAAGACTATCTGCCTAGGGAGAGAATGCCTTCATGGAGGAAAAGAGGAGCCACTTTCCCTCAGAAACTGGCTCACACTTTATACATGGGGAAAACCAAGAAAACCAACCATGCAGTTAGCCCCTTTAACGGATGAATTTTGAATCCAGTTGAACTATCAATATTCAGTGAGCTTAAAGCATTTGACCACTAGCAAGGCAAATTATATAAATAAAGTAATATACATATGCAATTTTTTGAATGAAATATTTCACCCTAAAAATTTCCTAAAGGACTACTTTATTACAAATGCTGCACATCATATACAATTGTTCTAAAAGAAAGTTATGAAACTATTAAATGAAAAAGTTAGTTGTTATATGAAATCTATGAAAACTGTTTAAACGAAATAGTGTTCACATGAAAAAATGTCATATTCTCTCTCTGGCACTCAAAATTAAGATCCCCTCCCCCAAGTGAAAACTTAGCTGAAATGGTTCTTTAAAATACTTTTAATAGTTCATTGTGAAAAATGATGTATTTCATTCTTGCTTTAGATGAAATATATCTTTTAATTTCAATAGGTGTAATGACAATTTATTTTATTCTTAAAAGTTAAGCTAAATAAAGTCAAAAGGAAAGAAAATCAATCAAGAAAGGAAACATTAAAATTAGAGAGATTGATGTAAATGAAGAGCAAGAAATTTATTGTGTAAATTGTTGATCTATAATGAATAAGAAACTGGCAGCCTAGGCAGATTAAATCTTCATTTTATTTTAAGTAAACATGTTGCAGCCACAAACAACTTGGCACATTATTTGTGCCTGTTTAAAAATGTTTACATCTTTTATAATTTGCATTAAGCAGAAGCAGTTCAGCTAAGCCGAAGAGTAGAAAGCGAGAGTGTTATGTTCAGGATGAAATCATAATTCAGACTGAGCTAGTTTTGGTTCTCAATGCATTTTGATTTGATAATTAATACTGCTATACAGTTATTATTGGCTATCTGAGTTTTAGTTCCATTTACATCATCAGAATTATGTAAGAGTCATATGACATGGATTAGATAGCACTGCAAAGAGAGATTACTATTTTTAGAATAGAGATGGGAAATTAATTTACACTGCTAATTTAAATTATAATTTATCTTTTATAGATTTCTTATTTTTCTTACATATATATATTACGGTAAATGTGGTTAATCCAGTGATTATATATAATAACCGGTATTTCTGCATAATCATCACTAAATTTGGTAAATATGATAAATTTTTGAAAATTTATCAAATTAACCGGTTTGTTTACATAATTCCCAACTTGTAATGGTAAATGTGATAAAACTCCCTAACTTTACGAAAATTCATTCCGTTTGCATAACTGCTTGGCTTCTATCAACACATGACAATCATGTGATTTCAGTAGTAGTTCTCATTTCATTGCATCTAGACGTTTTTTTCGCTACCCTTTGGTACTTTATAAAATACTGAATAATAGCTGGTATGCTTGAGCATTTTAATTCCAAATTAGTTAATATTATGGATACAAAGAAAGCAAACAGTGGTTTTACGACAAAAGAAAGATATAATAATTTGTTAAAAAAGTGAATAATAGTAAAAACAAAAGTAGTGGGAAAAACTGGAAGATTATCAAAGACTAAAAAGATATGATGTAATGAAAGTAAGTAATGTTGAAAAATGTATCTTTCCCGTAAGTAAAGACAGCTCCAATGTTAGATTCTGTGTGTACTTTGAAGAACTTTTTACTATAATTCATGAGGTACACTTATCAATAGGCTATGGTGGTAGAAACAGGATGTTAAAAGAGCTTCAAAAAAAGTACAAAAACATTACTACTGGAGAAGTCATGATTTACTTAAATTTGTGTGAAAGTTGTAAAAAAAAAAAAAAAAAAAAAAAAAAAAACAAGGTACCTAAGAAAGGACTTGTTGTTGGGCTAATGGTCTTTCAAGAGATAAACTCAAGATGCCAGATGAACCTAACTGATATGCAGTTCCAACCAGATAATGACTTTATATTTGTCTATCAAGACCACTTTACTAAGTTTGTGCAGTTCCGTGCCCTAAAAAGCAAACATGCAGAAGAGGTTGCATATCACCTAATTGATATTTTTACTATATTTGGAGCCCCCTGTGTACTGGAAAGTGACAACGGTCATGAGTTTAGTAACAAAATCGTAAACGAAGCTTGTGCAATGTGGCCGGATCTGATAATTGTGCACAGAAAACTGTAATAGCTTTAAATATTGTTTTTAATCTTTTGTACAATTTAAATAGATGAACATTAATATGTATCTGAATGGCAACATATGAAGCCATTCATACGTAGTTATGATCTTCGCGTGTTTAAAACGTTGCCAATCAGATACATATTAATGTTCGTCTATTTAAATTGTACAAATGATTAGCAACAATATTTAAAACTATTCTTCATGCATTTAAAATGTTGTCATTCAGATACATATTAATGTTCATCTAGTTAAATTGTACAAAAGATTAAAAACAATATTTAAAGCTTTTACAAAACACAGGCACAGCCAGACTCAAGGTTCGGTTGAATGTGCAAACCAGGATATTGAAAATATGCTAAGTTCTTGTTTGGAAAGAAATTACACCAGTAAATAAATGGTCCAAAAGGTTATGTTTTGTGCAACTTATGAAAAATAAAGCAGTTCATGAAGGCATCAAGTGTTCTTCTTATGAAGCAATGTTTGGTATACCTGCAAAATTAGGCTTCAAAACTTCTTCTTTCGCGAATGACTCTATCGAACATCTTAGAACTGAAAAAGAGCTTCAGGCATTAATCGAGACAGTTAATAATGCTTCCAAAAACATCAATAGCGAAACAGAAAATGTTTCTAATATGAACAATTACGATATATCTCAAAATAACCCTCCATCTGAAGTTAAGACTCAGAAAGAGAATGGAGTAGCGGTCACTCTAATCCAGACAGATATTTTATGCAGGCAAAAGCAAGTAAGAAAACATAGAATGAATGCTAAAGAAGATTTAGAATTACAAGCAAAGAAAATGTTGAAGGTTTCAAATCTTAAATTTCCTGCTGGTAAAGTTGGTAACACAGTGAAACTATGAATACCAGATCTTGGCAGAGCAAGAAGTGATCCTCGAAATTTAGCAGTGATATTAGAAATTCAAAATGAAGAGTTTTATCAGTTAGAAATGAAAGAAAGAAGACTTTCACAGTTCTATACCAGAAATCAATTCACAATATGTGAAGAAAAATTTATTTTTCCTGATGATGTTCCAGATTTAGCAATATCACTTCGAGAATGCGTTAGAAAGACATCTTTTTCTGGAGGTCAGGGATATCAGCGACGTGTTTGTAAGGGACAATGCAAATCTGATAAGTGCAAATGTAAAAACTTTGGCAAACTTTATAATTCTAAATGTCATAACAGTCTAATATGATTAAATAAGTAAACTTAAAATATTTAGTAATTTGTAGTAATACGATTTAACATTATTTGAAAAAATGTTTTTTTTCCTCGAGAACATGGGCTTAACTAAAATACAATAACACGCCGAACAAATATTAATTTAGAAGTCAAACAACAAAAATCAGCGTTATATTTTCAAATTTTCATAGGACTAGTTTCGATGGTTTTACCGAACCACCATCCTCAGCTGCAAAAGCGCAAATGCTTTTGCAAATACTTTTGCAGCTAAGGATGAAGGTTTGGTAAAACCATCGAAACTAGTTCTGTGAAAATTTGAAAATATAATGCTGATTTTTGTTGTTTGACTTCTAAATTAACATGCCCTTCATTTGTTTTTTATATGTAGCTGCAGTCTGCTTTTTTATGTGCGATTGTTTTGTACAAGTTCATGTAAATTGTATTTTTTTTTCATTTCACACCACCTGTTAGTCCCTTATTTAAATTTCATTCAGGCCAAATAAATGTATGTGACTTTAAATAACCATTTATTGACTTTTCTAATTTTAAAATATAAAATATTGTAATTTGTAGTCTCTTACAACATAGTGTGCAATGAAAAAATATCTTTCTGGGTAGTAACTACTAAAAAAAAAATGCACTCTATTCTACTGGCCCAATCAGTCATGATATTTATCACATTTACCATTATGAGTTGGGAATTATGCAAACAAATCGGTTAAATTGATATATTTTCAAAAATTTATGATTACGATTATGCATAATTACCAGTTATTATATATAATCACCAGTTTATTATTTTTACCGTAACATATATATATATTATTAGGCTTTTTAAGTACAAAAAATTACATTCTTAACCCTGCAATGGAGGAGCTGGCGTACGGAGTACGCCAATGCCATCTTTTGGGCTGTAATTTTTAGACAACCCCTTCCTGAGCTTCTCCCTTCCTCTACCCTCCTAGAAACATTCCATGAGTGCAACGCATCTGGTATTTCTGGTCAGTTTGGTTTTCGCCTTCCTTCCGAAAGCAGTTATTGTGAACATGTAGGCGAACGCAGTACGCCGCTCCTCCAAGTATGTACAGTAAGAATATTGAAGATTATTTGCGTGTTTTAGAAGAAGTCTCGGTTGATGAAGACTCCGACAATTTGGTTAACGCATCTGATGTCGATGAATCAGAAGTCATTGAACATTCTGATCATCAAAGTGACTCAGAAATTGAGGGAAATATTTCTAAACATCCTCATTTTCCTTCCTCAAATGATGTTTCTTCAATAAATGACGATTTTAGTGATGTTGAAAATCACATAAGTGATTTAAAATATGAGGACTTTTTTGTAAAAACAATTTACAAAAAGAAGAAACTTGGAGGAAAGTTTCTGAAAGAAGAAAAGGAAACTTATAAGTGGAATAAAAATCCCCTCAAGAGCAAATTTGCCAGAACGTCTCGAAAAAATTTGATGAAAAAAATATTCCCAAGTGCCGAAAATTGTGACGATATAAAGGATGAGCTTTCTGCTTTCCAGAAAATCATAAATACAAATATGATTGATGCTATCGTACAATATACAAATATTTATCTCAGATGTAATAGGACTGCAGATGATCTCCAGAACATCCCAAAAAGAAGCATGTATGATACTAATAGAGCAGATATATTGGCCTTTTTAGGAATTTTGTTCTTATTAGGGTGCAAAAAAATGTCAAAACTCAATTTGGAGGAAGCATGGGCAAAAGATGGTACTGGAATTGAAATTTTGCAAGGGGTCATGGGTCTGAAGCGATTCAGAAACCTATGTGCTGCTATTAGATTCGACGATAAAGGCACAAGGTATGTGCGAAAAAAAAAAACTGATAAGCTTGCTGCACTAAGAGAATTTTTTTAATCTTTCAATCAGAACTGTCAAAACTTTTATACACCAGGTGATGAACTCACAATCGACGAGAAGCTGGAACCCTTTCGTGGGAGATGCTCTTTTATTCAATTCATCCCCAACAAGCCCGTAAAGTATGGACTGAAAATTTTTGCAGTTGTTGACTCACAAACGTTTTATACATTAAAGCTTGAAATTTATTGTGGCAATCAACCCCCAGGACCTTACGAGACTTCTAATTCAAGTATTGATATTGTCAAAAGGCTAATTGGTGCGTACGAAGGTTCTAACCGTAACATGACGACCAATAGCTGGCATACAAGCTACCTGCTAGCTCAATATCTTCTTACGAAAGGTATAGCACTTGTGGGTATGCTGAAAAAAAAATAAAAAGGAAATTCCAAATGAATTCCAGCCATCAAAAACAAGAGAAGTCGGCAGTTCACTGTTTAGTTTTCAAAAGGATATGACAATTGTTTCATATACAACGAAAAAAAATAAGTGTGTAATACTGCTCAGTACTTTACACAATGATGACAAAATTGACCACGAAACGAATAAACTCCATATAATCCTGGCTTATAACAAATGTAAAGGCAGAGTTGACACCATAGACCAACTCTGTAGTAATTTCACTGTCGCCCGAAAAACCAAGAGATGGACAATGGCAATATTTTTTGCACTGCTAAACATAGTGGGCATAAATTCACAAGTGCTCTTGAACTTCACCAAACCTGATGCAACCATCAAGTTTAGAAGATATTTTTTGAAAAATCTAGCTACATCTTTGATGAAACCACATCTTCAGAATCGTCTAAAAATGCCATTTCTCCTGTCGTATTCCAAAGCTATTATTAGAAGGCTGGTAACAGCAGAAGCAGACAAGATGGCTGAAAAGGACAAGGAACCACCTTCAAAAAAGATCAAAGGACGTTGCACTGAGTGCGGTAGAATGAAGAATAATTACACTACCATAAAATGTCCCGAGTGTTCTAAGTTTACCTGCAAAAATCATTTGGGCAAGACAGTACAACTTTGCAAACCCTGCTGCAGTGAACAGGGACAATCTGAAGAGGATAAAGTAGCGAAAGGTTTTTAATTTTTTCATTTGTGAAATTTATTACTTACTGAACTTTTCTTTAAAGAATATTTGTAATTTGTAAATTTGATTTATGACCTTATAATTTTCATACAGAAAATAATATAGAATACTATATAACTTTAAATTACATTTCCAGTGCATTCCATTTTTTGAATTAATTAAAAATTCGTAATTTCCATCTTTACTGCTTTTTTTCTGTTATTCTTTTACTTAAATCCTTTTTACTATGACGAATCACCTTATTAATGCAATGTATAAGATTAAATAGTTTCAAACACGAAGCAGAGGCTCGAAAAACGACCTGGCGTACTTCATACGCTGCCCCTCTAAAATCGTACCATACACTAGCCCCTCCAGCTAAGGGTTAATTACTTCTTTATATATATATATAGTATCACAAAATTGTTTAAAAAATATTTTGTTCAGTTGAAAGTTTTTTTTTTACACTTTTTATTGGGAGATTTAGGGTTTTTACTGGTTTTGAATTGCATTTCATTCATGTCTTTGTGTTTTTGGTTCTAAATATCTTACTATTTTGTGTATCATTGATTTATATATATTTACAATGTGTTGATTAATATATATATTTATATATATTATAAGATTGCTTAAGATATGTATAATAAGACAGATTACGAAGATTGATTAATAAATATATATATAACAAGACATATATTTTTAATTAAACATTTATTCGTAAACTTGTTTCCTTTAGACACCCATGGAAGAATCATCATACACTTTTTTCAGTCCCCCCCAACTTCTTATATTGTCCTGGAAGAAACCCAATGCTGCTGTCAATTTGCCCACAAAATAAATTTTAAGAAAAGAATATAATAATTTCAAAATACACTATAACTCATTACCATAATATTCAAAAAACACTGTTAAACATATTGATAGTATAATAAAATCAGAGACATTTCAATACAAGCATTAAGTATGGTAATTATTTGGTATAACATCACGTATGTCATCACATTATGTATTTTAAAAGTTCATCACATGTACACCAATAAAATCTAACACTTGCTCAAATACAACGCAAATGAAATGCTCAAAATACAATGAAATTGAAAACAAACATATAAATAGATTATGAACAAAAGACTGTAATTCTCATGTTTTATATCAATCTGGTGGCTAGATATACTGGACAACTTAGTTCATTTAAATTGCTTATATGCTATTTAATGACGATAATGTTCCTTAGATTCTCAGATGGAAACAAATCTAGGAAATTTCTGGCCAGGACAGTATTAACATCAGCAAGCATTTCTTATAAGAATTATCTACTAATAGCAGTTATGTGTATGGTCATTTGTTATCATGCTAAAAAAGTAACATCTTGTATACAGTAACATAGCAGGCCATAAAATCTCACCGACATGTTCAGTATACCATCACTGTATCTGTAATGTATAGTAAAGATGGCTGTCTGTTGATATCAATGGCATCTAACATCATAATTCCCTCCTCATTAGTCATGGTTTCCATAAATAATTAGCTTTTGACAGCATATAATATAATGATAGATCAAAAAGTTCCAAATTTCACCACAGCACACCTCTTAAACACTACCTTAATAAAAGAAATATACAAAGAATTTAATTTACCAATCATGAAAAAATACATAAAAGTAACCCCTTTTATAACATTTTTCCCTGTCAGGATTTTTTTCAAATTGGAATAATTAATATAACTCATTTTTTTAAATGTAATTGTGCAATTTGCATTCAGCTGTTAAAGATATGTTTTCCCTTCCCCCCTTTTTTTTAACAAAATAAATCTTTATAACATCAAATTTTTCTTCTTAAAGTAGAAAAGTGCTTTAAAAAGTACTTACATTAACTTCATGGTCTGAGGAAGAATCAGGACAATCTTTGGCTTTCAGACAGGAAATGCTCGCAGAGTATGGTAAATGTTCTTGATACACATGACAAATATTTGATAAATCTGGTAAAGAATAATATTTATGTTTTACAGATGGTGCATGAAGTAGATAAGAATAATAATACTGCTTATAATGATGATATTCTTCACTTTCAAAGGATACTGACACAAGTAATTCATTGGGATCACACTGTACACCAACATCAGTTTTATTAATTTTTACAGTACATTTACAAGAGTCACAATTCTTGTCATTATCTTTTATAGAGTTCTGTTTTCTGAACATTGTTTCTGATGTTTTTTCAAGATTATTAATACTCATTTTTCCATCACCTGTTTCATGAAATTTTCCCTCACTTCTAAGAGTTTCAGACTGTTCGAGTAATGTAGGTAGGTGAAAATGATTTATTCCAGAATAGTTAATACTTTGTTCAACAGAATAAGTTTTATTTTTTTCATTTTTCATTTGAATTTTATCTGCAACAACAGATGGTAGATGAATGTCAATACCATTTTCTGTTTCTTTTGGCTTATTAATACAATATGTTTTAAAAGCATCATTTATTTTTGAATTTTCTAAAATCATAGGTAAATTAGTTTCTTCCTTATCTGGACTAGTTAAATTTTCTAGCTCTCCATTATTTACTACAGTGTTCCCAATGCAAATACTTTCAGTCTCAGAGAGACTTCTAACATAAGTTCCTTTCATTTGCAAAATATCTTTAGTTATATTATTTGCAGTTGTTCCAGAACTGACAAAAGTTTGAGATAATCCACCAGTTTCCTTAACATCAGAATTCTCAGATAATACTTCCTCATCATTATTTTCTATACATTTCTGTTCAATCAATGACATATTTATCATATTTTGCAGGTCTTTGTTTCGAGATACTGCTACGCCATTGAGACATTCAGGAGCAATTTGTTCACTTCCAGGAGTTGTTGTGCACTGCAAGTCACATACGTTACCTATATGATTTGGCGAATGTAAAAATGAATAATGGTCCATGACTGGATGCAATTTATTCAAAATGGCACTATTATTTGATTCTAAATATGAACATTGTACTTTAGATCTCTGTGATCTATTTGAAAAATTATTTTTCCTTAAGTGAGGAGCAGAATGTGCTCTTCTTTGATATACAGTAACCTTATCATTATGTAATGTGGATTCCATTTTAGAGCCTGTTTCTTCCAGAGGCATATCTTTAAAATAATCAATGTTAGATACCACCCACTTAGGTCTACACTTGGCAACCTCAGAACAACAGCCCTTATCGCTTGAAGAAGCAACTAGATTTTGCCTTATAACAGGCAAATTCATATCCCCAAGAGCATTTTGCAATGTATTCTTCAAACAATCAGGCACAGCTTGGCACATTCTTGATTCTTGAATAACAGGAAATGAAATCTTTTGCTCTTGAGAAAGTAATACATTATTAGATGGTAATGGGCTATTTATATCAACTTTATGAGAATTTTCACATAACTGTATAGATGACAGTTCAATGATTGATTTGTTTCTACAATCTGTATTGCACAAATTTTGTTGGTTCACTACAGATTGTTTTGAAACCTGGACATGTTCTTCACACATAAAGCTGTTTGAAACAATGTCCATTACCACATGACTTTCCGAGTTACTCTTCTCACAACAGGAATTATCTCCCATATTTTCAGCTACATTTTGTAGATTTGAAATGTTTTCTCTACTCTTATCTAAGTTAATTTCATCTTGTTTATTGGTAATTTTTTTCATAGCTTGTTTTGGTAACTTTTTTCTACCAACAGAAATACCATATTTTGCTGCAGGATCAGTAAGTTTTACCTTGTTAGATTTAATATTATTTGAAAGAGCACTTGAATTCTTATACGATAATTTGTTATTGAATTCTTCTTTTATTTTTGATTCATCAAGAAATTTATGAATGCGTTTAAGAATAATGGGCTTTTTTAGTATTGTAGAAATTGATGGACGTTCTTGAGGATTTCTTTTAAGAATGTGAGTGAATAGAGATTTTAATTCATGGCTATAAAATTCAGGTATAGGAGGTATGGAACCTTTAACTATTTTTAGGATTAAATTCTTCATACTTTTAGCTTCAAATGCATGTTTTAAAGTTATAAGTTCATATAAGACACAGCCAAGAGACCATATATCTGACTTATTGTTATATGGTTTATTCTGACAAATTTCTGGTGAAAGGTAATATGGGGTTCCAATGCAAGTTCGAGCAAGATCAGAAGTGTTATTCAAGACACGTGCTATGCCAAAATCACCAAGCTTAGCTATGCCAGATTTTGTTAAAAATATGTTTTGAGTTTTAATATCTCTATGCAATATTCTTCTGTCATGAACATGCTTAACTGCTAGACATATCTGAACAAACCAATCAAGAATCTGATCCTCACTAAAATGAATCCCATTTCTTGCTCTTATTTTTGAATACAGATCACCACCATCACAATAATCTGTTACAATGTACAAACTATTGTTTTCTTCAAAAGACTTATGATAGCTTATGATGTTTGGATGCTGCATTTGTGAAAGAACTTTAACTTCTCTTAAAGCTTCTTCTCTTTCATGAGGACTAAGATTTAACAGAGATACTTTCTTCACAACATAGCATTTTTTTAACTTGCTATCTTGGACAAGAAGTGCAGAGCCATACGAACCTTCACCTAATACTTTAATAACTTGGAAGTTATCCATCAGTCCACTTTCTCATGCTAAGCTGCAATAATAATGATAATAATATTTCTTATAAAAATATGAAATAATAAATGTTACTTATGTATTATCCAGTTGACTCTGAAACTGTTGCAAATCAGCATGACTTATGCCAGGTAAGGGTAAGTGTGATGTAACAATATGTGCTTTCTTTTTTATGTAAGCCCAAATGATTCTCGATAAACCACATTTTGTTTTTATGAACAAGAATACAAATTAACTGCATACTGTACTTTTTCCTCTTGTATTTTGAAAGAAAAAAAATCATTAAACTTTAAAACCTTTCTTTTATAAAACAACATGCAGTACCACCAAAAAAAGTGTGTATCAATGGATATGATATGGTCAGGTGAATACAACTGACTAAAAAGTCATAGATTGGAATGATTACCGATGGGAAGTTCGTACTCATAGCGTTCTGAACAGAGTTTCCAGTAAAATTGGAGTGCCTTACAAAATGCTAGAAATTGACAATAGTCTTTTTATGAAACACTAAAACAGAATATATTGACTACTGGTTGTTTATTAAATACGAAGGCATTAGTTCCTTCAGAATTCCACAGGATTGATTGATTCAGCTTTGACACATGATTCGATAGTCATCAACTTTCATAGTTGACAGGATAATACATAAGTATCGAATAAACATACAAATTAATTTTGATGCAAGTTAAGATTTGAAAGAAAATTTCAATAATGTAATTAGTTATACTTTAAAAAACCAACGTGCCTGCCACTTTTTTCAAATCATTTTTAAGAAGTCACAAATAAATAGCGTATAACTGTATATTAATTTAACATAATTATGCATATTCATAGCAGGTAAACTTAATAATTTTTTTCCTTTACTGAATCTTTATCACTCATATATTTTACTAATCTTTTTTTTAATTAATTTTTCACCACTACAAAAAATGAAAAACATTAAATCAAATTAAATTATAAACTATAAGTCAATTAAATATTTAAAAAACATAGTTTTCTTTAAAAAAATTAGTTATTATAGCAATAATTAGAAATAAATATATAAACATACACAAGATCCAACTTAATAAATAAATAAAAAAAGCTTTCTCTTAGTCTTCTAAAATTAGTCTTTTTCTCTTCCATTCTTATAAATATTGCAACAAAATGGAACATTTCTAAAATTAAATAAAGTGTTAAGAGTTAGTTCATACAGACATACTATTAATATTCTCAACAAATTATATTCATTAAATTGCTTTGGATAGCACCGTGGTCAACAAAACTAGCTATCATGACACAGATGTACATGACAAAATAGAAATCGTGGTTGCGGTAGTGGTGTAATATGTTTTCATCATAGATTTTAAGTGCTGTAACAAAAATCCTCTAAAAAAATTTGTGAGAGATTTAGAAATTGGCATGCACTGAAAAATGACATCATGAAGATTTATGATTCAAGTAAGCAGGGTGCTTTTCACATCAGTGACACCAGAGGCAAGTGAAGAATAATTATACACTCATTTTCAAAAGTTAAGCACAAAGAGGAAAATGCTAATTTCCGGAAACCAATCAGAATTGAAGAGCATGCAATTCTCTGCAGAGGTAGATGGAAGTATGCAAATATGTTAGGTAACAGCCAATCATGCTTTCATGTCAAGAAATATGCAAAAAAGACAGTCTTATAAGAAGCCAGCTTTATGAAGGGTTACAGAAGTTGATTGTAAGCACTAATAGAAGGTGTTTAAAACTTTCGTACAATTTGTTTTCAAGACATACATGTTTCTATGACTTCCAGAAGACAAATGGAAGATTCTGAGCTCTGGTGTGCTGTGGGGCACACTGAAGCAGGACATTTGATCACAGATGTTGCTCTTTTCTTCAGCGTTCATCATTCTGTAATTTCATGTTTATGGAAACAATTCCAAACCACACAGACAGTTGTCCTAAGGCCCGTAGCCCAAGGGTTACAACCCCAGTGGAAGATCGATATATTCCTACTGTAGCCAAGCGGAATCGCAGAACGACCTCCACACATGTGACATCTATGGTTACAGAGTCCATTGGTAAGGTGACATCTGCAGCTACTGTACGCCGAAGATTACATATGAGTGGACTGTACGATCGGGTACCTCGAGTTTGTGTTCGTCTATCCACCCAATCAAGAGAGGCATGATTACAGTGGTGCCAGGAACATGTCAATTAGAATGTGTCTGACTGGGGCAATGTCATGTTTACTGATGAGTCAAGATTTGCTCTGGAGAAAGATGACAAGTGTATAAGGATATGGCGTGAACAACGAACACGCAATCAGTCCCAAAACATCACCGAACATCACGCATTCCGAGGCGGAAGCATTATGGTGTGGGCAGGGATTTCATTAGGATACCGCACCGACCTGCACATCTTTAAACGGGGTTTTTTGATGGCTGACAGGTATCGAGATGAAGTCCTAGAACCCATTGTGAGATTGTACGCTGCAGCAGTTGGCCCTACTTTTGTTTTAATGGACAATAACACACGTCCCCATGGAGCTGACATTGTTGATGACTACCTGGAGAGTGAAGGGATTGCACGTATGGCGTGGCCAGCATATTCGCCCGACCTTAATCCCATTGAAAATCTTTGGGATGCTCTCAGCCATGCTGTATCTTCCATTTTCCCACCTCTAGCCACTCTTATTGAGCTGGAAACTGCTCTACAAGAAAAATGGCGATTGCTTAATTCTGCGGTGGTTGACCACCTAATTGAAATCATGGTCACAAGGTGTAAACTTTGTGTACAGATGAGGGAGGATCACATACCCTATCAATGTCCTTTTTTTCATTTTATGCTATTTATTTTCACTTTATACATAATTCTGTTTAAGTCTCCAGTATGTCATTATCTGATAACTTACAAAAATTTAATCTTGTTTTCATTTCTGTATATAGTTGCTGATTTTGTTTTATGCATAACTATATATCCTACTTTCATGCCAAATTTTTTGTCAATCAAAGCAGTATTCGTTGATTTTTTTGCATTTTACATCTTTGTGCTTAACTTTTGGAAGTGAGAGTACTTTAAAGTGTTCTACAGAATTAAATTGAGAAGAAATGAGTTTTTACTCTAGATAAAATATTAAAAAAAATCACTATGTGTTTTCAATTATGTACATATGCTTACCATACCTTCTTTATTCCATCAAAACTGTTGAATCCAAATTTCGAATATCAACTAAATTATGATCATTAGAAAAGAAGAATTTCTTGTTAAGAGAGAAATATTTCTGTTATTGATAGATAAATCACAACAGAAATGTAGGAGGACAGCTCTTTTGAATTTTGCAGTTTATTCTAAAATAGTATTTCCAGAACAAAGTTACACTAGTATTCCAGCTTTTGAACACTAGTATTTCAGCATAAAGTTTCCTCTCATTTGTTGTAAATATTGCTATTTGTAAAAAGTGTTTCCTAAATAAAATTTATTTTAAGTAGTATTTGAGAATTACAAATGTATACTTCAAATTTAAAAACTGTCTCCAATATGCATAACATTCTACATAAGAGCATTTCTACTATTTACATGACGGTATGAGCAATCCAATTGACGTCTATAATGCCGCTGATGATTTGCAAACACACACACACAAAAGGCAAAATAATAACACAGTTTTAAAATGGTGGAATTAAAGTTTGTGTTCAGAAATACAAGTAGTTTTAATTTATGTTCCACATGTCATTTTGACACTTTCTTTAGTTATTTGTTTGTATATCAAGAGTACTGGCAAAAGCTCTAGCTTCACCACTGCTTTCAACATTGTAGTGCCTATGTGTTTGGCTCTATAATGTTTCAATGCTCTCTGTTTCTGTGCTGTGTATGAAGTCTCTGCATTGTTCACCAACAATACTAGACAATTCTCCATGACCTGTTTGTTATTTAAATCATTTGGCAAGACCTAGGGAGTTGACATTGTCATCCTCATTGCCTGAATTCTTAAGTGGGTGAATATGAAAGCTGAGAGTTAGTTACAGATGTTTAGGTACTTTTCTGTTATCATGACCAGATTAAGAAATGTATGTATGTATGCATGCATGTACGTATATGTGTGTCTGTATATACACACATACATACACACAATACGTACATGCATGCATACATTTCTGAATCCAGACACGATAACCGATTTTTATTTTTTCAGCCCAAAAGGGTTACTAGTACTAAAACACTATACTGCGCTGATTCAGTTGATTGATTGAAATGTAAATGCACTGTTTTACTTTTCATCAGAGTCTGTTGTCATTTGACAAAATTCATGATATTTATCTTTTTAATTTAATCTACTGTTGATGAACAAACTAAGCTATTTAAAAACAACAGATGCAGTTTGATTTATATCGAAATACATTTAATTCATAATATATCTAATTAAATACATTAGATATTTTTACTCTTTTGTATATGATGTATTTTTTCAATTTTCAGATATACAGCAAATATATAATTTTCTCATGTTAGTCTAAATGTATATATTCATCTAGTATCCTATAAAATATTTTGTTACACCCCGAGCTTAAATTGCACCAGAGCTCAGCTCCAGTTTTTTATGGTAAATCATAACTCTAACCAGAGTGGACCGGAGCTCTACATAAGAAGGCTCCAGCACTTCTTTTATGTAACTAAACAACAATTTCAGTAGAAATTTCATCTCGAAAATATTATTTTTAGCAACAAAATTATATTAAAAATTGTTTATTAAATTTTAATTTATCTCTTTTACTTAATTCTAATTATTTAATTACTTTAATCTTTAATTAATTTAATAAATAACAATTCATTAATTATTAATTAATCAAATAATTATTATTAATTATTATTAATTAATTTGATAATAATTCAATATTTAATTTTTACATTAGTAATGATTTTAACAGTCATTTTGTTTATTTATTTACTCTTGTTCCTCTTTGCTGATGGTCTTTCATAGGGCTCCGGCACTTCTAATTTTAAAAGTTAAGCTCTGGTTATACCATCTGGGCCATCTCTACTGATAACTGCATTAAACTCTAAAAGATCTCTTTTTGAATATGAACCTTTTTGAAAATTAAAATCTGAACCCTTTAACATTCCCTCCTAATTAAGATCTATTTTATTTATTTATTTTTTTTTAAGAAAATTTTAGAAAAAATTTTTGAAAAAGTAAAAACATTTCCTTATTTTGAAGCATAATTAAATTTTGAAGAATATGAAATGTTTATGTTTACAGAATTATATATTGAACATAGAAGCAGAATAAGAATTTTGAAAATGGTTAGGTAGACCATGTCCAAGGAAGTTGAGCAATCCATAAAAAATACTTCAGACAGATTCAAGGGGAAAATAATGAATTTTTTTTTCCATCATGATGCAGTAAATGGGCTTTGTCTTATTGGTCAAAGTTTTAATAATAACAAGCTAATGATCAAAATACACCTTTTGCATAAAAATCATCTAAAAAAGAAGCAGATTCAAAACCGAAATCCAGAGACTAATGAATAAATAAGTCTTTCAATCCTTTCACAGCAAAGTTGCCCATATTGACTGTGCATTCAGATATCAGCAGGTCACCTGAATGCCTGCATCTATTTTCTACCTGGTGCTTTCCACTATCACATTAGTGCATGGCTCATTGGTTTCAAGAGTTGTTAATGAACATGACAATCATTCTTTTGAAGCAATTAAACTAGCTATTTTATTTGAATGCACTTAACCTCTCCTTTGAGAATAGTTCAAAGCTACAAAATTTTAACTATTAATGCTCACAGTTCCAGTCTGTCCTAAGGGAAACTACACATAGTGGGTGAAACCACAAACTCCAAGAGAGAAGTAATAATTTCACTTAAGTTGGTTATTGTTATCGCTGTAGCATTCTGCTTGGCAGGGGGAGAGGAAATCCATTCCAACAAAAATTTGTAACATGGCTGTTTCAAATGTTAGACAGGAACAGATTTTAGCCTCTATCGATGCAAAAGAGTTAAATAGATTTCATAGACCTACAGCTTGAAAACTCTAGATCTAGCTCAAAAATATCTTTTAATACTGCATTTTAAAACATCCAGAATCAGCTTTTTGACACATTTTAGAGTCAAATACAGTGGATCCTCATTTTTAAGACAGCCAAAAATCATAAATTTCTGAAGTGAAAATACCATTATATAAAGACCATATTTCTGAACCAAAGAGATACTTCAAAAAAAGATGTAAATCTAGCGAAATTTTTCTTCACAATCTATTAACCAGGAATACAGTTTGGGCTGTGGTAATTTATTTCAAACAGAAGCCAAAGTAGAGTTCCACCAAAACTATCATTAGCATATATTCTCAGTTTTGTTACCTTATAAATGGTATTTTATTATCTACAATTTACTGTCTAGCCACCAAAACATGGCATATTTTTTATTGCTTAACATTAGCCAGCATTGAACAGACAAAACACAGAATATCTTTCTGTTACATTTTCATTTTCTTAAGAACAAGAGGTTTTGACTATAGACACAACTTCAATAGCATACCTTTAGTATAGTGAAATTGCAAACATACAGCCAGGAAGAGTGCCCTGGCGTCACCATCGAGATAGATAAGGCCTGCGCTCTGAATCGAAACTAGCTTGTGACGTCACGGTTAAGGGACCCTCATCAGTAACTTACACAATGACACTCCTCGAAACTTTCTCCGCATTCCTTGCCCACCCCACATATCAGTAGCTTTCTATCTCTTAAAGCTGCTAGACATACTTCACACACTTTTGTTAAATCCATAAATTTCGTTAGTTTTATAACATTTCTGCATTATTCATTGGTTTTTCAAGTTAATTGCTTAGTGATAGATTTTCGTTTCTCCATATTCCCTTGTTATCATCGTTATGCCTTCCCGTTGTGTTGTTTCTGGATGCAAAGGATATTATGAAAAGTCCCCATAAAGAAATACGACTGAAAAATGAACCCATTAATTAATTTGTTTGACGATGAAAATTTAAAGTTCCAATGTAATTATGTATGAAGTTTCAATTGGCTGGATGTTTAGAAAAGTTTGGGGTGCACTACAAGGAATTTTACAAAAGAAACTCATCATGCTCTTACTCACACAACTCATACTTTGTTGGAAATGAAGCAGTATTGTATCGAAGAACTGAAAATGAAATATTTTCTCTGTGGTAAAACACAAACTGATTCCTTAGAAGAGAGATTCAGAAAGTATAGATTTTTAGCCGGATCGCAATCTTATGTCTCAGTGAGGCAAATACTTTGAATGCGAATCTAAATTCAGATTACAAAACACTTTTTTATTGAGATCTGCAACTTCTGTCAAATTACTATTGATGAGTTGAATGCTGTGTCTTCATACAAAAAGGAAGATGAAGTAATTAATTACCTGGATATTTACATAATTAATGAGTATATTTCAGACATTGAAAGTGTCTTATCAGTCTTAACATAACTTGCAGGATATTGTTTTAGGCCACATGCAAAAAACAGAAGCAGTTTTCAGTTGATAAAGCACTGATATGCGAAGATGCATATCGCTTATTTTCAAGCATGGATAGAGGATTTAAAGTATCCTCACCTAGATATTACAAATATTATTGTGCATTGTTATATAGCAGTTCAAAAACTTCTTTCTGAGAAATACGAAAGTGGATTTTTAAAAGTTCAAAATCAAAGAAATTTTATGGTGAATCTTGCATTTTCTAGTATTATAAATAGGCTAGAATTATTTAATTCAATTGATATACTGCTGAATATCGTGTCGTAAAGCTGCTGAATATCGTGTCATAACAAATTTTGTGGGTGGGCGTAAATATTTTACTGAAGAACTACTGTTGTAAAAAAAATATATATATATAACTATTTTGTAAACTTCTTTTTATAATTTGTATTTTTTTATTCATTATGATTTAAGGGATAAATTTATATTTACTTTTGTCATCTAAAAGAATCATTCCTTGTAACAGTTACTAAGACTAGTAATATAAAATTGTCAACAAAATTAATGATTAATTATTTTAATTTGAAACTTTAATTTTATATGAAGTAACTGTCCTAAGGAGTTAAAAGTATAACACTTATTTCATTACATAATATGTAGAATATCAAACACTGAGTAAATTTGATTCATAACAGAGTGTACTGTTTTTAAATTTAAATATCAATGCTTTTTGAAAATTATTAAGATCGTTTTATCATGGTGAAACTTAAATGCATATATTTAGCTAATTTAGATTCTGTTCAATTTTATACTTGTTAGTATCATGTGATCAGTTTGTTTAAAAGGTAAGGTAAGTTAAATTTCTGACTGATATAAAACATTTAAATGTTAGTCTAAATATTAAGTAACCTCTTTCATTCGTTTGATGTTTGATAATCCTGCTACATTAATATGATATATACAAATAAAAATATGAAATAATTATGGAAGGAAAAATATGTGTTCCCACTATCAAACATTTTGTTAAAGTGGTAGGTGAAACAAAAAATTTGATGCGGGGTTGGGAATCAGCGAAAGAAACGCAAAGACAGTACCGAAAAGTAAAAATTTTTGTTACTTCAATTTTAAAACCAGTTTTTCCTTCAAAAAAAAATATTTCCTTTTAGAAGCACCACACCTTTCTCAGATACTTTTATCTTGAAAATAAATAGCAACAAAAGAAAAATGAAAATATTTCATAGTCGTATAAGTTTTGTAAAACATTAAAAAAAAAAAGATTTCCTTTTAGCAGCACCACACCTTTCTCAAATACTTTTATCCTGAAAATAAATAAAAATAATAAAGAAAAATGAAAATATTTCATAGTCGTATAAGTTTTGTAAAATATTATATAGCCGCTTGTAATTTTGTTTTAGACTGAATGTATAGTATGAGATGCCAGTTTCATAGAATAGGTTGAGGAAAACGGTGTTTAGGAAGGAAGCTAAACTGCGCGAAGACCGGTCCACTAGCAGTGACGTAGTAACTCAGCGCGCAGGCCTTATCTATCTCGACGGTGACGGCCCTGGGCACCTGTGCAGACTCTTTGGCTATGAATGAATATGAAGAACTTCTGATAGATGAAATTATGTTAAAATAAAGCATTATATGTATTTATACTAAACATCTTAAATGTAAGCTAAAAGAATTTAATGAACAAGTCCTATGCTGGAAGAAAAATCTGATCATGAAAACAGAAGAAATAAGTCAAAGTGCAAAATTTATGTTACTTAAACAATTATCTTATACAGTCATCAGGATTTTTCTTTTTTTGTATAGCAGGAGGTGTGAAAAATGTGCAATGTCCTCACCAGGCTTCAAATCCTCGACCTCTCGAATACACTTCAAGTAAGCTTCTAATAACACCATGAAGACATGCAAAACGAAGAGGAAAATACCTTACATACTCCCCCTTTTAAAGGGCAACTGGGGATGAGGGGCCCAATCGCCAAATCACAGTGGCAATAAATCATCATCCACCACCTTTTTAGAGTCATTAGGATTTTTTTTATAACAGGAGATGTGAAAAATGTGCAATGCCTTCGGCAGGACTCAAAATCTGGACCTCTTGAATATGTGTTGAGTATGCTTCCAATTACACCATGAAGGCATATGGAAAGCAGGGAGAAAATACCTTATAATCCTATTCTTTAGCTGTACTTTCACTTCTGTGTCAGTCCTTACAGGATGCAAATTAGATATGTGCACATAAAAACAGAGTTCTTGAATGTTAGAGGAAGAGCTTACACATCATCAGCATTGTGATATTTCCTCTCCCAGCTCTGAAAATTATTTTATGGCATTGTTAGCCTTTCGCTAGCTGAATTGTTCAAGTAAATTAAATTATATTGAGCCAACACTTGATAGGATTTTAAATTTGTGAATCTTCAGAGCCAAATTACTTTCAATTCTAACTTACATTTTATGTTAGCTGAATTCGGCAAGTTGCAGAGATTATTCTGTACATACAAGTTGTGCATTTGTTACGTTAAAAATTTTAAACAAAAAAGTTTGTTTAAACCTTCATCTCAGTTTTTAATTGCTTTAACAGACTGGACGATATGGTGCTTAACAGTCTCAATACGGACCAAGTCATTTAAATAAGAAAGTAGATGCCTAAATTACCACCCAACATAAAAGAGAGATGTCTGGCGATTCGGCTACTTTTAGTTTGGCACCTGCAAGGCTACAAGTTAGAGAACATCAGCAAGCCCCACAAAAGGGCTTGGATATATTATAGATGTTACGTGAACTTTGATAAATCCAGCCATCAGCTTAGTGGGAGAGTTACGTTCTGACCTATCTGGAAGGCTCTGAGAACCATTTCTATTGCAATCCAGTGGCCAAGTAGCAATAGATTGCCATAGCAATGCCGATTCTAAAAAGACAAGCTCTGAGTTAGTTTCAAAGAATTGGTGAGAATTTATTAGGTAAACCTGTTAGTGAAAGTTATAAGCTTGATGCATTTCAGGCCATCCTGGTGAAAGCATTCCTCGCAATCACAGACAAAGTTCAACTTGAGTCAGAGTTGTTTGGGATGTATCAGATGTGAAAAGAAAAATTAACAGCTTTATTTTATGGAAATACAGAATTGTTATACAGAAGGAAACTGGATATGGTGAAAATGCGCTTTAGCCCACTGCTTGGCGATGTTTTGAAAATCGCCAATTCGGCGCGTTTCTGCGAAATGTCTTTGCAATTGCAACCTTCCCGACACTCCGTGAAAACCTATTGTAAACAAAACATAGAATTCTAAAGCATAAATTAGTATGGAAACTGTTGCCACAAAAAGATAATAAAATAATATGCAAAACGAACATTATGATCATTAAAATATTTGTCAGGTTTAAATTACTTATTTACATTTTATGTTGTAATACTTACACATTTAATGCCGTTACATAACCTTCCCGACACGCTCCGCGAAAACGTAACCAAAATGGCATCGGAGAAAGAAGGAATTTTTTTTTAAAGGGCATTAAAATTACAAACGATACCATGTACACACCGTTCCGTTTTAACTTAAAAAAAAACATCTGCGAATTGCACAATGTAGGCAACGTACAGAAATGAACAAAATAAGCTAAAATAACAAAAATAAATTACAAAAAAATGCCATGTGCACAGCATTCCTTTTAAACTTAAAAATAACTTCAGCGAATTGCACAATGTAATCAACATGCACAAATGAACAAAATAAGCTAAAATAACGAACATAAATTTCAAGAAAATGCCATGTGCACAGCGTTCCTTTTAAACTTAAAAAAAACTTCAGCGAATTGCACAACGTAGGCAACGTATAAACAGTCAGCCATGTTGGCGGATATACGGAGTTACCCATGTTGGCACGTTTATTGCTCATTCAAAAACAATCGCCGCCAAGCAGTGGGCTAAAGCGCATTCCAACCCTGGATATTATTAAGGATAAATTTGTCTTTAATGATGTAAAATAAAAATCACAAATAAACTTGTATAATAATAGCAAGGGACTAGTGTAGAATTCAAATGAATTAATATATATATCCCCTTGAAGAATTTCCCAGAATGATTCATAGAATCCTCAACATCATAAGGGTACTTATGTATTATACCGTCGGCCAACCAAGTAGCTTGATTTAGTACCAGTTATGAATGACCATGTGGTTTACAATTCTACAGTAATGACTGGCAATTGGCAACCATTGCCGAAACTTCTGCCAACATTCGACGGGATAATATGTAAGTACCCATATAAATAAAGTACACACATTTCAAAGTTAGATCAAATTCAGTCTTAGTTTTAACATTAGAAGAGCATTATGCATTCAAAAGGAATTCCGCACAGATATCTCTTCAAGCAGTAGAAATATTCTGTTAAATGGCTGGCTTAGATAACATTGCAAACAAAGCCAAAACAAACAGAAAGGGAACAAGAAACGAATTAACACTAAAAATTAACAGAAACTATAATAAAAGAAAAATTGTAAATTAAATTTTTAGATAATGAATACCCAAAATAGGGAACGCTAAAAAAATTATTAAAAACCGCAATACTGTGTATTTTTAACTAAAATAGCTCGAAGTGCAGTTTCAAGACTTGACGAAATATTTTTACACTTTAACATGGGAATAAAATATTGCGATAAAAAAGAAATACGTACATCTCTGACGTAATTAATTTTTCATATTAAAACAGAACGTAGGCTGCCTACTGTCGTTTAAAAAAAAAAAAAAAAGGAGAGAAAGAAAGTATATTCATCTCTGAAATCTAAATCTTTTGCCTATTTGTTTACCATAGTAACCACTTGCAGCATATCAAAGGAAACATAAAGACAGACAAAGTAGACAGATGTCTTGTTTTGCAGATGCTAACTCTTTCTACCAGCAAGAAGCAAAATCAAGCTTAGGTCCAAAGGAAAGGCAACCAAAATACGTCCGCACCCTTCGCTGTCCTCTAATCAAACCTAAGGAAACCAAGAGAAACATTTTCGCTGTGCCACAAGGATCAGTACTTTCACCATTTTTATATAACATTCACACTTACGATATTCCTAAAAGACCCACAAATTACCATAGCTCTTTTCGGAGATGATACTGCAGTTATGACCCAAGCTTCTACAGTTACTGTTGTCCAGCTCTTTCTTCAACATTACCTCAATTATATAGAAAAATGGCTCACTTCTTGCAGGATTGCAGTTAATACTGAAAAATCAAAAGCAATTATTTTTTGTAAAGGACGAACAAACTGCAGTCCACCAAGACTTCTTCTATTTGATGTAGAAATTGACAGGGTTGACGAAGTCAAATATCTAGGACTCATTCTAGATAAAAATTTGACTTTTCAGAAATATCTCAGGGAAACTGTGAAAAAATTAATATCACGCTTGCAACTATGCGCCCAATTCTGGGCATAAGAAGTCATATGCCCGTTTCAAATAGACGAGTCTTATATAAATCTATACTTCGACCAGTATTACTCTATGCTCAGTATGCTAGTCTTGTCTGGGGCTACGCTGCCAAAACTCATCTTCTACACATCCAAGTCCTTCAAAACAAAGCCCTGAGAGAGATTATCAACGGGCCATGGTTCATTCCAAATTCGTATATCCACCGCGATCTCAAAGTTGACACAGTCCAAAATTATATTCAAAAACTTGTCAGAAATTTCTTCTATTCTGTTCTCACTCATCCTAGCAACTGCATCAGCTCTCTTAGATGCTCTCCATTGCCCAGAGAAAAACACAAATATCCATCTGACATTCTCTGACATCTAACATAAAATACTGAATGTAATAATTTACATAAAGGTCAGAGAATAAATCGTTTCATAAATTTGACATAAAGTGTGCTTAAAAAGTTAACAATATGAAAAAAAAAAAAAAACCCGGATTTTTATGACAAATATGTTTGTGAAAGAGTTTTACAGATATCTGAGACCCTGATAGAGGAAGTTTACCGATGACATCACAAAAAGTGTACTTTTTCCCATGATGCCTTTCGAAATCGCTGTAGCAGCTTAAGGTTACC
>KK112238.1:459171-496192 GCA_000611955.2 Stegodyphus mimosarum | reverse complement strand
TCACTCGCGTAAGTCCTTCATGGTGTTGCAATTTTCACAAACGTGAGTGTATAATATAATATAATATAATATATATATAACATATTAGGAAAGGAAAGGTTATTTGTTCTATGACATTTGAAATTTCTCCAAAACACGTGTAATGAGACATTACAGAATAAGTCACGTCATATCTATATAAAAATTCTTTTTCCACACATATTTTGCTTTCCAAAAACCAAAGCAATATTTATTTGTGGAGCCAAGAAACAGGGAAATGTACATAAGGCAGGGAAAAAATGAGCTTCTTTAAATATCCCTGTCCGATCAGCATAAATAATTCATAGCTCGAAGCACTCCTACCATTTTCCTTGCATTATCTTCAATTTCTAGACACCGCGTAGAGAGAAATGGAATTTTCGCTCTTCAATGTCTAGATGAGTGAATTTAATGGTTATTCTTGTGATTTATGAGAATAAGTAGTCATGCTGATATATTAAAAACCTTGCTTCTTACAAACAACGAATCTATTTTTTTTCTTATTGCTCTTAAGTTATATGCAAACATGAATGTCAAATGCATATATATAGAACTTCGACATGCATATTTGGAAAACTGTATGATTGAAAACTATCTTTTTGTTCTTATATACAAATTCATTTTATAAGAAAATGAAATGGTAATCAAAAAGATGAAGAAGATATATTGTTTTACTAAGCGTAAGATGTAGTTAATTGTGAGGCATATTAATAATTATTTAATAGGGAAGAAAATTTTTTTGCTTACCCCATGTTATAAAAATAAAAAAACTTAATTAATAAAGTCCGAATTTTCCAGTTTATTGCTATCAGTAAATAAATAAATAAAAAGGTAAATTAAATAAATCTTTAATAATTTGGATCATTTTTATATTCTGCAAGTACTTTATTGTGAAAGAAAAACACAATTCATTAGCAATAATATTTGCTGACGTATAACATGAAAAAAAGCTCTAGAATAAATCTAGTTTAATTTTAATATGCAGCATTATTTAACACGTTCAGATTTAAATGCTCGATTTCTTCGTGTTTAAGGAAGCAACTGTTGGAATACTACATTTATAGCACTTTGAGAAGAAATAATTACTTTCTTAGTTAGTTGTGTTCGCTGATTTGTTTGAAATCAGTTACAAACGTCTGCATTTTATAGTTTTAATATTTATCGATGAAGGAAAAGCAGACCAAGAATAATTTCATAGAGATTCTTGTATGTTTTCCTAACATAGGCTTTAGTTTAATTAAAAATAGAAAAACTGAAATTGTACTATTGTAAAAACATTTTATCAGTATAATCAATACATACCATGACATAATTAACATTAAAAATACAACCTTCAGATTATTAGTTTCCTCACCAAAGTATACAGCCGTATAAAGTTTTAAAAACCATATTTTGAAAACCGTATGAGCATAATGTTTTGCTTAGGATTAACCACAAAAATATCAAAAGGAAAATGAGTCATAATAAAATAACTTCTGATAATTCACTTACACAGGGAATTTACCGTTGTAATCCAAATGATAAATTTTAAAACTTATATTGCCTGGAACTGTGCAACTTCCATAATTAACAAATAATACTTTAGTTTTAAAACAAGTACCACTGCTATAAAATTTTGAATTTTATGCGTGATTTGCTCAAAATTAGTTTTAATCAAAATATATTATCACATATTATATACATTATATAATATATGTACACTCACGTTTGTGAAAATTGCAACACCATGAAGGACTTACGCGAGTGAGCTGAAATTTTCAGAAAATGCAAAGTAGCGCATGATATGCAAATGATTAGAATTGCAAATCCGTAGCGCATGCGTATGCTGAGCAGCGCCCTCTGAACGGCTGATGGATCCGAATTAATAGACGGCTGTAGCGAGGCGTGTATGGTTATCGGTGGTTATCTGCTAGTGGTAAACGTTAACTCAATCTGTACTTATGCCTCGTCGACGAAAGAGAGCGAGATTTGAACAACTTACAGAGTTTGAACGAGGGAGAATCATCGGCCTTCGTGAAGCTGGATTGTCGTATCGTGCAGTAGCCTCTCGTGTGCAGCGTAACAGCAGCACAGTGATGCGCGTTTGGAAGCAGTGGACGGACGAGTGTCGGACAACTCGGAAATCCGGGAGTGGACCCCGAAATGTGACGTCAGCTCGCGATGATAGACACCTGGTCCGCATGGCGCGGACGGACCGTACAGCTTCCTCTAGACAATTGGCAGCACTGTGGTCAATAGCTACAGGTGTTTCATTGTGTGCTTCATCAATTCGTAGACGTCTGCTGCAGTGTGGACTGCGCGCACGGACTCCTTTATACAGGATCCCCCTAACGCACGACCATCGCCGCCTGCGGCTACAATGGGCCAATCAGCATAGAGACTGGCGTGCTGATTGGCAGCATGTCGTGTTTTCTGACGAATCCCGCTTTAATTTGTGGTACCATGATGGCCGCATTCGTGTCAGACGCTATGCCGGTGAACGCCACCTTCCGGAGTGCATTATCGAACGCCACAGTGGACGAACACCCGGAGTTATGGTCTGGGGCGCCATAGCATATCATAGACGATCTCAATTGCTACGAATTGTGGGCAATCTGAACAGCAACCGGTATATCCGTGAAGTTCTACAGCCCGAAGCTGTTCCCTTCCTTCAAAGCTTGCCAGGCGCTGTATTTCAACAGGACAATGCCCGCCCTCATACTGCTCGGATTGTTAAATCCTTCTTTGCAGCGCAGCAGGTACAGCTTCTTCCTTGGCCTGCGTGTTCCCCGGATATGTCGCCAATTGAACATGTGTGGGATGTCATTGGTCGGCGTCTTGCTCGTGATCCTCGTCCTGTTGCGTCTGCAGACGAACTTTGGGTACGCGTACAAACGATATGGAATGCTCTTCCTCAGTCAGACATTCAAACTTTGTTTGACTCCATGCCACGTCGTGTAGCAGCACTTATTGCGGCGCGTGGTGGCCACACAAAATGCTGATTCTGATCTCTTGTTCTTGTTTGTTTGCTTTGAACATTTAATCATTTATTTGTACCACTACCACTCAACTGTGTATTAAATTGCATTCAATTATGACGATTCCTTCTTGGTGTTGCAATTTTCACAAACGTGAGTGTAATTATGTACATATAATATACATTTGTGAACATTCAGGCTTCAAAGAATTGCCCAAAACTATTCACGAATGTATGCAATTTCATGTACATTTAAAGTGATGATACGAACTAAATGTAATTCTCTCGCATTAATTATTTCGAAATCTTAAAAATGAATATAAGGATATATATGTATATATATATACTAGCAGAAGTACCCGATGACAGTTAAGTTAGATTGAGAGTAATGCATCTAACAACAAAGAGAACGACACCGCTGTAATCCTTTTCTAATAACGATGTAAAAAATACGATTCACAGTCTGATGCGATATAGAACCCACACGAAAAATTTCGATAGAAAAATAAGCTATCCTCTCTTATTATATCAGCAAAAATGGCGCACAGATTTTAATGATTTTCGTCTTTTTAATCAAATGGTCGTAAAAGCTTAAGTTCCATCCAATACTTCACTTATATTCAATTTTAGTAGATGAAATGTGGCAAAAAATTGATCATAATTGATCAGATATCAATAACGCGAACAAACAAAGAAACACACAAACAGACATTCTTCTTTATATGTACAGATTTTGTAAAACTTACAAATTTTTGATTAATAGACTCTACGATTTGAAAGCGAGCGGTGGCAACACTTTCGAAATAAAACATTTTTATCTCCAACGTGCGAGACTGTTGCCACTCAGAAAAATGAGTGCGAAAATTATCGCTTTCGAGTTTTTAATTAATATTTCGGCCGATTAAAGTTGTACGAAGATGGGAATAGTCAAAATGGCTTCTCACGAATTTTTGAAATCGTGATTAATGTATTTAATGTTTGGCAATGCTATTTTTATTTCATCGTAAAACCTTAAAAATTTTTATTAACAAACTTTTATTAATTTGAAAGCGAGCAGTGGCTACAACTTTCGAAATAAAGCAGATTTTTATCTCCAGCTCGGGAGATTGTTGCCACTCGGTAAAATGAGCGCCAAATATATCCTTTTCCCGAGTTTTTAATTAATAACTCCGATTTTAGCTACTTGTTTCTGGAAAAAAGTAAACGTCGACCTTTTCCAGGACCCAGAAATGAATTGTAGAAAGTTTAGTGACGATAGCAATAGTAATGTCTGAGTTATTAGCAAAAAAACAGACTTTCTTCTTTATATATATAGCTATAACCAAGATATAATAATAAAAGAATTAAATAAAAATTTGGTGGTTAACAGTGCTGCGGTACTTCAATAATTCATAATCTTAATTTTGTAATTTCTTAATTCTTGTTAACATCTATATATATGAGATATATCTGTTGTTTAGAGAAACAAATATATTCAATCTGTTGTTTAGAAAAACAAATATGTATATAATAAACAAATATATAAGTTCAGTTCTTATAGTTCTTAAACAACATATACATTTAATATAAATTTTGTTCTTCTTTTAAATGAAAAAGGCCGAATCTGAAAAAAAGCGTGCCTATTGCTTCTCAAATTTAGTGTTTTCCAATCTAAACTTTTTTTTTTGGCTTTTATGTAAAGTTACCCGAAATATGATCGGTAAATTTCAGGAGCACACAATTAATCTAGTATTTAAAACAGCTAGCTTATTTTACTTATACCTCCTGTCTTTAAATCAATCCTTCACAACTATTGCTTTTGAAATGGTGACAGCTTTCGTATTAAATGTGTTTTCAGAAGAATGCCTCATAGGGAATTAGCAAAACAACAACCTTGTGTTTTGGCGTAGGTTGTTGCTTTGCTTCTTTTATGTTTTCCTTTGGCATGATTCTCTTTTATCTTTAACTCCTAATACTTTTCAAAGAAACGAACACTTAAAATAATTATTTATAATATGCATAAATACAAAGATGACTTGCAAATAACGCTATAAGCCAGATCAAAGGAAGATTTGGAATGCATACGTTTATGATGGAATAAAATAAATTCTGATCCAGATCTTTATTGTTTAGTTCTTAGAGAAATAAAAAAAAGTGTTTCAGTAAAAAATTGAAAGCTTTCAGGCTTTATATTACGCCCTTGGGCCGTATTTTTAACGTTTTGTGTTTTACTTTTATTTATTAAATATCATGTTTTTTGCACTTAAACCACAAAATTCGACTCAACAGCAATATCGCAAAATAATTTAAAAAAAGCATATCTTTAGAATTTGCGATACACAGTCTCGCGCGCTTAAGATAAAAAGGAATTTTTTTCCCTCGTAGAGTGTTGCCATTGCTCGCTTTGAAACTGTTGAGTTTCTTAAGCAAAAACTAAATGTTTTACAAAATATGAAATAGATAATAAAACAAATTCCAAATTTGGGCTTCCAGATGCCCATGTTCGGGTGCAGACGTACGTTATTCAAAATTTGATGGCGTTAGGTACCGTCGTTCTATCACAGTGCGAGAAACAGGCATACATGTATGCAGATTCTTCTCTAATTTCTTTAAATATAATACAAGGCGATAATATTTGGTGGCAACAATTGGAAAAGTGATTCAGACTCTTAAAGTTTTCGACACAAAATGTCGAATCGAAATTAATAGCCCTTCTGGGCTAATGCCCTTCGGGCTAAAAATAGTCTCTAATATGTTTTTACGATATGTTTTATTTTGAATAAATTGACTATAATCAAAGTTAGGTTTTTGGAAGCATTTTAATTAAAAAGTTGTTTAAAATGAAGGTTTTTACTTTGAATAGTAAGAGGAAAACAAACAAAAAGAAATTTATCATAATAAATATATAATTTAAATTGCTATTAATATACTTTAACATATTTGTGAAAATAACTGTAAATTTCTATTTTATAGAGAAATTTCGTCTCTGATACCACACCGAAAAAGTTATTTTTCTATCATAGAAGCAATGTTACACTAGTTTTAACACAGCGTCAAGCAGTTTAGAATTATAATAAGACTACTTCATCCCCTCCCTCCAAAAAGCTCATAACATGAAATGTTTTCTTCTATACGCTTTTTCACATTAACTACAAAGATTGAAAATTAACCATTTCGGGTACATAAAATGACACATACATAAAAATTCCATGTGTGAAATATAAAGTAGCATGGCGTTACAAAACAACTGTAACTACACGTATCATAAAACCGGAACTGTTAAAGACATAAAACTGTTGCATTTTCATTCTAAATAATATTTCCCAAGAATATGTTTTAAATCCGGTGCTGAATTAAAAAAAATACTGTGCATTATTTAACAAACCCTCAGAAATTTCCCAAATAAAAAGATACAAAATGTTTTGCAAAATATTTATACTATTCTAGAAACTAATGTTCCTATGGGAGAAATATACGTAATTTAATTTCTACTTGGTAAGACTGAAATTAATTTTTTTTCTTATTCTTCTCGACAAACCACATTCAAAGGTCCCTAACTATAATCCTTGGATATCTTGAATGTATATGCCAATTTAGTCGCTAGAACTTAAGCCATCTTGGATGCCTCTGAACCAGTTAAGGTAATCTTTTGAATTACCTTAATTGTTGTACAGTAACTCTGCTGCAAAAATATTACTTTTGGTACAAGTTCAAAATCCATAAATGATTACCTTCTTATAAAATAATACTTGCTAAGAAGATGTGTACAATGAGTAACCATGAATAACGTCTGCAGATTGAGACGTTATTACAGCAGGTTCTCACATGTGTAAAAGTAACAAATTTCACAAGAATGAACGGAAAAATACTTTTTCCAAATTATTTCTTTATTCTTTGCAGTTTTGCGGTTGAATCAGAAAAATAATATTTTGCAGTACTATAAAAGCAATACTAAGAACCATATGCTTGAAAACTACATAGGTGAAAGCTCGGCAAAAATAACAAATAACTGCTACTTATGAACAAGTAACAAAGTAATGAACATAATTAGTAATGAATAAATATTAAATGCATAAATAAATTATGACTTGAACTTCAGGTTATTTATTTCTGAACTGGATTCTCAGTAGATCAACAAGTTCTTTCAACTCTATGTGAAGAAGGTTAGTTCTGAAATATCGGAACTGCGATAGCCTTCAATAGGCTAAAACAAATGATGGAACTACATTCATTTATTGAACTAAAATAGACTTCATAGTTTTAGATATCTGTACCGTAATCATTGATTCCTTCTGATTTGAGCTTTGTTTGCTTCGATTTCTTTCTTTTTAACACTCGAAATTAATTCGGAACAATTTTCAGGTATTTAGTAATAATGCAACATAGTTAATGCTTTAAAATATGAAAGCAAGAAAACTAAGATTATATATGTTGCATTATTATTAAAGTAATCATTGTACCCAGCATTTAAAAAAGAGCATCTGGGAATTACATTTTCAAACTGTTTTATTAAATTTAAAGATAAATCTTTTGGAAGTTACTGCACAAATTTGTTATGAAAACCATTTTCACCAACGTTATAGCATATATTATTATTATCTTTCAATGTGAACCCTTCAGGATATGCTAAAATAAGGTTTATAATAAGACTTGTCTAAATTTCTTTGAATTGGAGCTGATTAGAAGTTTGATTCTGCTTGGCACATAAGCTGCTCAAGCTAGATATCGAATGTGGGATTTTATTACAGAAGTACAAAAATAACAGCTTAATTACTGAAACATTATTACACGCGTTTAATAGACACACACACACACAAAAAAAAAAAATGTCATGAAACAGAAGAATGGCAAAATGTGTTCTAATCAATATTGCAAATTTTCTGCAGTTGCATTTTATGTCACCAGATGGCGCACTATGTGAAACCACCCGAGAAAGATTTTCGCTTGACTCCAATGCGCCATTGAAAAGTAATTATTCCGCTAACAGCGGCTAAATTGATAATCGCTTCGGAATGCTCGTTGTAAGACCTTTGAAATTTAAATCAGAAAGAAGTTTCGAAAAGCCTATTCGACAGAATGGGCATCATCATTTTAACATCATCAAGTGTTAACGTTTCTTAACAAATGAGCAGCATAAATGGGATTTGCGTTTAAGAAAACTGATATATGTATTTTTATGACGCAGAAGTATCAACTGCTGTTAGTCAGTTTTTTAAGGAAACAGGTTCTCAGTGCACTTTGTTAATAAAAGGGCATTGCCATGTTATTATTCGGAACTCCGCTCTTACATATAATTGAAAATAAGTCGGAAACAATTAGTCAGCTAGTAAAATGCATTCATTTCTCATGTATTACCACAAATCTTTAATGATTGCACTATTTCTTTATATTCAAAAGAATCATGTAAATAATTTCTGTAGTAAAACTCCTTTATCATTCTATCTACGCAAGGAAGAAGGATAATTTTATTTTCTTGAAAAATATTAAGGATATTGTATAAAGAAACTTGCTGTACAACAAATAAAACATTAACCGTAAAAGTAGACAAAAATGATTAATAGTTATTTGTTTTCCTTAGGTGGCCGAAGCATGGGTTCCTGGGCCGAAGCCTTAGTCCAGACTAACAAAATATAGAACAGCATTACGTAAGAATAGCTTTACATATTGGTCAAGCATTTCGTCATATAGATAGCAAAATGTTCGTAGAGTGATAGCAAAAAGTTCGTTGCATAAGGCTAGACAAGAAGAAAAGATTTTAGTTTCCATCGTTAGAGTCGAAGCATGTATGATGGCAGAGCAAAGAACGCAGCGGGTTGAGTCATGTGGACACGCGTCATTAGTTATCAAACTTGAACCAACAATCAAACTGCATGCAGTTTGACAAATGCTGCCATTTAAATGACATAAAATAATTTAATTTTTGAAATTAAAATTACAATTTTTTTTTGCAGAGTGAGAGATTTGCAAGCAGTACACTCATTATATCTTTATTTTTTTAATAATAATAATTCTGTATTAAGATATGGTATTCATGCAATTTAATATAATGTATCTAACATAAAAGATCTTTACTAACATTTGTAGCACTTTATTATAATTAATAAAAATGTTTCTAATGCCATATATTACGTATGCAAATACATAATAATTGTTTCTGAGCAGCCTAAAAGCAAGGTTTTTACTGTGTAAATTCTAGAGAGGATTTTTGACACACACAGTGCTTTACAGCAATTCGAATCGTGAGCGAGACGAGAAATTAAAAATTACTTTCGTCATTTTTTTAATGAAAATTTGAATCATCGATGGCCTGATTTATCAAGGACGATAAAATTAAGGAAAACAAATGTTATTGGATATTAAAGGTGAGTAATAAAATCTACTGAATGGCAGTATTTCAAATTCCGTTGTTGTATATAATTTGATTTATTTAATTATGGCAAAGCACACTAGCACTCTCTGACTAAGGGAAGGGATGACTTCGTGAAATACTCTCTAAGGGAAGTTGGCTCGAATAGATGTAACACATAAGAAAAAACCACGAAAATTCCCATTCGCAGGATTGAACCTCAGACCGAACTATCAGAGTTCAGCAACTTTACCGCTCGGCCGTTGATGGGCACTGTTTTATATAAAAAGGAAGACATTAAACTGACAAATTTCTTTCAGTTAAGCTATGTGACAGTAAAAATGCAACACCATGAATGCATGCTTCAAAAAATATACAAACTGTAGGGCAGACACAGTGCACCGATTATGCAATTGATACAAAATGCGTTCCATTCTAACGCAGATGAAGCGAGAAAAAAGGGAAGGAATTTGCAGAATAGACAGTAGTTACGCTGCTTTGTTGGGCAGAGTTGATTTTCTATTACAGATGAAGCGTTAGTATGGAGAATGTCAGGACGCCGACAATGGAGGCGCTTTCAGCAGACAGATGAGTACACCAGGGGTATGGTGATCAGACTGATAACAGCAGGTTGGTCCTGCCCCGAAACGCGGCGGACAGGCACCTACGTCTCTTTACGGCGTACCGGCTGCGGCAAGGGTGATTGGAAGAGGTGAATGAGGCGGTTTCAGGGCCGGTGGAGCTGCCAGAGTGATTTCAGCTTGCGTGGACAGACGCATCCACAATCTTATAGTGGTTACCCCGTAGGCCATTTTCGTGGACATTTTGCAGCAGGTGCAGGACTCTCTTGATGCTTTTATATCGACCAAGACCATTATTAGCCGATTGGCAACTGACCTACACGCATGCCACCCGTTATGAAGGCTGCCGTTGAACAAAAAGCACAAGCATTTCCCATTTGCGAAGGTGTCGGGTTACATCCATGCGGACTTCGGAGCGGCACGATGTGGTGTTTACTGACGAGTCACGCTTTTGTTTATGCAATGACGGTCACCGTGTACGAGTCTAGCATCTTAGTTATGACAGATCCAATCCGCCCGCAACTGTAGAACGCCACACTGCATGACTACGCGCCGTCATGGTTTGGGGTGTCATCGTCTACGATATCAGATCGCCACTAGTATGCCTTTTGCAGTATGAAGGCCCAACAACACGTGGATGGCGTGCTCTAAACAGTAACACTAGCCTTCCTTAAAGGGGTATCGAATGCCATTTACCAACACGATAACGCCAGACCGCACACGGCGCGCATCAACCAACATGCCCAGCAAGGTACCCCTCCTCCTTGGATCTCTCATCCATCGAACATGTCTGAGGCGTGACTGGATATCGCTTATATGCGTTGCCATTGTCGAGCTCAGAAGACGAATTTTGACAAACGGTTAACAGGTAATGGGCATCTATCCCTCAGAAGACAATCCATTTTGCGTCTATACCTATACGTGTTGCTACCTGTATCCTCGTCAAAGGAGGTCCTAGGTCTTATTGAGCATACAGTACAGTTGCTATTTTAATAAGTATATCCTGTTATAATAAGCATCACTTATTGCTCGTTGTGGTGTCTCTTCTTTTGCCGATTTTCATTATTTTCTGCGCAGGCGTTTGTGGTATTGCATTTTCACTGTTACGTAGTATAATGTATAAAAAATAAATTTAAAGTGATATGAAGTAGTTAAAGTCATTTGAAAAGTATTTTAATACAATTTTATATTTTTATTATTTTCCTTCAAAAGTAAAGATTGTAACGATAATATTACTTGATAAGATAGACTATAATTGAGTAAAAATCTAGGAAAAGTTGCTGTTAAATCATCTTTACTGAAGTAATACCACATAGATGTAATTTCTTAATAAAAATAGAAGCCATTGATGTAGTAGAAATTGTTATGAACGCTTGGAATAATTGAGAAATTAGGAAAAAAACTAAAACAACTGAAAAAACAACAGTCTTTGGAAAAAGACTATTAGATACCTTTGAGAATATGTTTTCTTATAGTATAATTGGAGCTATATTAGATAATGACAAAACCAGATTGGTTTAATAGCAATTTCAAGTACGACATTAGAACAAAAATCATAAGTCTGTTGAGATCTGGATACTGTAATCTTATTTCACTGCTAACAAAAACATTTAAAGAAAATAAATTTTTTTCCAATATAAATGACTGCTAAACCTCAAAATATGTAATAAATTCAAGTTACAGTGCAAGTTTTGATTACTGCAAAATTTTTAGAATTTTTCATATTGTGCTTTCCGAAAAAACTATACTATTCTGTGATTTAATTAATTATCGAGTTAAAAAATTAAATATTTTTCACAAAAAATTTCTGAAATGTCTAACCATCGTTTTGGTTTCCAATAAGAATGTTTTTGTGGATGTATTTACTGCAGGATTATCTAAAATCTACATAATATTTCATTTTATCTTTCTGTAGCAAAAGGAAAAGTACTTCCCTTGTTATAAGCTATAAATAGGTCATGAATAATGGTGAACTACTGTCCATTCTATTTTCGTAAATTGCAAAACTATTCTTGTGGTCGCTATCTAAATATAGTGATTTTATGGGAACGACGGTAAGTTATTCAGAGAATCCTGCAGAATCGATGATACGTTTCTTAGAGTCTCCAGTAACATTACTTCCTTTGAATTCATTTAAATTTCTTTTCGAAATATTCTTACTAAAAGAACAAAGTGCTACAGTGAAACTGCTTTGTAAGTTCTGTTTAAGGTTTAAAAACATTTAAAAAGCAATTATTTTTCACAAGACATTTATGAGGCTATAAAAATGATTGAATAGGATAATTTTCTTATAGAAAAGCACACTGGTATTAAGGGACAAAGTTTCTGTTTATTATAAAGAATAAATCTATATGTATCTATCAATATAGGCAGATTAATGTCTCATAAATGTTACGCAAATTCAACATAAACATGTTCTTCGCTCTCAGCGGATGAAAAAGAGCCATAGATATATGGTGCTTTCCGAAATATTAATAATTTCTATTGGTTAAAAAGGAATGTATACTTTGAATTAGTCTATTCGAGTTATTTGTTTAATAAACGCTGATCAGTTTTAAAAATATTTTATCAACAAACCGCTTTATTTCTTGCAGTCTGCTAAGAACAGAAATTAATATTTATTAAGGAATACGTGCCAACTTCTGACATCTGTAGAATGGTTTTCCAAAGTAAACTTAAGTATTCATCACAATCTTGTAAATTTCTCACTTTGTGTTATCGAAAATGATGCGATTCGGTTTTGTTTTCCGTGTTTCGAAAATCGTACGATTGGAAAAAAGATTCCTCAGGAAAATTCTACAATTCATTATGTCCTTCCTTAATTACTATGTTAATTCGAAAAACAACTCAAAGCATTTTTTAACGGAAAGTAAGCTGGTTAATGTATCCAAAATAGCTGTTTGACGATTTCATAGCCAATAATTATGGAAGTTATTATTTGGATTTGTTTTGACTAGTATATGTAGTGCCCCATTTTCCTAACCTAAAGTCATCTTAAAAATAATCCAAACAAAATTTGACATCGTCCATAATTTCAAAATATATAATTGAAACTTTAAAAAATGTTTCAAATAAAGTTTTATGTGTTGTAAACTTTATTATTCCTACATCATGTCAGCTTCTTTTATTTAACGCGAAGTCTGCAATACAGTTTTTCTTGTATTGTATTAACAATTAGTATAACTAAAAGAGTTAACTCACATATGTAAAACGATATATAAGTAGTATAATAATAGATTGCCTGGCAGAGAAAATGCCACATTATAAAAAACTAACACATTAATGTACAAATTTTGGGGGAAATACGTACTTGCAAATTATGATTTTGATTTGCAAACCAATCAGGTGTTTACCATGAGAGATATAAGAGCCCAAACAATGCAGGAAACCACTAATTGCACTTGCTGCCATGGTTGCAAAACGCAATATTTTATACATATAACATTTCGTTCCGGCTAAGGCAATTTGTTGTCCGGCTGGCTTTTACGGAGATTTTTTATTGATACAAAACCATCACTGAGAACACTTGCAATGATATATCATAAGAGAGATCGGGAAGTGCCAAATGTAGTCTTCAGCAACGAATCCTTGCTTATAAATGATTATAGTGGGCTAAATGTGCAGTGTGAAAGCGGCCAGCGGATGGATTCATCTATGATTTCCACTGACACATAGTTCAGCAACGCGAAGCAAAGACGTAGAGTAGTATTAATGCTAATGACTGCTTATATGTAGTGTGCATCACAAGCACAATAGCAGGGCATCGTTTTCTTGATGATACTCTGCACTGCGCCTTTTTCCGTACTCATGTAAAGGGCGTTTCAAGTGCCCTTTTTCAACAAGATAACATCCGGCCACACACCTATTTGCTTATTCTTATTACAGTGCAAGGTGGGCAGATGCGCCTTTGGAAAGCAGATACCCTGATCTCTCCCCAGCTGGTGTCTCAAAATTGTGATATGACTGGGCCTCGATTAAAACTGCTTTCCGACGCGAAAAAAAATGAGCTGTGTCACATCAACTACGTGTGATGCAATATAGCCACAAGACATAATTCTGACACTCACTGGTTCGATGAAATGACGTGTTCAAGAATGCATTGTTTGAAATGGGAGCGCGACAGCTTAGTGGTTCCTGTATACTTTAAATATCTCATTGTTTTACGTTTCTAAAAATAAAATCTTTCATTAAGAACTTGACTACAAATCTATATGGAAAGTTTGGTTTATTTTCAATCACTTTTTTATGGCGTTACATTGTGTCAAGTAGGGCATAATAATCTGCTTACTCATTTTAATTTCATTTGAAAGTCATATTATTCACACATACAGGATAAAGCATATAATTATGTGCTAGGAAACACTGGAGTTGTACTTTACACTTATTGCATAGCATGTTGCTGTATACAAGTATATACGCAGATAAACACTGTATTTGCGTGCAATACATATATATGGAAAAGAGGCTCGAATTCTTAACCTACCGAAATGCAGTATACATGGCATGCAGACATTTGTTCTCGAGGACAAAAGAAAGAACAGAACTGTAAAAAATAGGTTTGTGAAAAAAAGAAAGGGCAAAGAAAACAGATATCATACGTTTTTTAGGTCTGTTATTTAACTTAATCTGAATCTTAAAATAAGCACTTCAAGAATATGTTTCAAAATCAGATGAACCCATCACTGGAGAAGAAACAGAAACACAATAAAAAAAATTGCATAGATCTTCAACAGGAATTTAGAAACTTAAAGTGGGAATTCGAATAACTTAATACTGTCAGATACATCCGCTCACGTCCAGACTTCCATTACCATGGTTTTTTCCTTTCTGACATTCCATCGCAGAAATATGTTTCATGAAATATCGCTGAATTACTCGTTTTGCGTCTTTGTATCAGCCTCAGAGGAATGGGAACATCTTACTGCAGCGGTGGAAAAGACAGGAACATAATCAAAAGATTTGCTTTTAAGAACAACCAGGAATGCGATCGTGTCACTGGATTTTTCTTTAAAATCTCTGATCGATTTGCAAGAGATAATTTGAAACACACTTTTTCCATGAGTTAAAGCATTGTCTGGGCTTAGTGTCGAAGCGTACTTATATAAAATGTCTATTAAATGCAGCTATGCTTTATTAAAATATTTCTGCTCTTAATTACAATAAAGCTTCAATTATTCGGACTAACTGAGGCCACAGTCCATCAGAATAAGTCTGACAGTTTCATTTTTAGCTTATCCAAGTGAATATTTAGTGCAGATCAAGTGAGAAAATTTTGCTTTTCGTTTACTTCATTTTATTTCAATAAAGAATTTAAAAAAACAAAGTATTTTTATTTCTATAAAAAATGATGCTTTTTTTTGAAAAAAATTAAATAGTGGTAATTTTTTCTTTCTCCTATTGTACACAATCAATTTCTGATGCAACGTTTATGTAAACGTAGAAACTAAGCATATGATTTTGTCTTTGTTTTTCTGCATTAAATCAAAAGAGGAAGACTGTTTTAAAATTTGACTTAAACAATACTGATCTATTCCTGCTCAATTAAAATTAAGTTAAAATAAGGTTTCTTTATTGACATAAAATAACAATCTGCAAGTCAATAATGTAAAATAAAATAATAAATGTAAATGCATTAAAGAATTTCTTTTACAAAATGTTCGATGAGTAAACTTTTCGAAATATGGCAGGAAATATGCGCAACTTATAAGATTTATTTGAACATATTGAAAAAGTTGGAATCTGAATGAAGACAAAACAGTTGTCCAGCTCATTATCACACAGACGATTATTGAAAACTTTTGAAAGATTATATCAGTCAAAATTTAGGTAAACGTAGAAGCAGTATCTTATTCAGAGTTTGTCAGGAAGGTTGATAGGACACACAGGACGAGCAAACGTTGTAGCCGCACCAGTATTCGGACTTAATCCTATACAAATTTTTTTTTGAAATGAGTTCAAAAGTATTGTTTAGATACCTCTGTACTTTACTTTTCCCTAGGATATTTGCAATCGTTTCACCCATGCTATGGCTGAACTGATCGCGACATACTAGTACGTGTGTGGGACGACATAAAACTCGATTAATATGAAAAAAAAAGATGGTGGGTTTGTATTTATTTTAATGCAGTAAACTCTGGTATCGCTTGAGTAGTTTATTTAATATACATTTTAAAAATGTTTCAATGAATTATGAATAAGGCTACATTTAAGTTAATGAAAAAATTAAAAATACAGCAATTAGTAAAGGAACGACGAGCTGGATTTCATTTGGGTATAGGGAAGAACAAGCATTCTGAATAACTGGAGTTTGAAACCACTAGAGTCCGAATAACTGCAATTTTAATTGTTATACTCAAAATTTTAAAATAAGTATGATGTATATAGAGAATTTTGTGAGTCGTATATTTCCCATTTCCCAATGATTTAGTTTGATTCACAAATAATTTTCTGTAAACATTAACAGTCAATAATAGTAATTGAGAAAATGAATTGCTCTTTCACTAAGGAATTGCTATGTTTATAATCTTTAGATATTGAGATTTTTATAAAATGTTGCTGAATGCAAATTAAAAAATATACTTTTTATTCTTTAATAATTACAGTATTTTTTGTAAAATGATTTCAATTTGGAAAATAAAAAAGAATTATATTATTTGCAACTTTCTATTTAAAAAGATTTATTCGGTATTTTCTCCATTAATATATTCTTCCGCGATGTATCTGGAAGCACGTTCGACTCGTTTTCGGAGGTCCGGAGTGTGAATCCCGGCGAGGGCAATGCGGATTTCTTCAGTGTCTTTCATTGATCAAACTTCACAAAGTATGCGAGAATTTGTTGTTTTTGAGTTAAAAAAGAAATTGTTATTTTAAATATTATATCATTAGCGGAAGTACCCGATGCCAGTTAAGTTACAATGACAGTAATGCATCTAACAACAGAGGGAACGACACCACTGTAATCCTTCTCTAATAACGATACAAAAAGTACGATTTATAGTCATACATTTTTTAGTTTGATGCAATATAGAACCCATATAAAAATTCGATAGAAAAATAAGCTAATTCTTTCTCATTATATCAGCAACAACGGGACGCAGTTTTTAATGATTTTCGTCTAATCAAATGGTCGTAAAAACTCAAGTTCCATCCAATATTTCAATTTTAGTCGATTAAATGTGGCAAAATACTGATCATAATTGATAAGCAATCAACAACGCGAACAAACAAACAAACATTCTTCTTTATATGTATAGATTTTGTAAAACTTACAAATTTTTGTTCAACAAACTCTACGGTTTGAAAGCGATAAGTAGAAACACTTTTCGAAATAAAGAATTTTTATCTCGAACGCGTGAGACTTTTGCCACTCGGAAAAATGAGTGCGAAAATAGCGCTTTCAGAGTTTTTAATTAATATTTCAGCTGATTAAAGTCGTAAGAAGATGGAAGCAGTCGAAATGGCTTCCCACGAATTTTAGCTTTCGAGAATATTAATGTCTGGCACTGTTACTTTTATTTCATAGTAAAACTTTGAAATTTTTCATTAACAAACTCTAGGATTTGAAAGCGAGCTGTGGCAACAACTTTTAACATAAAACAGATTTTCATCTCCAGCTTGCGAAACTGTTGCCACTCGGAAAAATGAAGGCGAAAATTATCGTTTCCGAGTTTTTAATTAATATCTCTCATTTTAGCTACGTCTTTTTGCAAAAAGTGGACTTCGAGCTTTTCCAAGACTCAGAAAATAATTGTAGAAAGTTTGGTCACGATAGCTATTGTAGTGTCTGTGTTACTAGAGGACAAACAAACAGACTTTCTCCTTTATATATATAGATTAAAGAAAATCGAATTATAAATGTTAATTTTTTGTTGAAGGCATTTTTACTCTGTTGATAAAATAGTAAATAGTGTATTGCCTCCATTCTGTCTATATATTATATGTTTAAGTCAAGGTATGAAGTATGCAATGCATGCACTGATATATTGTTAATAAATCTAGATATGAATAGCGCAAGAAAAGGATTATTTGCCAACATTTCAGAGAATACATTGCTTTGATTTCTAGAATTAAAAGAAATTTCCGGAGTTATTTTCAAATACACAGACTCATTCAAGTCATGTAGAGTTACATTGTTTTAATAAGCGTTTTTACGCAGCGAAAGTTATAGTAACTAAATGCGATTGAATAATTTCAACCATATAAGAGTAACATGGTTTTTCCCCCATTTAACATCTATAGATGTGTAATCTAGTCATAGGTAAAGCAACCCTGGCTGGGATAATGATAAACTATTGCATGTTTAAAGAGCGTTCACATCATAAACAGTGTTAATAAATTTCTCCTAAATTCCAAGTTCTTTGTTACATTTAATTGTTTTATGTTTTTCATTAATAGTAATTACTAATTAATTCATTGTATAGTAACTTTGTTATTTTACTTCTGAAAAAAGTTTCTTAACTTTCAGTAAAATTTTCTCATTTATTCAGAATAAACAAACAACGCTTTTGATATTTAATTGAATTTATATTAAAATATATTTCCTTTAGCTTTCGTAGAATAGTCTTGTTAAGGAAACGTATTCTAAGTGGTTGTAGTTGAAAATTCAAATCAAGACCAAATTTTAATCTAAAGCCAAGGAATCGGAGATTTATCTTGAGGAAAATCGAGAATTAATACCCAAAGCTTACTAATGTAAAATTCGGAGCTGAATCAGAAAAATGTTTGTGATATAAATGAAGCTGTGACACGAAGGCAGAAGGATGCAGTTGCCAAATTGCAGGAAGAAAATAGTTGGGGAACAAGAAAAAATGGAATCCCCTAAAATCCATAATAATAAAATTTCATTAGATTAGAGAAATATAATATTCGTAGAAAAAACAAGATTTCATATAATTGAGCCCTGCTAATAAATTACTGAGTGGCGAAACAGTGTCAAAGAACTGAAACTCAAAAAACGATTGCCCTGCGTTAACTACACATGTGAAGGCATAATTATATTTGGTCAAGTTTTGGTGCTTTTGTCGTGTGAAATTTAGCTCTTATAGAAGACACTATGGATCGGTAAAAGCGCATATTCTAAAGGGAAACTGAAACTATTTGGAAGAAAACTTGAAAAGGAGAACGTATTTTAGTTCTGGCAATATTATTGGCTATTGACTAGCCACACCTTTCCACTGAACTGCCGCAGACGTGAGTCTGCAGCAGGCTGGCAACAGCCTGTTCTACTCTTCTTTAGTAAAATATGAAAACAGTAATGATACATGAAACCGTAAAAAATCTGTATTTTTATAAATAAATTTGTTTTCATTACTATTATGAATATTTTTTGCCACATAAGATGAATCCGCAGAGTTTTAGTTAATTAAAGTAAAGGATCGTAAATTTTCCAGTATACCTGGCATCCTAGACTGAAGAACATTGTTTCTAAACATGAAAATATCATCAAATCGAAGAAAGTGGCAAGAAGTTCACACACGAGGATTTTTTACGAGATGTATGAAGAGATCTATAAAGAAGATCCTGATGATGTTATTGAAGTGAAATTAAAATTTCAGACTTCACAGAAAAAAATTATAAGAAATACAGAACTTGGATAATTAGGGAATAAATGAAATGCTAGAAGCCAACAAAACAGAAGAAGTACACTAAAGCGAAAGTAACAGTAAGCGTTGAACATTATTTACGCAATTTATCTTAAGATTTAAAATAATTTTAGATTAAAGAAAATAATGTTGATAGTGTAGCAAATTCTTTCGACAGTGTAAATATTTCGCAAAAAAGAAAGTTTAAACTTCCGCGATCTGAGTTAAAGAAATTTGATGGAAATAAAGAATGGTTGCCATTTGGCCCTTATTGAAAATACATGAAGTTGATAATATAGATCTTGCGGATAAATTCTAGTAACTCATCAATCAACTGGGATATATTATTGCGTTAGAGAATTAGTAAACAGTTATCTTGCAAATGCAGATAGTTATCCAAAGACAGCGAAAGCTTTAAGATTTGGCAATAAAGGCTTGTTAATAGAAACTTACATTAGAGATCTTTTGTAATTAGTCGTTTAAACTACCACGACAAATTTCACTTCTTAACTTTCAACTTTATATGATAAATTAGAGTCTCATTTGAGGGCTTTTAGAATCTCTAGGTGCAGCAGCTGATACTTATTATGCAATTCTGTTTCCTCTGGTAGAATCCTGTGTTCTAGAAAAATTGTTAAGTGCCTGGCAAAGACAATCAATTGAAGGAACATCAAAAGATGGTCTTGATGATTTAATGAAATTTATTCGAAATGAACTCGAAACAGAACAATGCAGGTTTAGGTTTTTAATTTTACGAAAAGAAATGGAAAACAAAAGAAACTTTAAAGAAAACAAAAGGGTAAATAAGGAAATTGCTAGTACTACTGGGGATTTATTCGTCGTTTAAGAAAATAATCTAAGTAATGCATATCTATTTTGCATAGGTAAATATAATCGAAATGAATGTTTTTAAGCTAAAAATACGTCCCTGACACGAAAGAAAAAATTATGTTTGATAAAAGATGTTGTTTTTGTTGTCTAAAATCCGCCCTTAATGCAAAGAACTGTAAGCTTTCTGTGAAATGTATATTATGTTCAAGACATGTTTCGCTAATATGTCCAGAACAGCATAAAACAAATAATGATAACAATAAAGACAAAAATAATTCAGTTTGTAAAAACAAGTCCCTCGAGCCAACAAAGAATCATGTACAATGTTTGTACGTACAATATACTACATTCAAGTTCATGTGCAATACATTACATTCTAATCTTGATGTTTTTCTTGAGACACTCGTTGTAAATTTAATAGTTAATAACACCGAGTGCCGTGTTCTTGCGTTAACTGATACGGTATCACAGAAGTCATACAGTTTAAAGTGAGCTTAAATATGAATTACGAGTCAATTGAAGAAGAAATTGCCCAACATTCTTTATGTGAAGGGACAGTAACAAGTGAATCGAAATATACATTTTATAAAATTTATTTAAGTGGTCTTGATGGTACGTATCTTTGTAATCTTGAAACATTAAACCAAGAAATGATTGGTGGTGACATCTCTCGAATTATTTATGGATCCTGGATTATAGAACTTGAAACTTCTTGAAACATATAAGTCATATGCAAAAGGAAGCATTTCCTGTTGAAATATCAACTGGATCATATGTCGCAGGAAAACTGAGGTGAAAGGAATGAACTTTCAGGAGGTTTAGTTGCCATGAAAACTACAATTAGACTGGACATTAGGGGAAAAAGTTCCTGGAAGTCAGAATAAAAGAAATGTAAATATGACTATCTTCACTACTTGCAGCCGATACGAGCCTCTCAAATTTATGGGACATAGAAGTTATAGGTGTTAAGGCTCCTATAAACAGAAACATAAAGATGAGATTAAACAAGCTATAGTGAAACATTTTCAAGGACCTGTATATGTAAAATGCGATAGAAGATACTTAGTTCATTTGCCCTGGAAAGAAGTTCACTATCCTTTACTTGACAGTTGTCAGTTGGCTTTGAAAAAGACTGGATTCCACGTACCAAAAGCTGGAAAAATATGGTTAGCTTTCAAAATATCAACAAGTATTAGAAGGATGGTGGAAAGAAGATATAATTTAAATAATTCCAGAAGCTGAGCGTTCTCTACGTGAACATTATCTTCCACACCGTTATGTTTTTAAGGAAAATAGTACAACTACGATCAGACGCTTTTGAAGTGTTAAGCCTAGATTTTGTTGGTCCTTTACACGTCAAGGCAAGGGCATCCAGAAGAAAGCATGAGTTATATGCGGAGTATCCCTCGTGGTACGCGAGCTGATTTCCTCTCTGTCAACTGATCGTTTTCTTTAAGTGTTTCGAAGATTTATTAGGTGTAGAGGACAACCACCTAAAATTTTTAGTGATAATGGAAGCAATTTTGTAGGAGCAGTTGGTGCTTTAAACAATATAGCTGGAAGAAAACTGAAGCTTAGAGCTCTGAAAAGAAGATTCGCTGGAAGTTCAGTTCTCCTTTTACACAGTGGTGGGGTGGACGACAGGTGGTTTTAAATAACTGCTAACAAAAGTTCTGGATTTCGAAGACTGTAAGCAATTCTTTGCGACTGTGAAGGAATCATCAACACTGGATCTCATACTTATATTTCAGAAGACCCTAGTTATCCAGTTCTCTTAAATTCTTAATAAGTTCTTGAATGTATTGAAGAAGTTGTAGTACCTGGCTTAGTAGAAGTTCAAACTCTCAATAAATGGTTCACGTGCAGACAAAGTTTGAGAGAAAAGTTGCAGTGAAGATATCATAGTGAATACTTAGGACAGCTGAAGATGGAGGTCAATAAAAGATCGTTGAAGAAAATAAATGTCGATGACTAATCAGAAATGCTAATAAAAAAATTCCAATGAACACTTGCGAATGTGATAGAGCTTATCCCAAGTCATGAGAGCACAGTGTTCTCGGTACGTGTCAAGACAGCATCGGGTATATTGTTACAACCAATTCAAGAATCTATCCGTCGGAAATTTTTGGACATCAAGATGCTGAGTAGCAGAAGACTTAGCTCAGTCCAAAAATGAGAGCTAGAAAGCAACAGGTAAAAGAGTTTTGTGCGACTTTAGCAAAATGGTCTGCATGTGCAATTCCTAAGAGACTGAGCTTATGAAATTATTATTTGTAAAGAAAATAATATAAGGTTAGTATTGTATAATTCACACTTCGTTACGTTATCGCATTTTTATGAAATAAGTATTGGAAATGTCTGAATACATATGTAGATTCATTTCTAGCAATTTTTGAATCAATTTGATTTGAACATACTATTTTATAACAAATACATTTGAAACAAATAAACAACATTATATGTAAAAATTTTGAAGTCAGTTTTTTAATAGATGTTTTCTAACAAGCGTCCAAGATAGGATAGTTTGGAATTTTGTATCGTAACAGAGTTCTAAACAAGAACACTGCAAAATACTAACGCGGAAGTTCTGCTTTCACATATGACGCTATGATTTTATTGTTTATCGTTTGTAGTAAAACTATTTTGCTTAACCTTTTCAGGACCAAATGAATGAAAATGTGACTAAGGTGTTTACATTAGAATAAAGTATCTGCGATAAGTCGCATTAAGAATTCTCAGAATGTGACAAACTCTTTTTCTAACATTCTTTTTTCAATTCATACTCAAACTCGGACGGTCGGAAATGGGGCTCATTCTTTCGGACTTTCTAAGTCGGAATGACGTCACTCAATCATCGATCACGTGAGTACTAGTTCGTAGTTGCCATGGTAACGATGAGCAGAAGATCCGGAAATTTTCATCCAGTCACTGAGCTAGGAGTTTTGGCGCCAACTACTACAGCTACATTCAAGCCCCATAATACAAGAAAAGAAGAATTGTCTGCTGCAATAGAAAGCTGCTGCGCTCTAGACGTTTATAAGAGGAATTTCCTTTATTTATTTAGTTTGTATACTTTTGGCATGCTCAAAGAAGACGCATTCATCAACTCGATACTCGTTTCTTTTTTAGTCAGACTTCAGAAAAGATAAAACAGAAGCTTTTAATTTTTCCCAGATAAAAAATCGAATATCTGAATCATCTTCAACTTCAAAGATGAATAAGTAATAAAAGATTTTGTGAAACAAATGAAAAATAAAGTACTGCATTTTCAAATTTTAAAACCAAAATAAATATTTTAACTATTTTCTGCAGTTATAGATATCATCATAATTGTTTCTGTATATCACTAACGAAGCTCTGCAAGAGAGTAGAAAAATTCTTTATTGTCGCAGGTTTTAATGTACAATATTTTCCCACTAAAGTTTTAGTATCTTCATTTCATGCCGCAAAGATGAGTTATTTTTGAGTATCGTTTATTTGCTATAAGTAGGAAGGAAATATTAGCCTATTTGATATTCCAGCCTTCAGTTGAAGACAGTTTTAGATTTTGCTATTGATAATCAGGTTTCATGTGGAAAATAAAAAGTATTTGAGGCAGATCGGTTGTATGTATAATATTCGTTTCAAATTTAGATTGTATACCGAAATCTAAATTACAACAGCATTATTTGGTTGAGGAACAAAAATTTGCGTTTAGCTTGCGATCTTACGAATAATTTTACGCTGTATGAATTGCTTTAAGGCTTTTGGCAATACTGATATTAGAGGAAGTGCTAAGGCAACAAGAATCAGTGTAATATTTCTACATTTGCAGGACTATGTTCTAAGGTTTAAATGAAGAACCTTCTTCTAAGTTGCAAACGTGCAAGGCATAATACAAATGATAGTACAGAACTGACTCTGATAAGGATATTTATCTTGAATGCATTTAAATTTCCCTTAGACAATTTTCATTTAAAATCAGCCATTGTTAACATCTCGAGATTTTATTTTTTGTTATTCATATTCCAGATTATAGCTGAGAATTTAAGTTTTTTATGCATTTAATTAAAAAACGTATAATTTGAAAGTAATTCATATTTTGTTTAAAAATAGTCTAGATATATTATTAAGAAATGATATTTAACAATAGCAGCATATCAAAACTTCTTGAAACCAATACATGCAGTTAAATATCACTCTAATGGCTTTCTTTATTTTTCTAGAAAGACATCTCCCAAATCCTCTCAAAATTCTTTTTCCTGTTAGAAATATATTTAGCTGCCAATTTTATCAAATCTCTAAATCTATACACATATTTATTTATAAATTTACACACTAAAGTAATCAGATTTTGTGTAAGCATGAGTAAAACGGAAAGAGAAAGTACTTTACTCATTTCAAATACAAACAGTAGTTCATAAAATGAAGAAAATGTATATACATAAAATTTTTCATAAGGGCTGGCAAAGGAAGAAACATACTGCAGAATAAAGTCTGCATCACAGACTTTTGTGAAAACAATGCATATTCAAAATCTAGGCTTCGACTTAACCTTGAACTTCAGACTTCTAAAGATTTTAGGTTTTAAATTAAAATATTTCTCCTTTAGAAATGGCATTTCATTGCTATCGTCTTCGCAGCTACAGCGCGGTGGTGTCAACTCAAATAGCATACTGCGAATGCACGAGATGAAAATAGCTTACAGACTACAATACACTTTTCCTCAAAATGAAAATTTTTTATCGACAAAGTAAAAAATAGTTTAACTAAATTTAAAACTTGGCTTACACAATATTTATCAAAACACACATAAGCAACAGAAACGCAAAGGAAAAATTCAAATTTATATTTATTTTCTATTTCAGATCTAAAGTTTGGTACTTGCAAAAAAGACACTTTCAAGGTTTAAAGTTTGTAATTGAAATATATAAATATTAAATTTTCAGAATAACGTTTATTTAAAATAATTCTAATACATTTAATTAATCTTTTAATAAGTAACTTTAAATTAAACTAATAATAAATAAGTTATGAAAACTTTCTAAGTTTTCAGATGGAACTTCCCAGGTGGGATGAAAACTTAGCAAATAATAACTACACAGTCTCATTCTGTTATTTATTAAATTTTTCTTTGATACGTAAGTAAAAACACATCTTTGTGGCCAAATAATTGTAAATTTCTTTATTTCTTACTGCAGCCTGACCCTGTAGGATCGTACTGTCTTTGGTAACATAAACTCTGCTCGATACTACTAAGGAACCTGGCGACTTCTCGCACAGGCGTAAATAATACCAGCACATAAGAAGGGTAAAAATAACCTTTTATTATTCTTCAAACTCGGAACAGAAAAGACACATATTTCGTACTTACAATAACACCCATAACCTGCGGTAGAACTTTGAAATCGTTACACAATAAATTCAAATATAAAGATAGTGCTGGACAAACACTTTAAGTTAAGGCTAACTAGGTTGATTCAACAACCTACCCTAGTGACACTTATTTAAATGGTCAAAAGGCGTATCAGCAATTCCGCGTAGCAGCAAGAACAGACTCGTAACGTTCTCTGGCTAGCGAAAACACGCTCTGAATAAAATCCAAGATTCACCTGTTGAAATACTCATTTCACTTAAATTCAAATTTGCATCCTAGCGAGGAAATGCGAGAGCAAGTTGAGGCGTTCAGAAACGAGAATAAAAATTTGAATAATTGGTTAATTGAAGTAAGGGAAACTCTACATCCCTTGATAGCGTTTCGATTCTGATAAAATTTGTAGTCTTGGAGAAAAATTTAAAAAATTGTTTTTCATCACGGACTGTAGATGCTTATCGGCTAATCGAGTTATATTTTTACTAATTTTCAACAGTGAAAACCAAAAGCTGTTCACATGCAAATGCATTCGCAAATTAAGCAATTATTCTTAGTATAAAAAGTCGAAACTAATTTCCAAAGTCCGAAATAAAGATAATCAAATTTGTATCTTCAGATCTTTGAATAAAGTTTATATCATATCTCAAATTAATTAATTCCATTTATGGATTTTTTGGGGTGTGTAATTCGGGTTCATTTTTAACGATAACGAAAATAATGTAAATTTTAAATTTAGATAACTAAAATCTTGAAATCTTTGCAAGAAATATATAACTGAAATGCATTCACTGGTCCCACGTTGAATTGCTTTGGGACCCGCCAGATTGAAACCACTGACACAACATGAAGAAAGCGAATGTGAATTTTAAAGCACTCACTATTAATTTTAAAGCACTTAGAAGACTGCCTACATAAGTCGTTCGTTTAATAATGCCTCTTATTATTATCAGCTAGGCAAATGTTAGAACGTGTTAAATTCGCAGAAATATTTTAGATATATGTTTTATATGTTTAATTTTTATTATTTTTGAATGTGTAGTCATTTAAAGCTCTATATCAAGGCTTATCATGAATCTTTAAACGACTCTATTTATTGCTCGTAATGCTAACGAAAATTCACTTCAGTTTTCTGGTTGTTTCTAGACAACGTGACGACATCGTCTCGAGTACTTTATTTATCCATACGCAGAAACTTTGTTCTCTAGGAAAATGCCATAATTCAGCTGATAGCAGATCAAATGAATTGAGTAGAAATAAACCAGAATAAATCCCTATGGCAGAATTACTTTAGTGAATTTGTGGGGAATTGTGAAGAAGCAAAATAAACTTATTCAAGTAGTATTTTTAGTCCAAAGGGGCTTTGTCCCTGAAGGACTATTGTTTTCGTTTTGCGATTTTGCGTCGGAAACATTAAAAGTCTGTATCACTTTTCAAACTGTTGCCACAAAATATTGCAGCCCTGTATTATATTTAAAGAAATTAAATAATGAAGAATGTGCATAAATGTAAGTATGTTTCTCGCATTGTGATAAAACGTCGGTACCTAAAGCCATCCAATTTTAAATGCCGTAATCCTGCTGCGAATATAGGCATCTAGAAGCCCAAATTTGAAATTTGAAATTTGTTTTATTAACGATTTCATATTTTGTACTACTTTAAACGAATTTTTGATTAACAAACTCAAAGATTTCAAAGCGGGCAATGGCAACGTTGTACAGAAAAAAACATTTTTATCTGCAGCGCGTGAGACTGTGTGTAGGAAATTCTAAAGATATGCTCAGTTTAAAATTATTTTGCGATATTGTTCTTGAACTGAATTTTATGGTTTAAATGCGAAGAACATGATATTCAATAAAAAAAAAGTAACATACAAAATGTTTAAAAAACGCCGCTTTGGACGTAATTTAAAATCTGAAACCTTTCAGATTTTAATTTTTTTGTTTAAAATAAAATAATGATTAAAAGGCCTCAACTGGAACAACTACGGCAGAGTGAAATTCTTCTTATATTAGAGTATATGATATCTGATATGAAAGTACCTTTCATAAGTTGCAATTCTAATGTCAGGGCTTTTAAAAATAGCCAGTTAAGTAGATTACATATTTTATAAATTTATTTATATAATTTCTAATATGACCGTTATTTATTTTAACTACAGCATATTTTTTAAGCTGATTGTGCCATAAATTGTGTCAATCAGATATATTATTTAAAAAAAATAAAATACCGGTATAAATTACTAAGAAGGCTACTTGTTGCTTTCTTAAATAACTACAATATTAGTTTATACTTAATTAAATTTGAAAGATTCTAATTTTTTTTATAAATATAACATATATTTCGAATATATTCGAATATAATATAATGATATAATATAAATATTCGATCTTTAATAATATTGTTAAAGACAATTATTTATTGTACTTAATAATATTATTAAATATTTAATAATAAGTAAAATTACGTCATGAAAGAAAAATATTAATGCAAAGTAAATTTTATGAAACTTAGACATCGTTAAAAACATTTTAACGGAAAATTAGATTATAAAAATACATATATCGGCAAAAATATTATCAATATTATCATAAAACTCCAGTGGATAGTATTAAGGGAAAAAATCATGTAAACAAGAATGCAGCAAAAATACACCTTACGCGTTTAAAAAACAAACTCTCCAAACAGTTTAGCATTTCAGTACATTTTCACTGTTTGAATGGAATACAACATAACCTAATAGAAATGTTTTGCAGTAATAACATAATGTTATTTTTATAACAAGACACAAGTAATTCAAAATTTTCAATTGAAGTCAAAAAGTGGTTACCTCTAATGCAACTTTCTTATTTTGTCGTACAGTTTATTTATTTTTTCTCCAGTCGTCTAGGAAACTCTTTCTTTTTTTATCTTATTTATTTGCGGAAGATTTCGAGCACTAGCCATTTTGTAAGAGATTTCTATGGCTGAAAAGTATATATACGTCTCGTAATCGTCTGCAGATGAGTAAATAGTTTATAAAAAGAGTCGTCGAAGGAACGGCTGAAAAATAAAATATTGATTGAACCAAGTAAAAATATTTATATTTCGATTAAAACGGTATAAAAATAAAACCTACGATTCGCGATTACAGAAAACTAGCCGATATTTAAATTTTAGTTCTTAACATATGAAAAAGTGTTTATATTAGTATTTGGAACAAAATTTTGAATTTGGTACTACTTACTTCTACAATTCAGACGCAATGTTTTATTTAAAAAATAAGTAAACGCTATGTTCCTTGGATTTCAATATTTTATTACTTTCGTTCAGGATAATTTTTTGCAAAATGTTTATCAGTGTTAGTTGCACAAGACGTAAATTTCCAGCCGTAATACCAATACCTTAGCTTAGATTCGAATTCTGCACTGAATGATGCTGATATCGTATATAATTTCTACTAGAAATTAAGGGCATTTTTAAGGTCCATATACTTAAATTTTGATTTGAAATAAGAAATTAACATTGAAGTTTTAAATCGGATCTTAATTTACTAATTTTAAAACAATGTAATTTCATAAAATTATAAAATTAATAGATCAATACGAATGAAAGCAATCAAAAGTAATTACATACATGAAATAAAAACTTAAACTATTCTGTATCAGTTTACATAACATGTGTATTTAGAAATATAGTTTATTAAATATAATAATGTATTTTAAATTATATGCATCAGCTATATAATTAGAAAAGAATGAAAAGCGTAAAAGTTTAAGAAATACGTTAATGCTTTTGAATCTCTCACTTTTTAAACAAATACAGCTTGATTAAATTTGGAAAATAAATAAAAAAAATTTGATATGTACACCACATGACTTCCTTGTACGGAATATTAAACTATACGCACGTTTCGCTGCATTTCATTTAAGCTTATTTCCTTGAATTTCATTAGAGATATATTTCTCATTCAATTAATTCTGTTGTCATTTCGCGGCAAGGCAAAAATACATAAAACCTCAAAATATCTTCATTAAAAATAGAACCATATCGAAAAAAAAACATCAGCTACAGTTAAAACAATAATAAAAAAATTTTTTTACAATTAAAATTACAGTTTCTACGCAAAAACAAGCAATTTGGCCAGCAGGCAACAGGGCAGATTTTTCCTTGCACAAAACTCAAAGTTTAATTTTGGTGCCACTCGGTAAAAAGACGCTGAAGGTGCAGAAACTGAATTCACTATTCCGCTAATTCACTATTTTAATTTGAATTAGCTAACCGAATTCACTATTTTAAAATGTTGATAATCTTACAGCTATCACATGCAGATTAACTAAAGGCATAAAAACCTTAACCGGAAGATAAGCAACAAATGCGCAATTTACCAACATATAAGAATAAAAAAAATGAGCTCAAAATGAGCTAGAATAAAATATAAGAATAAAAAAAATAAGAATATAAGAATATAAGAATATAAAAATCTCAAAATATAAGAATAAAAAAAAATGAGCTAGCCGAGTAAGAGAGTGGATAAATACATATATATATATACTTTTGGTGCGGCCGATGGCAACCAAAAAGGGAGGTGATCAAGTAAGCATGACAGTAGTCCTATATACCAATTTTCAACGTTCTGAGGCTATTCACTTTTGTTAGTTACATAAGTACGTACGTACAGACGCCACGAAAATATCTCTTCCGAATCCATTTTAAATCAGTTTTATAATTCGATTGAGGAAAAAGAGTCCTTTATTCTGTCCTTACGTACAGATGTCAGGAGAAAACATCGTTAAATTGCATTCGATAGCGCTCGAAATGGATATTTTTCTTGAATTACGATGACTCGAAATTTTTCGTGATTACAATACTTCCTTTACTTCGGACAAGGAAGTAAAAAGAAAATTTAAAAATATGAAATATTTATATTAATTGAGGTCTTAGAAGTTATGGGAAATTTAAAATAGGTAACTAAGTACTACAAGAAAAATTCCTTATAAACACAATTTTAAAATTTCATTGGTTATCCCTTAACTTGAAGAACACATTCTATTCATATTAAAATAGCTAACAAACAATGTTTGCAAGTTGTGTCTTTGCTTCTGAAGTAGTAACTTGTTCTTTCCTCCAGTTAATTAGACGAGTTTTGAAAGTGTTTTGATGAAAATTATTAAGTAGTCTAATATGAATTATCAGGTAGAATTTTAAAACTTTTATTTACAGGCCGAAGTTTCATGCAGATATTTCCAAATTCGACTCTAGTAATGTAAATAATAATCACAGTTGCGGTTAACTGGAGGCCACAGACCACTTTCCACCCGTGAGCTCCTTTTCTGCGTCTGTTATACGATTAGTAAAATATATTATTATTAGTACAACTATTAAACTTGGCAGAGATCAATCGGAGGTGTGAATATTTTCATATTTATTTCTGGTAATAACAGCGCAGTTAATAATGCTCTTCTGACAACTGTCTTCTGTTAGAAGCTCATTCATAGAGTACTTCTGACAATGTAAAATGAAAATTGACCTTGGTGAACTTGCTTCTGTTTATCTCTCATTGTGATCTCGTTCAGCTGTAATATTAGAAAAAACTAAAATATTCGTTTAACTGTACCATATCTAATTCTTATAAAGTTTCAAGAAATAGTACTCATAACCTAAGAAATTGTTAGCCTTAGTGGAAGGAAATATTTGTTGCAAGGAGCAAGTGATTGAAGTGACATAAATTCACAGCTAAATCTCATATAATTCAATTTTTACTTTCTTGTACGAAATAAAGAAGGTGCTGTAATCATAAAAAATTTCGGATTTGACCACTCACGAATCCACTTGAACGATTTTTTTTGTATGACGTCTTTACGTACGGACAGAATAAAGGACTCATATTATCCAAAGCGGATTGTCAAATGGATTTCCAGTGGATTCAGAAAAGGTTTTTTTCGTAAATTTTGTAGGTATGTGCGTACATATGCATATGTACAACTAGTCTTAGAACGTTGAACGTTTGTATATGGGACTACTGTAACTTCTAATTGTGCCTCTCGCCTATTTATAGCAATCAGCTGCACCAGACGTATATATATATATATATATATACAGATTACCACCCTGTTACGCTTCTCTTTGAGATCAGATTTTTTATTCTTATATGTTGGTAAATCGTGCATTTTTTGCCTTAAAAGTGATTGAATTATGCTTTTCTTATGTTTCGGTTAAGGGTTTTATGTTTTTAGGTAATCTGCATGTAATAGTTTTGGAACTAACAAAATTTAAGTGTCGCTATGCCTAATGTGGCGGCTATTTGTTTACATTTAAAGCTCGTAACAGTACAGTGAATTAAATCGTTTGCGCACCAATATCAGTGCCTTTTTGCCCAGTGAGGTCACAAGTTAACATTAAATGTTTATGCATCAAAATTTTTGTCTTTCTACCCGTTGGCCGAATTGCTTGTTTTCTCGTAGAAACTCAAATTTTAATTGCAAAAATGTTTTTTATTTAAATGCTTTTAACTCTATTTCGTGTTTTAGGTTTTTCTGTGTTCTACAATTTTTAATGAAGAGTTTTCATGTATTTGTTACCTTGCCGCGAAGTGAGAACAGAACTAATTGAATGAGAAATATATCTTTAATGAAATTCGACGAAATAAGGTTAAATGCACTGGAGCAAAAAATGTATATAATTTATGAGGCCGTACCAGAAATTTATGTGGTGTCACGTCCGTTTCAAGCACCAGGAAAGAATTAAAAGAACGTTCACGCTGGGGTTTTCTGAGTTAACACAGTCTGTTTCATGTGTAGACTACCTCCGCATTACGTGAAATTTAGATTTTTCGACTGAAGTATAGCTGTTTTTTCCCCTCATCGTGGAGCTGTGTTGTCTGTGCCAGATGTCTCCGTTAGCTCAAATCTGAACAGTCATTAAGAGAAACATTTCCTTGAACTCTGTAAATATAATTCAAAAATCTGAAAAAAAACCTAAAACAGTTCCTCCTTGAAACTTGCTAAATGGACTATAGCTTTTTTCTTTTTCTTTTTTTAATGGTCGGACACTTGGACCGACAGCCTTGCGCCATTACAAGAGTCGAAAGTGGTGGCCATTTAATTAGTGAAGCACCTAACAGGTGGCCTGTTACCCCTAACAGGTGCTTTCTATGAAGCACCTGTTAGGGGCTCTTCATAGCCCTAACATATAGTCCTGTCTCTTCATAGAAAGCACCCTAACAGGAGCTTTCTATGAAGAAATGCTACAACCATATCTTCTCCGCGATTCGAACCCGTGACCACGGCAATCAGGGTCGCTAACCAAAGCGGATAATTTAATTTACTTCAAAACAGATTTCGTTTTAATTTACACTAGAATCTCAGTTAACCGGGCCTCTATCGACTGAGTTAGCAAACTATTTAAAGAAATCATTGGAAAGATGTAGTAGCATTAGAAAGAATGCAACGAAAATCAATAATGTTAGTGAATTCTCTCATCAGTGATTGCATTTTGGCTTATCTTATCAGTGACGGATCGATGAACGGCCTTATTATGTGTATTAAGTTGAAAAATATGTTTAAGACGAAAGCAAGACTAACTGACAGTGGATTAGTAGCCACGTTTTAAAGGATAACAGTATGGCTCTCGGAATGAATAAATGTAGAAAGCAGTGAATAAAGTTTACAAGCTCTGAGCGACAAAGAAATCATTAGAGGCGTAGATCTGCAGAGCAATAAAAAATGGAGTGAATTTGAGGATGAAACAAGAAACGTGTTGAATAATCCCACTAAAAAACTTTGATTTTAGCTTATTTTGGTTACAGAAAAACACATAAGGTTTGTCTGCTTAAAGAGAGAAAGATACTTTACCGAAGTCCTTTGAAGAGAAACTTGCTCGTATGCACAATATACATGAAGAAAACTATAACAGCTCCTACTTAGTCAGTTCTCTGGCCAGAATATGAACTCGAATCGAACTATTAGTATTCATCGATTTTACCGCTCGGCCACAAATGGGAGCTGAAGCCTTGAGCAAAACTATATATAGAGCAATGTCCTAATGCTTCTTTTATGGATCTTTTGTTGATAAAAGCTGGCATTGTTATGTGGCTTCTCATAGTAGACTATCGCAGAAAAAATGGATATAGACTTTTATATATATATCTTATAACATAACATGTAAAGATTTATTAAATGTTTACAATTTGCGCAAATTTAATGAAGTTTGTTCCAGTGTTTTCCTGAAAACGTTTGTCAAGAAATAAAATCTTTTACGAATTATTTGTTTAATTAAATGAAGCAAATCTGATCTAATAGCAAAAGAGTTTTTTTAAATGTTAGTAATAGTGCTTGTGTACTTAATTTTAGAATTTCCGAATTCCGGTAAACAATTTTCATTAACCTTGTTGAAAAACAATTGGCGTGATTTAAAATTTATTCTCTGTCAACTAAGTTTCTGATCATTCGAGGCGGTATCTCGTATTATCGAATTTCTATTGTAAATATTTTCATTCACAAACATGCAGCCAAACACTAAAAAAGTACGTTATTTTTATTTGATTCGAAGTAATGCAGATTTATTTTTTGACTGTTAATTAGAATGACAACTGATGCACGTTTAGGAGTGTTTTACATTTGATTTAATAGTTTAATTTAGAATTTTATTTCTTTTTATTAATACAGATATTATTTACCACACACGTATACATTTAAATACACACACATATATATATATGATTGATTTCTTTAAATAAATTGATACATGCTTCAGTCTGAAGTAGTGATTCATTACGATTAAAACTTATATAAAATGTTTCCTTTTGCAAAATTAAAAAAGTGCAATTTTTGAGCATGAAATCAAACATTTCACATTTTCATAAAAAGGTGGTTACAAATGCAAGGGTATGAATGAGCTTACTGCTAATATACGCAAATGAATACTGGAAAAAAATTTCATCAAACACGCAACAAAACTTATGCCATCGAAATTAAGAGACATTTACAGGTTGGAAGCGAAATGAAAAATTAAATTTATTTTTTGAATATTGTAAAACAACTACTTAATCGTTGGATAGGATTAGATAAGGTAACTGATGTATGTAAATGAGAGAATTCTCCCCTCTTCCTTTTAAAATAATAATAATAAAAAAAATAAAAAGACTGGAGAGGAATTTTTTCTTTTGTCTGCAAAAAACCCAAATTAACAACGCATTTTAATAATAGCAAAATATTGCTAATGATTTATCATCTGACTTGCCGTTTGAATAGACTTACACTTTTTTCGATATAATACTTTAGATTCCGTAAAAAATACTAGACCTTCTAATAAAAGAACAATAGTATCGAATAATTTTATTGTTTCGGGAAGAAAGATTGCAGTACTTCCTGTTATCTGCACAATGAATGTATCAATTAATAATGAGATTATCCTAGATTATGTGTTAAAATGATCATGGATTGTATGGCGTTATAATTGTAAAGAAAATTCTACCCACTTCTGTGTTCTTGAGCTTCGTAGTCACATTATGTTACAGTATCAAAGCACGAACTTGCTACATGTTTACATTGCAGGATATATAAAATCTCTAATTTGTTTTTCACGCGAAGTGAACAACCATTTCTCAGAAGAATGCGGTATTTCGCGTTGTCATATGATACTTAATATATCTGTCAAATTCTTACCATATTTGATTGACAAACTGAGTTATTTAAAAGCAATAAACATACTTAAACTTTATATCTGTAATTTACTTTTTAATAATACAGCTCAATATCAAAAGGTATTTCTGTTGCCAAACACGCACAATGTATAGCGCAATCCTACGCCTTTCTTTTCTGATGTCATCTTTTAAACAGGAAACTTCTGCAGCTTGCGTGTAATCAATATAAAAATGTTAAATAACAGAAACATTGATATATATATTTTTTAAATTTTGTCTTTGGTCTTTGCTCGTTATTTTTAGAAGCTGCCAAAGTTTTGTTTTTAGAAAAATGTTTTAATTTAATTGTGTGAAATATTTTGACTTTATTTTGATGTCTTAATACTTTTCTTACATTCATTAAATTAACGTCAAGTTATGCTAATTCAAGCGGCAGTGAAAAATAACTGAATTCTTAATTAAAATAATTGCATAATTTTTAATATCAGTTTCAGTATAAAATAGGTAAAACTCGAACATGTTTTTTGGTTTCTATTACGAAATGCATTAAGACAGACAATTTATTCAAACACATTCACTCTCTTTTTATGCTTAAAAAGTATGTATGAATGCATTTTTATGCCTTCATGCATACTCAGTTCATTGCATGAATGCAGTTTTATGCATTCGGTACCTTAAATTTCATTTATAATCATAGTAAATATTTATTTGTCTAACATATCGCATTATACATAATTATAAAAAAAATTACTAAATTGTATGCGTAATTATAACGTGCCAGATTTTGTGTAGAATTAATAAATAGTATTAAAAAATATAAATATCACTGTGAAAAAAGATGGATAAAACTGATCTAATTTCAGTTCTCTTACAAATCCTACAAAGTGGCATAACAAATCAACGCCAAATGAAGGTTAGATTTTGCCTGTTTTTAAATTCAAGTTTAAATGCTTCTGTAAAATCTATAGCCATTTTACATGAGATTGATAACATGAAAAAAATAAATTTCATTCAATATAAGGTTAATTATATGGACTCAGTTCAGATTGTATGTGAACAAGGATTACTTTCAAGCAGGAGTACCAAATAAGTAATTAGCAACACATTCATGCCGAATTAAATTAAAACAGAAGAGCCTAATTTTTTAGACCTCCTGGGTCACACAGCAAACAAAGTCTGATATGAACACCAAATGACTTCCTTGAAAATTACTGATTAAATTATACATATTTTTTGCTGCACTTCATCTAAAGTTATTTTCTCAAATGTCATTAGAGTTATATTTATCGTTCAATCAATTCACTTCTCCCTTTGTGGCGAGGCAAAAATACATAAAAGCTCAGAATATTTTCATTAAAAATTGCAAAATGTACAAAAATTTAAAACACCAAATACAGATTAAAAAAACTGTTTTTGCAATTAAAATTAGAATTTCTACGGAAATACAAGTAAATCGGCTAACAGGCAGAAAGACAAAACTTTTGGTGCACAAATATTAAAAGATAACTTATGTCCTTATTGGGCAAAAAGACACTGAAGTTGTTGCACCAGCTGAATTAATTCACTATACTACTAAGAGTTTCAAATGTAAACAAATAACCGTCACGTTTAGTCCTAGCGTGACGTAAATTTTTAATTGTTGATAATCCTATAATCCTATAACTATTCATGAAGATTAACTAAAGACATAAAAATCTTAAACGCAACATAAGAACAACACAATTCAATCACTCTAAAAAAAAAAAAAAAAAAAAAAA
>KK112238.1:405398-459127 GCA_000611955.2 Stegodyphus mimosarum | reverse complement strand
AAATGCACAATTTAACAACACATAAGAATAAGGAAAAAAAACAGAGCTCACCGAGCCAGTAAAAAGGCGGGTGTCTGTATATATATACACTGGCCATCAAAATTAAAGGATAACGACAGAAATAAAATGTAATTGATATTTAATTAAAATTATTAATAGAAATTTGTACAAAAGCATTAGTTTAAATTTTTAAGTTAGTTAAATGTTTGGCAGTTGATTATTCGCAAACTATTGAAATTAAAACCAAATTTATGGAAACTGGAAAATGATGGAAAAATCCAAGTCACATCTTGTGTAAAATATTTTTCTTTATATGGTGTATGGTCACCTCAGACAGATATGCATACCTCAGATCTTGATTTCTGAGACTTTACCAAAGTGTCGATCAAATCTTGTGAAACTGCACTCCACTCTATTAAAAATACACTTTTCAGCTTCTGGAAAGTCCAGGCTGGAAGTGTTGCGTTGAAATTCGTCCTCTAAGTCATCCCACACAGGATCAATGGCGCTCAAGTCGGGTGAGTAAGGTGGCCAGTCCATTCGAGTAATATCTTCTTTTTGCAAGCATTTTGATAAAACATATGCTCGATGCGGGCCAGCATTGCCCTCCATTAGCAAAATCTCTGAGCTAACAGCCTCCTTAAACTGTCTAATTTGGGGTTTCAGTACCTTGTCCACATATATCTCAGAGGCTACAGATCTTCCTTGAAAAATATGTAGCTCGGTTTAGAAGGAACCATTTGTGATGATCCCTTCCAAAACCATTAAATCGCGGTCGCGAAAACATATTTCACGGATAAGAGAAGGCAAGTTGCATGTTCTTTCCTCTATCCAGTCCAAAATACGTATAGAATTAATGTTCAGACTATACCTGGAATTGTCAGTAAGCAATACTCGGGTCCAGTCTTGCAATACTTGGCTCCTTTGGTTTAGCAATACTTGGCTCCTTTGGTTTAGCAATACTTGGCTCCATTGAACCTGACGACGGCACTAATTTATACGGGCACCTCTGGAAGATGGAATGAGTGAGACACAACCATTGGATTTCTCCCATACAGCCCAACCTCGTGTTTGACCTCCCTCGATTCTGCCAATTATTTTTCTTTTTCTGAAATGACAGGCCAGTTTCTTTCCATATTTCGATTCAACGATTCAAATTATGCCAAACTCCGAAGTTTTGTAAAAACTGCACGAGTAGTTTTGAAAAAATTATCTGTCAAACTTTTAGCTCTTCCATGTTAATTCAATTTGGTATGTATTTATTAATATCTCTTTTTTATGAAACTTATTTGATTCTTATACGGTTCGAAATTTAGGTTCATTCCAAATAAAATTTACCCATTTTTTATGATTTATTTTTAAAATTTGTATTTTTATATAATTTTTATAAATTTTTCAAAAAAAAAACATTTTGAATTATAACCTATAAAACTTTTACCATCATCTTAAAGTAGATGTATTTCTAAGCATACCTGCGAAAAATTACAGTTTTTTATTCAAAATTTCCGAAGATATACGTGAATTTATATATTTTGAAATACGGTTTGAAATTTGGCATATTTATGTATTGAAAGCGATAATAACGAAAATTAAGGTTTACGCATTTCGTTAAAATCATTTGAAAGTAGGAAAGCTGTGACTTTTTTTCAACTCGTCCGCAATGTAAAAAGTTAGGAACGACGTGATTTTTTTTCGCTCTTGCACAATGGAAGGGAAGGGAAAATAGGTTGCCATATATTAAGAAGTTCGCCAAGTGAATTATTCTTGGCTCAAACTGAAAAAAATGCGCCAAGTTAAATTTTTGAATTTCTTCGTAAATTTCTCACCAAATTTTACAAAATTTAATATTTAGGCATAATTTGAGTTGAAATGAATCGAAATATGGAAAACAATTGGTATGTTATTTCAGAAAAGTCTCATTTTGTATCAAAATACCTATATTAGAACAAAGCTATATATAAATCTAATATATATCCGAAGTCGCGCTTTCGGGACATGGAAAACGCAATTTGAATTTCGTTAATTGGCCCAGTAGAACGGAAGATATAGAACTGTTCCTTTTTTTCTCGATCTTATAGGTCAAAACACATATTTTTGTTGAAATATGATTATGATACCGAAATTTTTTGCGATTACAATACTTCCTTTATACTTCATACAAGGAAGTAAACATCTGTTGTGTACACCGCTTGACTTTTTTGTACGGCCTATTAAATTATACACATTTTTTGCTGCACTTCATTTAAATTTATTTTCTTCAATTACTCTAACTTGAATAACCGATCCCTCAAGGCAAGTTGAAAATGACATAAAAAATTGCAAGTTTTGATATTAAATATCCCAGCTAATTTTTGTTATACGGAAGTCAAACTTTTTACAGTTTTAGTTTTTCGTAAGGAAGATAAAACTTCACAAGTATTTAGTATAGGTCTCGGTAAACCGCATTAAAAAATAGATTTCGCTGATTGTCGAAAATAATTTTTTTTAAATCTGACATTGCTAAAATATGAATGCTTTAGAAGACACATTTAACTGAAAGTATATGACTGAGACAAACGATTGCGAAAATATAGGCCGGGTAAGAACTTTTAAACCAGGTAAAGGGAGTACACGCACATACATGTTTAGTACTGCCAATTGCAATAAAAAAAGTAGGTGCACAACTAACTGTTATAGCAGTCCCATATACAAAATTTAAACGTTTTACGGTTAATCGCTTTTGAGATATGGGAGATATATGCATGCGTACATATACACGTACATATGTACGTCATGAAAAAATCCCTTTTGAATCCGTGCGTGTATGTACAGTCGTCACTCAAAGAAATAGTTTAAATGGATTCGAGAACGGACAGAATGGATATTCCCGTCGAAATGTGATATCTGAAATTTTTGCAATTGCAAAACTTCTTTACTGGATTAAAAATAGCCCAGCTATTTTAAATATGTATTTATAAAACCTAGAAAAGAAATTATTAATTTAAAAGAGAAGTAAGATATTGTGTCCGGTGCTGTAACGTAGACTGATAGATATCTAAAACAATTTAAGTAAGTGTTTATAAAATTTCAGATATTATTAATTTTATGTAAAAGAAAGCCCACCAAATCTCACTAATTTTATTTTTCCAATCAAACGGATAAAATCAGATAATGTTTTGGTGTTTGGCAGATTATTTCATAAATACAACCTTATTTTGAATCTTTTCTTTCAATCAATTGCATATTTTGCTTCCCAAAATCTTACTTTACTATTTACTTTTATTTCTTCATAATAACTTTTGTTTGTTCTTCAAGGCTGTATAGCTCACCAACCTTAAGCTGCCCTAACACTAAACTTAATTTTTCATGAAGTGTTTTGACTTTCATTTCTTCCTTCTTGCCCGCTGGCCGAATTGCTTGTTTTTGCATAGAAACTCTAATTTAAATTGTAAAAATTGTTGTTTTGATTGTATTTGGTGTTTTATATTTTTCTATATTTTTCAATTTTTAATAAAGATATTTTGAGGTTTTATGTATTTTTGCCTTGCCGCAAAGTGAGAACTGAATGAATGGAATGAGAAATATATCTCTAATGAAATTCGAGGAAATAATTTTAAATAAAATGCAGCAAAAATGCGTGGAATTTAATATTCCGTAAGTCGTGTGGCGTACACATCAGATATATTATTATTTATTTAATCCATTAGTATTAAGCACGCAATGACTATTTGCTTAGTGGAAGGATGTCTTCGTAGATGATTTAATAAGGGTAGCTGTTTTTTTTCAAGCAATGGATTTGAAAAAGGCAGAACTGGGTTAATAAACACCTGGGATAAACTGCCAGTATTCTACTTCCCTTACCAGTTTTGTCCCAGTACCAAGTCGAGGAAACAAATATCCATGCAAAGCTCTCTGCGAAGGCAGTCTGGTGCCTTAAACACTTTAGATTAAGCTATTTGAAAATGTGGGCTATATTCCTAAGGGCAAGGATGTCTTTCGTGGAGAATTTTCAATAGGAAACTGGATCTTATATTATAAATGACGAAAAGTACGAAAACTAAGCATGCAGGCAGTCCATTAACCTGGGTTCGAACCCAGGTTGAACTATCAGTATCCAACGGTCTTAATCTCTCAGCCACTGGTGGTACCTATCCTGTGATTTATTACACTTAAATATATTATTCTAACATTGTTAATTTGTGAATATCTCTAACATATAGATTGCATTATTGCATAAAAATTAGTTAAGTATATTTATCTCTTCTATTTCAAAAGTTTCCAAGATAAAAGGGGTCTAAATTATTGAGTTCCATTAAAAATAAAACATGATTTCCTGTGTAAATAGATTTTCGCTTTAATCAGCTAAATAAAAAATCGAAAAGTACTTCATAGATGAAAATTCTTGAAATAATAATTTGAAGTTTTTTGTTTTCTGCATCATTTTCTATAAAAAAATAAAGTACCGTTTCCTCTTGTAAAAGTTAATTGAAAAGCAAAAAGAAGAGAAGGATAAAAATGTATTGAAACGACTGTTCGTTTGCCCGTTCGTATTCCAAATATTAACTGAAGTTTGCTGGACCAACAACAATATCTAGACAGAAAGTCTCAACGATCGATCGAGACACGCTTACAGTTCCTTTTTATTTACAGCGCTGAAAAGGGAAAAAGGATTCTTCCCTACAGGGAAATAAAAAAAATGCTGTGATATCATCGTTTCCAGTAGTCTAGGTAACAAAACGAATAAAGGTATTCACTAGCGAAAGGAATCAAAACAGCAGTTATTAGAGAACAATATTAAGAACAATTGCTTTTGCGAAACTTAGCTGAAAAATAAATACTATATGCTAAAAATCTGAGTAGTAAATAATTCGAAAATTGTTTTTCCCATTAATTATATGGTCTATAATAATCGAGATTTATTTTATTGTTTTTTCAAAAATTATGTAACATTAACTTGAAAGTAATCAATACTGGAAGATTGCTTAATTAAACGGAAATTGGTATTTCTGCAACATTCAAGTCTTCAGATAATTTGATGCCAACTTCTGACCATTAAAACTGCTTTCTCTACTACATTTAACTAGCTGTTTAAATTTGAGACAAATCAACATCTCTTGATAATAATAAAAACTTTTGTAAATTTTAATTTATAAAAACGGCGGTAGATACAACAATTAAATACTTTTAAAATCTTTCACAATTATGGAAGCTTTTTAAACACCTCTTATTTTACATTCAAAAGTACCATAATCATGTGGAAGTTGTAAGATATCCGTTTTTAAATTTTTAATTAGAGCTATTAATTATCAATAATATTAATTATGAAAATTGGTGATAATTTATCAAAGTAAAGAGATAAATAGTAATTTTAAGCACTTTCTGTAATCATGGAAAGAAAAAAAAAGACCTTCGGTTTCAGATCAAAGTATATAAGTCTAATGAAAGCAAGGGGATCAACAGACTATAGGTAGTATCTATAGTTATTAAATTTCAGTAGCAAAGTTTGCCTGGTAATATCTGCCAAAAATCCGCATCCAAAAATATTCAGAGTTAAACTTTCAAAATCTGTATTTAATTAAAAACATACTAAACTTAAAAGTCTTCATTTAAGAAACATCCAGTTTTGTTTCTGTGTTATTAACCGTGAAGATTACGAGGCCTTTTGGAACGGGAAACATGAAAATCAACAGTTTCCTTGCCGAAGTAGTGCCACTGATCGTTTCACATGCTAGATGGACATACTAAACTACTCACACCACGACAGCATGCTCAGGGAGAAAACAGGAATTCCTTACGTTCTTCCCATTTAAAAAAAGCTTGATAACAGATGCGAAACTCAGTCAACGAAGTAAGGAAACTATCGTTTATTATATTTTAGTTCAGATGCCACTGAGATGATTTAAAACCGAGATATATGAAAATTTAGCTGCAACCTTCTCTGGATTCGAACAAAGGAACTTCCTTTTTTTTAGCTGAATGTGCTAGGCTTTTGCAGCAGAAAAGTTCTCACGGAAGAAAATAATATTTCCTAAAAATAAATCTTTCAGAGATCATGTGAAATTTATTGTCAAAAGACTAGACGCATCTTCCAGGAGTAATTAATAAAGAAAAGTTGAAGATCCAGAAAGTATATCTGTTATAAATGTGTTTATCAAGTCTTAATTCATGAGTAGACAATCTTTGATTCATTTTAAAGGATTGTACCTTCACGCATTTTTATTTTCAAATAGTGGCAAGCTACCTATCATACAGAACTAAAAATATTTCTTCATCGAGCAAACGGAAAGAATGAAAGCCTACTAGAATTTAAACTCTTTCTGCAGTTTCTGTTTCTTTAAAATAGTAATAGTAGTAATAAAAACACATTTCATTATCCTTCATTAGTGATGTATAAAAAATGAGCCTGAGTCCATTTTCTTGTGAGAAAATTTAACGTGTTTGCTGCATCGAAACAGTTAGGGAAATCAAAGAATAATCAGAGAGACAAGTTGAAAGTTGAAAAAAAAGTTTCTAAAACGTTTGAGTTAGCTGCATGGAAGTTTGTCATTAATTGTCCTTTCTCAAATTCGGGATTATAACATCTGAATAATCGAATTGCTTAATAGTTTTTAAATTTTGATGATTTTTCCTTCATACATCTAAATACGAACATTTTTTATAGCAATTACCTTGTCTAGATCAATAACGGGACTTTAAGAAAATGCTTTTAATAAAACGCTTGTCTGAACATTTAATTTTGTTTTAAATGGTAAGTTTTATTTGTTGAAAATATTTCTAACCAATAATTGTCTTTTGAAATTAAAGGAATAAAGAGTAAAAAGAAAAACAAATACTAAAATACTTGTTTATTCAGGTAAAATGAGCAGTGTTATATAGAATTTCAAATTGAAAACTCGTATGTATTGGTGATTCGTCATTATCTGAAAATGAATATATTACTTGTTTGGAATTTTTTCTTTTCGAGAAGCATGTAAAATTTAGATTTATTTTTATTAAACATATATATATATATATAAGTTGCTGAAATTTTCTTAAAATTCTGCATCGTATTTTGGAAAACTTTGCCATTTAAAGTATATGTCCGGAAGTAATATTTAGGAAAATAAAGTCTGCATTCACTCTTGTTGAATGGCATGCATAAAGGAAGTTATAAAATTTAAGCCAGAACTAAAAAAGACTGAGAGAGAATTATAAGTGCTTGTTGTTTTACGAAACCATTTTTTCAGAAACTCAAGTATGTAGAGCCATTAGGATTTTTTTGAAGCAGGCGCCATGAAAAATAAGCAATGCCCTCACCAGGACGCTGACCTCGGACCTCTCGGATACGCGCCGAGTGTGCTGACCATTACATCCCGAAGGCATGCTAAGAAAGTGGGAGAAATACCTTATGAGTACTTATTTGGTAGTTTTAATTTATCTATACTTCAGAAACTGGAATTAAATAATCTGCGTCTGACGACCAGAGTTCTTATTATCCGTAATCGTTAACCCGAACTACCAACATTCTTTGAGCAGATCATTAAATGAGTTATTTTGTCATACTTTGAAATTAGTTACACCCTTTAAACAACTCATTAATTAAATCCACCTAATGATTTCTCGCCAGAGAACTCTTAAAGGTTATAAAATGCTTCATTGATTTTCTCATTCATCAGCGAAGACATTTCGCGACATATGACATTTTAAGAAATATTTTTAATACTGAAATAAATGCACATAATTTAGAGTAAAATTGATGAGGTAAAACCTTTTAACGCCTGCTTCAATATAGTGGGAATTCAGATATTTCAGATTAAGCCTTTTTAATAGAATTGCTAATAAAATTTAACGAAACCAAATGATAGATTTAGGCTCATTTTGATTTTATTTTGCGTAAAGTAATTATGTTTGTAAAGCGCAAATTTAAAAATTTAATTTTAGTGAGGTTTCTGCGTGTTGTCATGGAAAGCAAAACGTTCCTCAAAATCAATTTTCGATATTATCATTGATAGTTTGGAAAAGTCTTGAAATGGTGATGCTAAGATTGTTAAAACTACACTGCTGGCCAACCAAATTGCAACACTAAGAAAGACAAGAGAAATCACAACAAAATTTATTTATTAGATAACATGTTGACCAAGTATAAAATGATTAAACTTATAGACGTGTGGTTCCTTCCAGAATCAGTAGCCACAGTAGCCGCCATTGTTGGAGATCACCGCTACCACACGCCTCGGCATTGATTCAAAGAGACTTTGGATGTGTTCTTGGGGTACAACAGACCAAGCAGCTTCCGCGCGTTGCCAAAGTTGATCTGGTGTGGCAACTTGGGATGTATTCTGGGCGAATCGTTCAGCAACCATGGACCACGTGTTTTCTGTCGGCGAAAGATCCGGAGAGCGAGCTTGCCAGGGAAGCAATTCAATCTGGTGATTGACGAAGAGCCCTTGAACAATGCGTGCCACGTGTGGGCGCGCATTATCCTGTTGAAATATGGCTGTGGGCAAGCCTTGAAGGTAAGGAAGGACAACTGGCTCCAACACCTCGGCTGTGATATCCAATGCGCCGAGGTTAGGCATCGAATAGTACTCGCAGACACTGGATGATGCGTTATAGACTGAATGTGCTGTGGTATGGTTCGTGATGTGACTGAGCGATCCGTCACTGCCATGCGCACAATGTTCCTGCCATCACATGTAGTGGTGCACTGAGGTGGATGTGATCGAACACGTCGGTCCGTCGTACCCTCCTGCATCCAACGGTCACATATCCGCATTGCAGTTGTTTGGTTTCGTCCAACAGGACTACCGATTTCCCTGAAAGATAATCCACACTTTCGGTAGGCCGCTATCCTTCCTCTGTCGAACTCCCATACTTGATCAAACGATGATCGCTGTTTACTATGAGGCATAATAGATCGTTTTTTTGAAAAAAACCACAAAAAAAAACACAACTTGAAATCGTCGAAAACTCCAAGCCTTAAATAGCGCTTTGAAGTGGCGCCACAGGCGCGCGTGATGTGCGTCTACGCTAAAATTCTAATCATTTGCATATCTCCCCTTCGCTAATGCATACTGTAAATTTCATGTTATTTGCATGCTTCCTTCAGGGTGTTGCATTTACGGTGGCCAGCAGTGTATTATATATATATACGCATCGTGGAAGACTGCAAAAATAGGAAACTTTGCTGTCTTAAATAACGAACGAACCAGCACTGATATTTGAATTCTGTTTCGTTCTTTTGGCTTAGATTTTGTCTCAGAAAATTAATTTCAGACGAATATTTTAAACGTTCGAATTTTGTATTCTCAATTTGCAAAAACACATAATTCCATGAACATTACGTCCGGGCTTGCATTTGTTAGGTACAACTGGATATTTATTTGTAAAACTTCGTATCAGCATTCATCTGTTTTAAGATGCTAACTTATACTATTGTGTTTCTGAATTAATCAGGTTTGGAAATCTATACATAGGCACGGAATACCGATTAACAAGCTGCAAATAATAGATTAATTAAATGACGGGAGAAAATTAAAAATGTAATTCAAGGCTCGTTTATATTTTATTTAAGCTAAACTACAATAGTTTATAAGAGGAAGTAGATCATTTTTGAAAACTAATAACAATGAGTAAAATATCAGCGCTATCCTGGATATTTGAGAGGCTGATTTTAGTACATTATTTATAACAACCAAACGTCAAAAAGTAATTTAAGTGTTCTCAAACTTTAGAACTTTGCTCTCAGAGGCAACTGATCTCCGTAAAACTCAGACTATTAGAATGGCACAATTCACTCCACTAATGGTAAAAATCTGGAATAAATCGTTCGGAAGGATTTGCTTATTCCCAGAGTTACTCAAAGGAAAGATCAAGATTCAAATAGTGGAATGTTCGTCTTCTATCGGCCATGAAAACTCATCTCAGCAAACGCATGTTGAAAGGAAAAAAGGAAAAAAATAAATTAAATTTTAAAATTCTTAGATTCCAATATGTGCATTGGAATGAAACGAGTAAAATCTGTACACAGAAATGAATGAAAAAAGATCCGTTTTCAAAATCTGTTCCAGTATGAGATTTTCAATAATATATATTGAATGACTGAATGATTATGTGAATTAAAAGAGTTGTACTAAAATGGTTATTTAAAAGATTATAAAACACCAATAAGGGAAAAATCAAAGATTCCAATAAATTAAAAATGTGCCTACATTCATTGCTGGATTAAACCTATTAAAAGAATTGTTCTAACAAGATTATATAAAAACTTAAAATTAATGAAAACTAGAAAACTCTGAGATTCGAGTAAATTAAAAAACAAAAATTGTTCACCTTCCAAAGCGAATTATTCTGCAAAAGTACATAAATGTAACCTAATTCATATTTTAAGTAATAAATGTAATGTAATTTATATTTATAGTAATAAATGTAATGTAATTTATAGCAATACATGCAATTCCAACCATTGATTCTGATAATATTCTAGCAATGGACATTCGAAACACGAATAAATTCGTTTCCTGATCGATCTAGAAGACTCAGAGTTTATGGGAAATGCAACCCAAACGTTTCAAAAAACCATTCGTTTATTATCTTTCTTAAAGAGCGTAGATAAAATGCATCATAAAGAATGTTTTATCATTCTACCATAAATGTAAAAAAGTTAAAATCACTCGAATTTCTAGTGCCCATGACACAGTTTAAGCGTCATTATTACATGCTCATACATCAGTTCTCAAATGTTACCATAATTTCACTCCTTATAAAGCCTACAATCGTTTCTTTAGAAGACAACAAAATTCATTAGATTTCTGAATTTTAACTGTCTACGTTTGCAAATTGTTTCATACGAGCTGAATAAAAACTACATTTGTTCTTTTCTTTAATGATTCAGCAGTCACAGACAGTATAAGAAACCACAGTCCTAATTTGGACCACAGACCAAATCTTGTAGCCCTGTATTATATTTAAAGAAATTAAATAATGAAAAATCTGCATAAATGTATGTATATTCCTCCAAATGTGATAAAACAACGGTACTTAGAGCCATCCCATTTTGAATAACGTACGTTTCCAACCGAATATGCGCATCTGGAACCCCGCATTTGGAATTCGTTTTATTATCTATTTCATATTTTGTAAAAGTTTAACTAATTTTTGATGAACAAACTCAAACGATTTAAAAGCGAGCAATGGCAACACTCTGAAAGGGAAAAAACCTTTTTATCTAAAGCGCGCTGAACTGTGTATTGGAAATTCTAAAGATATACTTATTTTAAAATTATTTTGCGATATTGCTGTTGAACTCAATTTTATGGTTTAAATGCGAACAACATGCTATTTAATAAATAAAGGTAACACACAAAACGTTAAAAAACGCCCCTTTGGAAGCAATTTAACATCTGAAACCTTTCAGACTTTTTTTTTTGCTACGGTAATTTAGTTTTGCTAAGTCGAAATAAAATTCTTAAAAAAGAAAAGAATTGAGCATTCATGTAATTGTACAAAGAATAGCATTCATACTTCATTCAAAATGTTAAAAAGCCAAAAAATAAATTAAAATATTGAGACCAAATGTTAAATCATTTCAGAGAACCAATTTAGAACTTATGAAGAAATCTGAGACATACGCGTTTTATTCCTTTAGAATAGAAAATTATTTATTTATTTGTATGCTGCACAAGTTAGCTATTTTACACGTATCTATAGAAACATATACTTCACAGGCAGATTTTTACTTACAGTGAATTTTGAAGAATATGATGCCTCTTTAACTGAATGTGATAGTGGACAGGTTTTACAATAATGGAATTCGACGTTGTCTGATGTTTAATTCATGCTTATTTTCTTTTAAAATATTTTTCATGAAAACGGATTTGAAAGTTTTTTTAAAAACTTTTATATGCAATATTTGCAGAAATATACTTTTTTCTTCATTGCTATTATATCCAATAATATCGTAAAAAGACTGTACAATTGAAGTTATACCTAATTATTTTCATTGCACGTTTATTTATCAACATTTCAGCTAAATACTTCTAAAATATTTCTAAGCATCAAAGACAATACAACTTTATTTATGAAAGTACAGAAGGATTAGAGTGAAATCATGATGAATCGCCCGAAATAAGGAAAAAAAGTCGTGGAGGAATGCTTATATTAAAAGTTATAAATCCTTTGAGCTAAAACAACAGACATTTGAAATGTCAGACGAATTTCAAGAATCTTTTTTAACTATTAAAGCCTACTCTTTTTTACCAAAGAACTGGGGAAAAAAGAATATATTTAGGAAAGCAAAATATTTTAAGGAGGAAAAAAAGTGACGTATTTGATTTGCATTTGTGGATACTTAGAATCTCCGATTTGATGTATAAGTGAAGAACGTCGGATAAATCTGTATAGTAAAACAATATGCCTTAGATAAAGCGAGTACTTGACTAAAATACGTTTTTCAGTCATTTTGAGGTGTATGAATTTAATGGTTTTATTTTTTCTGCTTTGTCACTCAGACGGTATAGTGGTTAGAGGAGTTTACTATGGAACCAAAGAGCCTGGGTTCGAATTCCAGAGAAAGCATGGAAGTAAATTGTCTGTCCCTTTATAGGAGGTAACGGTGGCGCGTATTATATGCTTCCATAATAAAACGATCACCGCTTCAGACCTTAGTAGTGGCGAAAGCTTAAAAATGGCTAGTGCCCACCGTAAAAAAAAAAGAAAAAATTCTTTCTGCTTATATTCTGAATTAATCATCAAGATATAATCTGCTTCCTCGTGACTCTTAATAAATTATACAACACAAAATTTAAAATAAAAACTAGTTTCTTATTTAGGAAATTCTTAAGTCACTGTTTTATAGTGTATTATTTATTTAGAGCCACATCGAAGCACATTATATATTAATGATAAATTAAAAAAAGTATTTTAAACTTCTTATTGATATTTTATTAGCAATTGTTAATAAGCCAATAATTATTTTATCTTAAATTTATTTCTAACCTACTCGTTTTTTACTTCCTTGTACGAAGTAAAGGAAGTATTGTAATCGCGAAACATTTCGGGTATCATATTTCGACGAAACTATCTATTTTGACCGATATCGAATGCAATTTAATGATGTTTTTGAATGACTTCTCTATGTAAGAACAGAATAAAGGATTCTTTTTTTCCCCAAACGGATTGTGAAATCGATTCAGAAGAGATTTTTTTCGTGACGTTTGTAGGCCCCTACGTACGTACATGTATATATATTTATTTCACATTACTCAAGAGTGAGGAGTGAGTAAGAAATGCTATAACATATAGTTGTGCACCTCCGTTTTTGGTTACAATCGGGCCGCACCAAAAGTTTATATATATATATTATTAACAAGTAAGAATGTCAAAAGCCATAGTACATCCTAAACCCTCTGAAATCCTATTCGAAGAAGCACGTTAGTGCCAAAATTACACATTAAATACAATTAAAACTTAAAATCCTAAGTAAAGATTCACATGAAAATATAACTCAAATAATGCTTAGAAAATTGTAATTTATGGGCAAAATTATATATATATATATACGCTCTGTTACTCGGCTCGGTGAGCTCAGTTTTTATTCTTATATGTTGGTAAATCGTGCATTTTTTGTTTTAAAAATGGTTGAATTATGTTGTCCTTAAGTTCCGGTTAAGGGTTTTATCCTTTAGTTAATCTGCATACAATAGTTGTAGAATTATCAACAACTTGAAAGTTGTTTAAGCCCAATGGAGCAGCCATATTTGTTTACATTTGAGTGAATTAAGCCTTCAGAGTCTTTTTGCCGAGTGGGACGAAAAGTAAAGTTCAGTTTTGTGCACTGAAAAGTCTGCCTTCCTGCCCGCTGGCCGAGTACGAACTCTAATTTTAATTGCTTTAATTATATTTGGTATTTTATGTTTTTCCCTATTTTTCAATTTTTAATGAAGATATTTTAGGTTTTTATGTATTTTTGCCTTGCCGCGAAGTGAGAACTGAATTGATTGAATTAGAAATATATCTCCAATTAAATTCGAGGAAATAATTTTAAATGAAATGCAGCAAAAAATGTGTGTAATTTAATAGGCCGTAAAAGGAAGTCGTTTGGTGTCCACATCAGTTTTTTTAAATTAATGCCTATTAATTTATATCATGAGTTAATTCTCATAATGGTCCAGACATAATTCAGGAACGTGGCTCTATCGAAAAGTTTTCGATTGCTCAGTGAAAAAGACGAAAGACTTTTGTCTTTAATTTTCAGTCGTTTTTATTATTTCATTCTTTTTTGTTTTTGTTTCAATTTTGATTTATATTAATCTTCCTGTTATTTAGTTTGCTATTTTTATTGATTTAATTATTGTAATTAGCTCTTGATTATACATACACACGCATACACTCACATATATACGAGTATAACAAAAAAAAAAGAAGTAAAAATGTATTTAAAAATTCGAAGAACCAATTTAGTCAAAAATAGCGCTGTTAGCTGTTGATTTTATATATGTAGAGTTCGAAGTGATTTCGAAGTGATTCGAGATATTAAATAATATTAAAGAAAGCTAATGTATATAAAACTAAAGGTAAAAATAATAATGAAAGCTAAAGAAAATCACCAGATACCTGCTTTATAGAGCTTGGCGGTTTTTCTATAACGACAATTCTTGCACCCAGTGCTCTTAAAATCGACTGAAAATAGCCCTGCGTCTCGCAGTTTCCCACAAAAAAGGGAGCTTAAGGATTACACTTTTAGAAGAGGCTTAAGATGAAAGCTAACTATTTTTTTCTGATCCTAAGAATAGCTGCCCGCATTTCGTCCTGCTAAACTCAAAGAAACCTTTCCTGAGAATATTAATGATGTGAAAGAGAAACGTATCAGTTCAATTAATCACAGTGGTTATCACCTGCAGACTAAACGGAGAAAAGAATCAGACAGCCTCTCGTCGGAAATATATTGTCTTTCTAGAGATAAAATAACAAACAGCTAAATGAGATATGGAAGAATACCATGAAGTCTTAGTTTTTCTCATAAGAAGAAACAATTCCATAATTAAAGGAAAAGGTCTCATGGTCATATACAAAACATTAGGTAATTATAAATAAGAGGCAAGTTTTTTGTTTTTACGAGTTTAAAGAATCCCATGTTTTTAAAATATGAATGTAGTGTAACATAGAATTTCAAGAACGTGCTGAAGAAAAACTAATTCCACATTTTATATGGAACAAAATGGATGACGATCTCATTAAGAATTGTTATAGTAATATTCAAAAGTGAAATTGCAGAGAAATGGAGTGTTTCTCATGAAAGAAAAAAAAGAAAAGCAATTTGCTTCTCATACTGAATCGATTATTTTAATTCATAAAGTAAAAGACTGGTCTAATTTGATTTTGTCTGCACATAGTTCTTTTATTTTTATTTAAAGCTAAAGGAAGCTCTAATCTATTTTCAAAACATGTCCATGTGCAACAACTGAGAAGAAGCTGAAGCTCATTTCTCTTTCCCACTAATGAGTCTCAAGTTTTTCAAGTGGATTGTGGCCATCACTTCTGACCATCAATTTAAATTATATTAGTCTAACATGTGTTTTACAAAATTATCTGCTATACTTAGGAATGGAATATCATCTCTAACAAGAATGGACAGATAATTATCTTTTTATAAGTTTTATTAGTTCATGATTCTTTTTGACAAAACAAGAATATGGACAACAGCACGCATCCTAACAGCATTAATCAATAACATATACTTGCAATTACATTGTAACAGGTTAAAAATTGAATTAAAAATAACAAGTAATCAATAACAATACAATATGCATACAATTGATGCAACTACAATGTAACTGTAATGAAATTAATTGCAGTTACATTGCAATAATATCAGATTACGTAATTACTTTGTAATTAGGATTGCAATGCAATTGTAATTATACCGTAATTATAATTACATTAAGACAACTGCAAAGCAATCGCGTAATCTAATTACAATGCAATACATTTGAGTTTTAATCGGAATTATGTTTTGCCCTACTACGGACAACTGTTTGATCACAGAACAATTTATAGTCATTTTCAGCTCTCAATATTTTCTATAAATAATAATGTGGCAAAAATGTATCCGTTATTTTTTTCTTTCCATACATAGGCAACAGTCTTTTTTTTTCAATGGCGGAAGCTTGCCATTTTTAGGCTTTCACCACTACTAAGGCCTAAGGCCAAAAGTGGTAATCATTTTATTATGGAAGCACCTGATATGTGGCCATCGTTACTTCCTATGATGGGATAGACAATTTACATCTATGCCTTCTCCGGGACTCGAACCCGGGCCTTTCGGTATCGCACTTGACTCCCCTAACCACTACACCGTCCAGGCGGTAGGCAACATTCTAGTAGCAAAAAAAGTACCTCCTTTTTAACGTGTATGTAAAATATATGACGTATTTAATATTTTTAGCAATTTCGGCTCATATTCATTTTTAAATATTATCATTTTATAATATGTAGGTAGAATTACTAAACATGTGTGCATTTTTTAAAAGTAGAGTATTTTTTAGTTAACAAAATGTTTTAAGGAAGTAAATGCCTCTAACAATCATTATAAACCTTTTAGTTATCAGTAACTGCTCTTTAATAAATCTATTTGAAAGCTTTGTATGTTTTTTCAACAAATATGCAGAGTCTGTCTTATCATTGGCTAACAGGACTACAATCATAGAGTGCTTGTATCTTTAAACATTCTATATTAAGACAATATATTTATATACCATTCTATTAAAGATTCAATTTTATTATTAATAAGATTTGGCGTTGTTTTGCAAACCACAGAGAAGACGATTCAGATAAACTGCATGCTTTAATTACGCTAAAAGCGTAAGTAAACAAACTTTTCCCACATAAATTCTGAAACACTGAATTCACATTGAATTCTGCTAAAAGTGCCTGCAATAAATAGAAGATAATTCCAAAACTACGGATTATGTAAGAATACGAAAACTCTTTGAGGAACAATTGAATAATTATATCCCCCGAAAGGATAAATTGCAGATGCACATCTACTCAACAAATCTAAGGTATGAAAGGTAAATTTGCTTTTTCATGCTTCAGAAAATACTTTTCGTAATACAATATTTAAAAAATAATATTTTATAAATTCAAGGTATATACAAATGTTTTGACACATTTTTAATTATTAGTAAATCAGAAACTATTCAGATACGAATAAACTGATACCAACAATAAACAGATAAACCCAGAGAAGTTTCACTGCATATCACACGTGAGTTTATAGACGGCGCTTCTAGCGTAAATGTATCTATCCTACTTGAAAAAACTGGCAACTCGATAGCAAAGATCTTAAACTGCGTGCTGGTTTCTGGAAACAAAATTGGTGACATAAACGCAGAGAAGCTTCAGAACATGTTACGAAAAAGATCCTTCTTCTAGCAACAATATGCGTTATTGCCAAAAACGTTTTTAGAAACGGGATGCGTCTTAGATCACATTTGTTTCTCTGAGAATATGTGAAGAAATTGTTTTATAAGACAAAAAGTGACAAGTGTTGATGATCTAAAAATCAGACTACTGAACATAATAATCACTGTTTATATCATCATGCTAAACCGTATATGGCAAGAACTCAATTTTCAAAGGAATACGTTTTTAAGCATACTGATGAAGGGCACAAAATTTAGAAGCATAGCGATATAGGACACAAAACAAATATGGCTGCTATGGTAAAAACATTAGGCTTAGCCGCACTTAAACAATATTTATATTGTTGATAATTCTACAACTGTTACATGCAGATTAGCTAAAGGCATTAAAAACCTTAAACGGAAGATAAGAACAACAAAATTCAATCACTTTTAAAGCAAAAAAAAAAAATTGTACAATTTACCGACATATAAGGATAAAAAAAAACTGAGCTCACTGAGCCGAGTAACATAATAGGTATATATATATGTATATATGTATATATGTATATATATATATGCTTTCATGCTAGAATATATATATATATACTTTTAGTGCAGCTGATTACCACCAAAAAGGGAGGTGTACAGCTACATGCTTTAACAGTTTAAATATTTCAATTTATTCAATATATAATAAAACTTTCAACGTTCTGAAGGGCTACTCGTTTTTTGAGTTAATGGGATATATATATATATATATATACGTGCATATGAACGTACGTACAGACGCCACGTAAAAATCTCTTCTGAATTCATTTTAAATCAGTTTTATAATTCGTTTGGGGAAAAGGTGTTCTTTTTTTCTGTCCTTACTTACAGATAGCACGCAAAAACAAATTAAATTGCATTCGATAGCGGTCAAAATGGATATTTTCCTTGAAATATGGTACCCGGAATGTTTAGTGATTACAATACTTCCTTTGTAAAAAGAAAAATGCTATCGAATTTAATCATATATTTCAAAATCTTTTCTCGTATACAGTCAGAGAGTCGAAATAAAATTTTTTAACAGTCATACTGATTCATCTGTATTATATGCAGTACTTAATTGGATAACTTGAGTATTATTTCAATGAAATGCAGTACTTTCAGATTTTTAAATATGAATAACGATAATTTAAAATTAATTTTGTCATTTTTTCCATAATATTTGGAAAATGGTTCTTGAAAAGGAAAGGTCTTAAATCGTGATCTGGAATTAACTTTACATTTTCTTATTCGAACATAAAGCCATTTCCCGTCCTTTAAGAACTAAAAGCATTCTATTCTTTGGTTATTTTTGCAGATATGTTAGTGTTGCATGTTTCTCATATCTGCAGTTTTTACAATAAAGTATATTTTTTTCATGCTGTAATATAAATAGTCCTTTTATGGCGAACAAATATTAAAAATGCAATGAACTAGAACTATAATTGTTAATCTTTTAAAGAAAACATCAACATCCATTCTCCAAACAATTAATAAAATAACTTCGATTCTAAATGGGATATTTATAATATATAATGTATCATGTATAATATATCATGCTAATGATCTCAACACATGATGTACTGGAAAAAAAAATTAAATTAGAAAGCTCGTTAATAGCAATGGTAATACATGAAAAATTTAAAGGAAAAAGGAAGAAAATATTTCAATTGAAAGCACTTGCTCCACGCTCCATTTGCGGTTGGATTTTAAATCATTAATTTGTCAATATTAATCCAGAAGTGAAACGTGTTTAATTAATCTCATAAATGTGGCAGATCCACCTAAATCTGAAACTAAGTCTTCAAATGGCAGAGAGACATTATTTTATAATAAACGCCGCTTCAAGTTCACACTTTGAGTGTACTAATTCGCACTTCAAATGCATTAATTTGAATATAATTTCATTGGCTACTTTTATGCAATTTGAAGTAGGAAACGTCATCTTTAATATTAGTGGAAAATCAAATCAAATAACTTGCTTAAATTACTAAACGTCGAATAGGTTATGGCGTTAAATAGCATGTATTGCAAGACTGACCTAATTTTAATTTATCCGTAAAAAAGAGATTGAAACAGGTGTTCAAAAACTTTATTTCTAACAAGTGCATTTTATAAAAAAGAAGGAAATCCCAATTTGGGAAGCCTTAAATACAACTGAAGTACATAATATGAAAAATTATTTGGCGGAAGTTAATTAAACATTTGTGTCAAGCTTTTCTAAGACGCTAATTACGCCTATATGTAACACATCACGCAAGCACTTTTTGTTTCACTCCACAGTGCAAATGCTGTTTAGGACTTCTAGCGAGGCTATGCAATTTCTTTGTAAAGAACGCAGTTTTATTATTGATTCAGTGAGACAGGCAAAATGCGATTATACTCATATTCAACTGCATTTAATTAGATAATTCATAAAAATGTAATCCAAACTAGCAGGATCAGTACGAATTATTTGCAGGAAAGTTTAATTTCTGTAATGTTGTGAGTTTAATATTATGACGCTATTATTCAGCTTCTTATTAGCACTGATTTCTCTAGCTGTATGTTTATTTGGATGCAATATAGAAATAAATTTTCAATTCTCTTTTACAAAAGCAAAATGTTTTGATTGCTGCTGAAAGAATGAATTCAAACTTTCATATAATTTTTTGTTATCATTTAGTGCCGAATGTTTCAGATATATGTTAACTTAGTTACTTATATAACTATTACCCAATTTTTACCAATACTTCATCAATATATGGCAATTTTATCAGTGATAGTATTTAGAAATTCCTAATATAACGCACAGAATTTTGCCAGATTTTCAAAATTGCTCAAATTGTTCTTAGTTACTTTGCAGTTGCTAACAATGATAGACTTGTAACTAAGAAGAGTGAATTTTTCATTGTGAGCAGCCTCATGAGATTAAATGATAATGAGGCCAAAAATCTAAAGGAAAATAAAAACTGTTGATTTTTTGCCTGCTTCAGAAGATGTCAAAAGAAAACAGCGCTGATGAACTTCGTTGCTACTCTGATTAAAAAGAATAAATTACGCGCGTTAAAGAAGCAGTAATATTTTTATTATTTTGTTCTAATTTTTACATCCTAAATAATATAAAATAAAAATGTATATAAAACGTTTTAAATTACATTATTAGTTGTTCTTAAAATAACATGACTGAATATGAACTTCAGAGCTCAGTAAGCATATTCAGTTTGTTGATAAACACGTTACTTAAAAGTGTAGGTTTAACGCATTCTTATTACGGCTGAACCGATAAAAATGGATGATTCTGCAAAAATTTAAAAAATTGACTTTTTTACAAAATGACCTGCATTACCATACTTACCAAGATACGTAAAGAGTAATTCTAACCAGAAATTAATTTTGAGAGTTAATTGTAGCTACTGCTATTCAAGCATGTTTCTAAGTTAAAAAATCATAAAATTATGAATCATTAAAAAGCTGACTAACATTGTCATTCATTCCAAGAGATTCAAAAAATAATTTTGATGAAAAATTCCTTTTAAGTGTTAATTAAACGCTTCTCTGCGTTTACCAAATCTCCTCATTCTTTGCTAATTCTACCATACCATAATAATTATACGTATATTATAATATAATAGTTTGACATAAATGTCATGTTTCAGATATCATCAAATTGAACGCGATCAAAATTTCGTTCGTAGCATGCAAGAATTTGTTAGAAGCTACATTTGTTATAGATGAGTTTCAGTGCAGTGTTAGTTATTAAAATAATCGCGAAACACCTCCTTTGATATTACGTATTCAGTCAGAATATTTGATAAAAGTACTGGGAAGAATCTCATGCATAAAATATTAAGTCTGGTTCCGATTCATAAGTGACAGAATCGATTTGAGAACTGAAAATATTTTCATTTGAAAAAAGATAGATAGTGTAAGGACAAAATTATTTTCTAGAAAACATTGAACCCTTTAAATCTGAATATGAAGATTTCTTTTTAATCTCTGCAGTACGATTTACCTTTCTTATTTATCTCTGGTAGATGTTACCATTGCTAGCTGCATCGGTATTAGGCCTTTTCTTCAAATAAAGTTTACGTTTCATATCTCAAGCAAGAGAGCTGAAAACGTTAAACATTTTCAAGAAAACTTTCATCATTCATTCTTAAAGACATACTTTCTATTGACAGTAACATTGTCAAGTTTTACCTACACTTCGATAATTTAACAATTAATGATCATAATACGTAACTGCAAAAACTTTCCTTAATTTAGTCACATGATATATGTCAAAGAAGTAATCGAATTCTTGCGACGTGTGTTGTAGTACGTTTTATGCTCATTGCTTTGAGAACTATCTAAATATGGTGTTGTAATTCCAACAGATTTTAGGGTAGAAGTGCTATATACATATATGCTAGCGGAATTACCCGATGCCATTTAAGTTAGATTGAGAGTAATGCATCTAACAACAGAGAGAACGATACCGCTGTAATCCTTCTCTAACGATCCAAAAAAATACGATTCATAGTCATACATATTTCAGTCTGACGCGATATGGAACATACATAAAAAATTTCGATAAAAATAAGCTAATTCTCTCTCATTATCTCAGCAAAAATGGCATGCAGTTTTTAATGATTTTCGTCTTTCGAATCAAATGGTCGTAAAAGCTCAAGTTCCATCCAGCATATCACCTACAGTCAATTTTAGTCGATTAAATGTGGCAAAAAATTTATCATAATTGATCAGAAATCAATAACGCTAACAAACAAAGAAACACACAGACAGACATTCTTTTTTATATGTATGATTTTGCAAAACTTACAAATTTTTGATTAACAGACTCTGCGATTTAAAATCAAGCAGCGGCAACGCTTTTCGAAATAAAGAATTTTTGTCTCCAACGCGCGACACTGTTGCCACTCGGAAAAATGAGTGCGAAAATTAGCGCTTTCAGAGTTTTTTAATTAATATATCGGCTGATTAAAGTCGTACGAAGATGGAAATAGTCGAAATGGCTACCCACGGAGTTTTGGAATCGGGAATAATGTATTTAATGTTTGGCAATGCTATTTTTATTTCGTAGTAAAACGTCAATGTTTGAATTATCTTGTATATTTTCAGATTTTCAGTCACAAGATCCGGGAGTCTTTAGAGATATTTTTATAAAGTTCAACTTATAAATCCCGGGAAATATTACTTTTACACATTTTCAAATTAATGTGTTATATTTTTCAAATCACAAAATTCGGAAAATATGGCTTCACAAGTATCTGATTAATTATTGTTCTTGCATCAGAAGCATTCAGAAAATAAAAACTATTATAATATTATACTTCTAAAAAGTTATCAAGACTCTGGTCTTCAGAGTAACATTTTGCTTATAGCTTAATATTAATCTACAATACTAGTATTATCAATTGTATGTACACTTCAGAAAAAAAAATTAACAGAAAGAAAAAAAATTGAAAAGTTTCAGATGTTAAATTACGTCCAAAGAGGCGTTTTTTTAACATTTTGTGTGTTACCTGTATTTGTTAAATATCATGTTCTTCGAACTTAAACCAGAAAATTCAGTTCAACAGCAATACCGCAAAATAACTTTATCAGGACTTAGTCCTCTGTGCATACTCTTTGCAAACATGGTGAATTACTTACAAGGTTCTTATCCTTACGTTCTAAGTCCTGAACTGGAACAGGGAGCGGAAGGTACGCTATGTTCTGATGTAACTGCTGGGCTGGAGAATAACTGCACGTGAAGGGATTTGAAATCCTCTTTTATTAATTCACTATTAATAACAAACCTCCCAATTCGGGAGAGATACAGAAAGTAAAAGACCGCACTTGGGTCTTAACGTAACAATCAAATAAATTTAAATAAATTAAAATATAACTTAAATTAAACTTTGCTTCGCAGAGCAATTCGCGGAAGTTGGCCTCTATCTAAAAGGGTGCGTAGCAAGATATACTAAATACTACCGCACTTTAATTTATTTTACAATGCAATCACGTAGTAAGCACTATGGCTTATAAATTTAAACTGCTAGCTGGTCAGGCGAACGTTGAGCAGCGTGACCGTGATCTGAGGCAAAGCTCTCACACACCGAGAGGTTTCTACCTCTGGCTTAAATAGTGCTTGGCTGAACTTCAAAAATTAGCATAAGCTAAAAACGCGCGCTTCTTCTGACAGGAAGTTGAAGCAGAGAGGAGATAGAAAAGATTTAAATTAAAATAAACTTGGTTAGTTTAACTAAAACCTTACATACTTCCCGCCAGAATTGCGATAGTTAAACTACTTTGGTCCAAACGGACCATGTTGAAAACTAGCAATTCTAAATAGTCGAAAATTTCACTGTTCTAAACTTAGGCCAACTCTTACAAGGTAATACATGTTTGTGTAATTTACAGACGAAATTTTCTGGAACAACAATCTTCAACATTTTTTTTTTCAAGTCTTATTCTTCAAACAGTCTTACTCCTTCCAGCAAAATCTGGAAGGAAAACAACTTTAGTATGACATAATAACAGAATAATTCTAAGTGGTACAAATCCTTATATTTTTTTTTCTGTGTAATTTTGCACACACACATTATCATTCAAGCACAATTAAATTCTTCCCCCGTATGCTCTCTCACCGGTGTTGGATGTAAAGCAAACCGCCATTGCGGGTTTTTATGTGTTCGGGGGTGTTCAACTCTTCCACCTACAATCGACTAACATTAGTTAGAACTTGACATACGAGACCTGAAAAAAACGCCCTATAACCAGCTAATCCTAAGGTTCTCACTAGCTTTATGTCTAACACTTTAAGTGTATTTGGTGGAGAGCCTAATTAACACTTGCATTCTAAAATAGTCAATCTTTAACTTTTCATGCATACAAATTCGCAGTTTGCACACAACATTCACATTAATATTGCACTTAACGTGCATTGCTAGCATAATATTATTTGTTACATTTCATAACACATTAACAATTTCATAGCAATCCTGAAATGCAAATAGAGGTTAAATTTCTAAGCTTACAGAAATATAGGTTAAATTTCTAAGCTTACAGCAAGTGCTTCCTATTCCTTTCTCAAGGTACTTTCTTGAAATATCAAATTACATTGAATTAATAGTCTACAGACTAAATCGTGTTTTTCAATTTTCCGAATTTTCATTCTAGACATTTTACAAGTCTTTAGACAAAGCGTCATACAAAATCATTTAGTTAACATATTCTTTTCAGCAATTCATTGCTTTTACAGAATTAATCTATTTACAAAATTAAGTAATTTTAAATCTTTAAGAATTACAATTTCTTTTAACAAAACATTTTACTTTCCATATGAGAACTTATCGCTCACTTGGCGTAAAAGTCAACCTCGCTTGAGGTAAAATCAGTCCTGCAACTTGCAGTATACTCAAAAATTAACTAAACTTTTGAATACGAAATTGTACTTATCTTATTATGATCGTCCATCCTTTTCTTGGCCCAATCTTTAAAACTTGAGTAAGTTGTGGCCTGGTTCAGTTTCCTCGTTTTTCGTTGTTCTTTCGGAGCCTGCTCGTCTCTTTTTCTTTTGAAATTCCGTCGTTGTATCCTCGGCAATTTCCTTTGTAGAGGAGGTTGCTCCGCTGGACGTTTGGTGGACTGGGCCCTTCTCTCCTGGGCCCTTGCTCGTTGCTTGTCCTGGTTCCTGCTGTATTCGGGAAGTTGATTCTCAGGCTGCAATCGACGTTTCTTGCTTCTCAGGCACCTGTCCGATGATTCCACAGTTCTTTTGGATACATTGGGCTTCCCTTGCCCATTCTGCTTTCTTCTCTTGGTGCGCTCGTAATTCCGTTCGTAGATTTGTTCACCTGCATCGTGAGACTTTCTTTTGAAACCACCTTTTTGGTTCTTATTTCTTTGTTGGGGGGGAGCTTTCTTCTTCTGACATTTCGATGCCGTTGTAGCTGGTTCCTGCTGTTTTTGCTGACGTATATCTTCCTGGCTAGTCGATTGCCTCGGATCCTGAAACGAATCTTTAAATACAGCCATTTTGCTGCGATTATAGAACGGTTTTATTTGGTCCACATTCGCTTTGAGCGTTTGACCATCATTTCTTTTTAATATAACCACTGCCCCCGTAATTTGTTCAATTGTGAACGGGCCTTCAAAACGCGGAAAAAATTTCCCCACCTTTTCCTCTGGGGCATTTGACAAGTTGTGTTTAATCTTCAACACTTCATCTCCCACATTGTACTTGACCTCTCTTCTTTTTAGGTCATAGTACAATTTCTGTTTTCTTTGGGCCATTTCTATATTTTCCGTCGCTTCCCGTATTAACTTTTGTATATCACTCATTTTAAATTCTTCTGCCCTTTCCTGTACAAAGAACAGTTTATCTAGGGGGGTCAAGATCTTTCTTCCTAAGAAGAGTTCAGCGGGTGTTTTTTGTGTAGTATCGTGTTTGGCGGTCCTAAGTGCAAATGCAAATTCATTTATATGGCTATCCCAGGTAGAGTGATAGTTTTTCACATAACTACGAATTATTTTCACTACATTTCTATTCACCCGTTCCGCTATGTTTGACTGCGGACGATACGGGACCATCTTTAGATGACGTATGCCCAGTTTTGCACACATTTCCTCAAACATTTTACTAACAAACTGAGGACCATTGTCTGAAATAACTTTTAGGGGCGCCCCGTATTTTAAAATATACTTATTTAGAATTGAATCTACTACAATTTTTGCAGACGCGCGTTTTAACGGAATTAACTCTAACCATTTGCTAAAATGATCCACTATAACTAAAAGATATCGGCTTTTATTAACTTTACTTCGAGGGTAAGGTCCAAGTAAATCGATGCCTATTATTTGATTTGGGAATTCTGATTTAATACTATTTAGGAACCCGGCCGGGCGGAAATTAACATAATTATTTAATTGACATGTTGGGCACGACTGGACATACGCCCTAGTAAACTTTTGCAGTTCTGGAAAGAAAACTGCCTCGCGAACTCTCTGAACAGTTTTTCTTATACCTAAATGAGCCGAAATGGCACAATCATGCAACTCTTCTAATACATTCAACCTCATGCTAGCTGGGATAACCGGTCTATATTCATGATTCTCATTAGTAGCTTTCGTATAGAATAACAGTCCGTCAATTAATTCGTAATTTTCGGCCCTATTTCTTATCGGCACAATATCCGGATGATTGAAATTCTCAGGGTCGGCCAAATAATTGTATATATTTTTGAACTCCGGATCTTTTTTGAGTTCGGCTATTACTGTTTCACGAGAATCTAATACTTTGGATGTTAACATGGCTATCTTAATTACACTTCCATTTTCATCTAAGTTAATTCTGCTTAAAGCATCTGCCACAACATTTTCCTTTCCCGGCGTATGTTTAATTATTAGGTTATATTCCTGTAATTTGAGAGCCCACCTTATTAATCTGGGTGATAAATTTTTTCCAGAATAGAGTCTAGTGACCGCCGCGTGGTCGGTATATACAGTTACTGGAGAACTTCCAAAGAACACACGAAATTTCTGTACTGATGCTAACACTGCGAGAGTTTCTCTCTCTGTTGCGGAATAGTTTCTTTGGGTTTCATTTAATGTTCGGCTGAAAAAAGCCACGGGCTGACCATTTTGGGAAAGCACTGCACCAATCGCGAAATCTGAAGCGTCCGCTGAAATCTCTAATCCTTTATCCCCTTCTGGAAATTTTAAGACGGGAGCTTGAGTCAATGCGTCTTTCAATTTTTGAAACGCCAAGTTGGCTTCTGCTGACCACGAAAACCTAGCTTTTTTTCTTTTCAACTTTAGCAGTGGCTCAGCTATTTTTGCAAAGTCTTTAATGAAAGCCCGGTAATATGAACACATCCCGAGAAACGACGATAATTTCTTCGCTGTTTTAGGAACAGGATAATTTCTAATGGCTACTATTTTTGACTGATCCGTTTCGATTCCCTTTTGGGAAATTTTAAATCCTAAATAACGTAACTCTTTTGCGGCAAATTTACATTTAGACGCATTTATCTTTAAACCAGCTTCGTTTAACAATGAAAATACTTTTCTTAAATCTTGTAAGTGTTGTTCTAGAGTACTACTCGTAATTATAATATCGTCTAAATATATGAAAGTGCTTTTACCAAGGACTGGTCTTAAGACGATGTCCATACATCTTTGGAACGTTGCCGGCGCGCCGGATAATCCGAACGGCATTCTAAGAAATGCGTACGTACCAGATTTCGTTATGAACGCGGTTTTGTGTACGTCCTCGGGTTTTACCCCAATCTGAAAATAGCCACTCGTGAGATCTAATGTAGTCATGTATTTTGTAGACGAAATATTTCGAATAATTTCTTCAATTATCGGCAACGGATATACAGGATATTTTGTAACTGAATTTAACTTGCGATAATCTATAGCAAAACGCCACCGCTTCGGGTGCGTAATCGGGTAATCATTATTTTTCTTACACAGGACAACGGGGCTAGCATAACTGCTAGAAATTGGCGTGATGATTTTATTCTTTAACATCTCTTTAATATGATGTTCAATTATTTCTTCTTTTGTCCTATCATATCTATATGGCTTTTGCCTAACTGGCTGAGCGTCCCCCGTGTCAATGTCGTGGTTCACCACCTGCGTAAAGCCTGGTACATCACTAAATAAATTCGCAAAGTGACTTACCAGACCTTGGATTTTCTCTTTTTCCTCTGCTTGTAAATGTTCCAAGTCCAGCTGCGGGGGCTTATCATTCTTCGCTTCAATTGGCTTCATATTTAATGTTAGTTCTCCCCCCTTGAAATCAATTTTTGCTTCTGCCAAACTAAAAAAGTCCACACCTAGAATAATACAAGTCTGCAGGTTACGCACAATATAAAACAGGATTCTTACCTGTTCGTTGTTGATACGCACGAACAATGGTACTTTTCCTAAACAGCTACATTTTTCTCCTTGGGCCGCTATGACATCCGTGTCTCTTGCACTAAAAATTCTGTAACGTCGAAAGTGCTTCTTAAAGAATCTTTCCGATACGAAGCTGCTTTGGGCTCCTGTATCCAAGAGGGCTGTCGCCGGTATGTTGTTGATTAGAACTTCAATCTTCGGCAAACTCAAATTCTTAACGACCACGGTGTTTAAATTGATTTTGGAAGGGTTTTGCGCTGCTTCGGACTTCTTCACCTTCCTCGAAGAAATCCCTCTTAGTTTAAATTCTTTTTCTTCTGGTTGCCCTCGGAATCTTTGCTTGTTCTTCTATTAAATTCCCTTCGTTCGCCGCTCGCTTTAGGAGACACATCTTTCTTCGGCCATTGCTTCGCCTTATTCCCGTAACTTTGATTTTGCTTTTGCTGCGGTCTTGGCGAACTCCACTGACTTCTTCGCTCAAATTGGCGTCGTCGTTCGTTGTCGGCTGTTCTTCGGCTTTCAAATTGTACCGCGAGCTCAAATAATCTGTCTAATGTTGTTGGATTTCTTAGTTCGATGAAATCTTGAACTTGGGGCAGTAGCCTAGGAAGTATAACTTGAATAATTTCAGGATCCGGGCGACTTCCATACAAAAGCTTGAAAACTTGAATTTTCCTCAAAATAAAATTAGACAAATCTTCTATTCTTTCTTGGTATCGGCTAAACAGTTCAGCTTCCAATCTGGCTCGATCTCGCACCACGGGAAATGCTTTCACTAGAGAATTCTTGAAATTTTCATACGTGTATGTGGGGCTTCCTGGTTCCCCCAAGAGATTCTTTCCGATGCACTTGAACCAACTTAGCGCTTGGCCCTTCAAAGCGCTGGTAGCAAGAGCGACTTTCTGAAATTCGTGGACTGGATATAGCATGAAGTGGGAGTCTAGCTTTTCCAGGAAATTGATTACGGCTGTCTTGCCGTCAAAACTTGCCGCTGGCTTCATGGCTGCTCGCATGGTTTGTACGATGTAGCCGAATCCTTCTATGCCAGGAGGTGCTATCTCAGGATTCTGGGCAGGTACAGCAGGTGTCTCAGGTTCGTCTTCTTGTTGTTGAGGCCATCCTCTTCTTTTTGTGCGGGCGCCACTATCAGGACTTAGTCCTCTGTGCATACTCTTTGCAAACATGGTGAATTACTTACAAGGTTCTTATCCTTACGTTCTAAGTCCTGAACTGGAACAGGGAGCGGAAGGTACGCTATGTTCTGATGTAACTGCTGAGCTGGAGAATAACTGCACGTGAAGCTGGAGAATAACTGCACATTTGAAATCCTCTTTTATCAATTCACTATTAATAACAAACCTCCCAATTCGGGAGAGATACAGAAAGTAAAAGACCGCACTTGGGTCTTAACGTAACAATCAAATAAATTTAAATAAATTAAAATATAACTTAAATTAAACTTTGCTTCGCAGAGCAATTCGCGGAAGTTGGCCTCTATCTAAAAGGGTGCGTAGCAAGATATACTAAATACTACCGCACTTTAATTTATTTTACAATGCAATCACGTAGTAAGCACTATGGCTTATAAATTTAAACTGCTAGCTGGTCAGGCGAACGTTGAGCAGCGTGACCGTGATCTGAGGCAAAGCTCTCACACACCGAGAGGTTTCTACCTCTGCTTAAATAGTGCTTGGCTGAACTTCAAAAATTAGCATAAGCTAAAAACGCGCGCTTCTTCTGACAGGAAGTTGAAGCAGAGAGGAGATAGAAAAGATTTAAATTAAAATAAACTTGGTTAGTTTAACTAAAACCTTACAACTTTAAAATGAACATATCTTTAGAATTTCCAATGCACAGTCTCGTGCTGGAGATAAAAATGTTTTTTCTTGTACAACTGCACATTGCTCACTTTGAAATCCTTGGGTTTGTTAATCAAAAATTCGTTAAAGTGTTACAAAATATGAGATCGATAATAAAACATATTTCAAATTCCAAATTAGCGCTTCCACAGGCTCATATTGTATGGAAGATTACGTTATTCAAAATTTGATGGTACCCTTTTTTTACCACATTGCGAGAAGCATACATACATTTATGCAGATTCTTCATTATTTAATATCTTTAAATATAATATAGGGTGATAATATTTGATGGCAACAATTTGAAAAGTAAAACATCGCTTGTAGTGAATGAACGAAAAATGCCAAAACGAAATTAATAGTCTTAATTAATTTAAACTTCTGGGCAAATTGTCCCTCTGGACTAAAAATGGAACAGTTCTATATCTCCCGTTCTACTAAGCCGATTGACGAAATCCAACTTGCAATTTTCATGTCTCGAAAGCGCGACTTAGGATATGTATTAGATTTATATATACCACTGTTCTAATACAGGTATTTTGACACAAAATCGGACTTTTTCTGAAATAACATACCTTTTTTTTCCATATTTCGATTCTACGGCTCAAATTATGCCAAAGTGCTAAGTTTTGTAAAAATTGCACGAATAGGTTTTAAAAAATTAACTCTCAAACATTTAGCTCCTCAATGTTAATTGAGTTTGGTATATGTTTATTAATCTCTTTTTTTATTAAACTTAATCGATTGTTTCTTTCACATTTCGAAATTTAGTTTCATTCCAAATAACATTCGCCCATTTTTTGTGATTTATGTTTAACATTTGTATTTTTAAATAAATTTTATAAATTTTTCGAAAACAATTTTGAATTGTAATCTATAAAATTTTTCCCATCATCTTAAAGTTGATGCATTTCTAAGCAGACTTAAAAAAAATAGAATTTATTTTTCAAAATTTCCGAAGATATCTGTGAATTTATATATTGGCGCTTTTTGAAATTTGGCATATTTGCTGAAAGCGATAATAACATCAAATGTGGTTTAGGAACTTTGTTAAAAGTATTTGAAAGTAGGAACGATATGACTTTTTTTCTGCTCATGCGCAATGTAAAAAGGGAAAGGAAAATAGGTTGTCGTACATGAACAAATTCGCTAAGTGAATTTTTCTTGCCGCAAACTGAAAGAAAAAATGCGGCAAGATAAATTTTTGAATTTCTGCGTAAATTGAGCACCAAATTTTACAAAATTTAACATTTTGGCATAATTTGAATCGTAGAATAAAAATATGAAAAGAAAATTAGCACGCCATTTGAGAAAAAGTAACATTTTGTGTCAAAATACGTATATTAGAACGATGACTACATATAAATCTGATATATATCCTAAGTCGCCTTTTCGAGACATGAAAAAGTTTTGAGAAATCAAAGTTCGTTTATAATTTCATTCGAATGATACTCAATATCGAGTTTAGAATTTTATAAAACACAAGAATGACTGTCTACTATTTTTTGGAGAACAAAAAGTAGTTGGCTACGTCACAAATTTTAAATTTATAAAGTTGTAATGACAGAGAGACGAGTTTATAAAATTGTAACGACTATTCAAATTAAGTTTACCATCGATGACTAAGGAAGCTAAATGGTACAAAATGGATTAAAAAGAATCTTCATGTTCAGATTTAAAGGGCACAGTATTTTCAAGAAAATAATACTGCCTTTAAACAATCTGACTTTTTTCATATGAAAATATCTCTAGTTCTCAAATCAATTCTATCACTTATGAATCAGTACTAGACTTAATATTTTATGCATGAGATACTTACCAGTTCTTTTATCAAATATTCGACTGAATATATAATATCAAAGGAGGCGTTTCACGATTATTTTAATAACTAACACTGCATTCAAACCCATATATAATGAATGTAGCCTCTAACAAATTCCTGCACACCACAAATGAAATTGTGATTCCGTTCAATTTGATGAGGGTCTGAAACATTATGTTCATGCCAAGATATTGCTGTAATATGTAATTATTATGGTATGGTAGATTAAAAAAAGAACGAGAAGGAATTAGAATATGCAGAGAAGTAGTTTTAATTAACACTTAAAAATATTTTATCTTTGCAACTGTTATTCGAATCTCCTGGAATGAATGATAATGGTAATGAGTGTGTAATGGTTCATGATCAGTTTTAAGATTTTTGCGCGATCACCCATTTATTTATCGACTCAGACGTAGATTTAAATATGCTTTTTAAATATTAAAACGAAAAGTATTACAGTCTTAAAACATATAAAAATAAATGAAAAAAATTAATAATTTTATACTTGAGCAAACAGATTTGTAAAAGGCATATTTTCCTAAATTAAAAATTTCAAGCTAGATTTAAGTTAATTAAATCATTAGCACACAAAACTGATCCATAGATTTTGTTTTTAGTCTTTAAATCCATTTTCAATGAATGCATATGCAACTGTGATGATGAATTTTTTTTCCGATCACAAAAACATAAGTTTCTTCTCGAGTTTAGTTTCCTTGGCGGAACAGGAATACGTATTGCCTTTCGAGCTTTCGTATAAAATGAAAATTCAATTGATTTTCTATTAGAAAATTTTACATGAGTGCGTACGTTCAGAGCGAACATACTTCAAACTCTTTCTTTTTTTGATGGCCGGGCGCTTTATTTAATAGCCATTAGCCTTGCGCCACTACAAGGGCCGGAAGTGTTGGTCATTTCATTATGTAAGCGCCTAATGGGTGGCCACTGTTGCCTTCTACAAGGGACGGACCAGCCAATATCTAGAATTCGAATCCGGGCCCATCGCTACAGCCATCACTCTCATTAACCTCTATACCAGCTGGACAGCGCATATTTCAGACTTATTGTGATAAAAATCATGACTGATTTCTGATATGAATTCAGTTTTCAGTACATAGTTTTGAGGATAAAGTAGAATTTATATCCTTATTCACTACTTTTATCCAGAATCTCAAACTGCTAAAATATGTAATATTTCTAACTCATACTTAAGTCATAACTTTTAAATTGTTTTTTCACTGTAGTTAATGAAGCAATTAATACAAAGGTTTTTTTAACGCTGTATATTTTGTACGTTACATGCTTTCTAATTACAAATTTCTAAACTTTTCATTGTGGTACTTTTGTATATAAAAGAGGACACAAATCTTATCTTTTCAACCACCTTATGGAAATCAAAGGTCAGTTTTTTCTAATTTCTCTTCTGCGCTTTTTAACGAGAAATATTAATAATACAGAGCACTAATATATTACTCGGTATTAATACAAACAGAATTGAAATCTGTCCCTATTACTAAAGTTGATAATACCGCGAGATATTTTTAAAATCTATACTACTTTATAAATCATGCATTTAACATACCTATGAATTTCGTTAAAGAAACTAAATTCGTATTTTTATATATTTGACATAAGAATAGTACACAGGGGATTTTATGCAACCTTTATTTCTTGAATTACTTGGTACGCATTCTTTAAAACTCTCTAGCCTTAGGAGGAGTGCTGAGTTATTTCGCACAGAATTTTATATTTAAATCATTTCACATGTAATAAAAATAGAACTTTACTTCGACAGAAGAATTTAATAAATTTAAGACGATAAATTCTGTCAACAACAAAAAAAAATATATATACTCATCTCTATCACTGTGCTATTTCTATTCAAACAGGTGTGATAAGCATAATGTAAACGATATTCCAAACATGGCAGGCAATTTGAAAATCGAAATGGTCTTCTTGTCAATAGCTCGCGGCTTGAAGCATAAATTTTATTTCTTCCTGGAAGTCACCGGAAGAAGTTCCTGCCATACGATTGATTCGTATGTCGCTACGCATTTAAAATGCCCCTAAGTGAGGCAAACACGGCAGAACAAATATAAAGAGATTCAATGACATTTGACATATTGCTTTGAAAGATATAAATATATAATGAAACTACTGACCGCTATTTAATTTCCTAGGAACTGAGTATCGAAAATATCTCGTTTTAACTTTAAATAAAATGCAGTTAAAAAGGTTTTTATACAACAAGCTTTTATTTTAAATGGATATGATAATTAATGCACGGAAAGGAGAAAAATAATTTATCATATATTTTAATAGGAATACGTTTTACAGAATTGATCTGCAATTTTATATCGCGAATAATAAAAGCATGGCGTACACATGATAAGCTGAAAAGATAATGGCTTATTCGACAATGCAAATAAATTAACAGAACATTTAAAAAGTAATGTTTCGTACACTTGACAATACAATTAAATTAGATTTAGTTATTTAGACACCCCACTTTTTTATCACTCGCTATACAAAATTGAAGATAAATTCTGCAGAGAGAATTATTCCCATTAAACTATGCAATAAATTATTTTTCTGCTTTTGATGCGTTAATTATCATATCCATTTTAAATAAAAGCTTATTGCAAGAAACTTTTTTAAACTGTATTTTATTTTCTGTTTTTTAGCCTGAATTACACGTCATCAGTGATGAAATTTTTAGTCATTCTTAAAATGCGAGCTATAAATTATAAGAAAATTATAAAATAAGGAAAAATAACTGAATATCATACAGAGAATGAAAAAATTACTTTGAATATTCGATTTCGGAAGTTGGATATAATAACAATATTGTAACAAGTATTTTACTTGAAGCTAAAAGAAGAACACGAATATCGTCGATTCGTCATTAATTGCGCCAAAGTGGCAAACTTCGTCACTAAGTGCAGTAAGATGGTAAACTCAAAACGCCTCTTTCCGGTCTGCTTCAGGCTGAAGTACATTTTAAATAAAAATGTAGAAAACCGCTGAAATAAAAATTTGTTATCATTCTTGTTTTAAAAGAAGACAGAAAGTTTGCTTTGTAATGCGTGAAAATTTTAAAACTTAAAACATTGTGTTAGACACATTTTTAGATGTTCATATTTTAAAATCAGTCTAAAAAACCGAGCAATATTAAAAAATTCGCCAAAAATTCAGAATTTAAATTAAAATTTTCATATAAGTTTCATTAAACTGTTTTTCTCGGCTATATTCTATGGTGGAAACAGTAAAATTCTGATACTCTTAGTTTTTCGTTAAACGAAGGTATGGGCGAAAAATCGTTCAAATATTAAACTAACAAGAAATACGTAAATTGAATTCTGGAAAAGTCACTTCACCACATTACATTGTCACCGACAAACAGTATGTGTACAAATGTACAAAATTTGAACTGGATTGCTCATCTGGAAGTAGGTTAAAAATCGATGACGAAATTCTATCCGCAGAGAAACACCAAACATGAGCTAAATAAAAGCTTATAAAAAGATTGAAACCCAAAGTATATTTGGAAGTTATATATATATATTATATATATATATATATATGGGGAGACAAAGCACACTAGGATTATTTACCTAGGGAATAGCATGCGTTTGCGAAGGACTTTTTAGAAGATACTAAGTAAAATTTACGTCAGTTAAGAAGTAACTTTTTTTAGGTCTTTCCTGTAATTTCCATTTCTTCCTTTAGTTTTCATCAGAATACAGATGAGGTTGAGTTTAAATTGCAATTGAATATATAATTTAGAGAGAGAGAGCTATGAGCGCTTCAGAAAACAGTTTGGATCTTAAGTGTCCATTCATCTGCATGCCGATCTAGGTTTGCTGAGCATGTTAAGCCAACACCGACAACACCAACAGTTAAGAGTCATAACTCTTGGTGGTGTTGGTTGAGCGCAAAGGGCTACAGCATAGCAAAAGATGAAGCCGAGTTGATTATAGACTGGAGTTACTTGTTATGTTGCATATATGTAAGTATTTATATTTCTATGACACCGCAAGTAAGTTTGCAAGTAGATGTGAATAAGTTTTGTTAAATTTCAGTTACATCTACAAGGCATTAGTTTTAATCAAATTTTTATTTAAAATTTACCTTTTGTCTGTCTTTTTGAAATTTTACACTTCTAATTAAGTGTAAAAATGATATCTCTTCGGAAGTATATTAAGTTTAAACAAGCTGAGGTTTAATAGTTAATTAAGCTTAACTCTGCAAGTGGTTCGAACTTACATCATATGCGACGAAATACATGAAAGCACCCTTAAAGGCAACCCATTCACCAGGATTAGAGCCTGATAGAATTATATCTTTATAATTTGTCGACCATTTTTTTATATTAGAGATACCAAACAGTATTAATTTGGTTTAGCACACATGCAAGTATATCAGAGGTTTGTCTGAAAATGCAGACTATAAACGCAATCGACAAATTAAAAACTTACTAATGCTTTTAAAATGTCTAAAATGGATAATAGGACCCTAAAATCCCAACGAGTAGGAGAAAGTAATTAATTACCAATGAGCAAGATAGACGAGGACTGTTTGGCTAAGGGCATGCATTCCATACATTCCGGGTGGACCTTGAAAGTGTGAGTACGTTTAATATTATTTAGTCATTTTGTTGTCTGAATAGTTCTGTGAGATTGCTTCACTGTCTAACAATCGCGGACAAATTCATCTTGAATGAAGAATGGAATTTGGAAGAATTATATTGCATACTTACTATTAAAATTAAATTTTAAACATATATGAAAGTCATATATGAACATATATGAATTATAAAATTAAAAAATAAAAATAAATGATTGTTTAACTATTCTATTACACATTCTCATTCTGAAAATATAAAATATGTAAAACCTTTACTTAATATTTACGTCTGAAGATTAGGTCATTTGAATATGGTAAAGCAAGGAGGGGTATCTTCCTAAGAGGTGGGATGCCATCGGAGAGGAGAGAGGGAAACTAGTTTGCAATCATGGTTACACATAGGAAAACCACAAAAACTGCCATGCAGCCTGTTCGTTCCCCTGGGTTCAAAGTCAAACCAGATCTAACTACCAGTATTTCGAGGTTTTAACCACTTGGCTATTGGTGGGGCATATAAATGCCTGAAGAAAGATTGGTAACTTTTGACTACCATAAATTTGACAAAGAATTAAAAAAACTCAATAAAGAGAGCAGCTTTCACTTTTATATGCATTTAGTATACATAATAATAATTTCTGAGTATATTTGTATTGTTTTTGTGTTTACAGTTATTCATAACTATTCTGCTATAGTATATTTTAAGAATGTTACTACTTGTAAATATTTCCTTTTAAAATCAAATAATTCAGGTTTTCCACTGGTTATTATGAAGCCTTTTTAAGTACCAAAATGTGCTGTTTACTTGCCCAAAACTAAAATAATTAATCTCCGTAATTTCTTACTACGTATTCGTTTCAAAAAAAGCTGAACAGTAATAGTTGAACCTTAGTTCGAATCCTGGTGAACGGATTGGATGTACACATACACCTTGTGTGTAATGTACATTTGTGTGTGAGCACATACAAATGTGAGCCAGTTCTTCTTATAAATGTCTTCATGGAAATAGCCCTTCTCTCAAACAAATAGCTCTTGTGTGTTTTGCCATAATCGACGAAACTAACCAAATATCAATGTTCCCTATAATTTCAGAGTTGTGACTGTTAAAGTTAACATAGTCATATCTTAGTCAATGTATGCATGCTTAAGGGAATATTCTTACAAACTACAAACAGTTTTAATTATTTTGGAAATTATTTTGTAGAGCCTATTGCATTTTTATATGGATTATTTATTGGAGCAATGAGACTGCAACTGACAGAAGAGTAAAAAGCTAAAAGCCATTTAGAAAATTTCTCCCATCCTTCACGTTCATTACTGTATATGAAAATACGATTCCAAATAAAACTTACTATTTCGTCAGACAATTCAGTGTACAGTATGCAAAAGACGAATCTTTTGCGGAGCAGCTTGTTTGTCAATGTCCAGATGTCAAAAGTCCAAATGGATTGATACGAGTTGTAAGTACAGACTAATTACCATAAATGTATGGGTTGTTCCGTCTATTTTCTCTTCTGTAAAAGAGTTCGTGGTGTTAATATTTTTAGCATAAAAAGTTTTTGACTTACTAGTGATTAAAGTTTGAGCTCGTAACATGTAATTCATACAGTTCATTCCATTTTATCAAGCAGTCGATGCATGAGATAACTGAAACCAAGAATACTACACGTAAACTCATATATAATTAATAACATTTTTGTCACAGTGTTACGGTTTCATGTGTTTTGAATAAAATAACAAATAAAGCTACATTTAAATTTCAAAAATCTTTCAAATCTTTTCTCCTTAAATAGTAAAAACTTTGAAATCAAATTTCAGTGCCTTAGTCAGTCTTTTACATGAAAGTCTTCAATTTTCAAAGAACACATTTACAACTTTTGACGTAAGCATTTTACTGAATTGCTTGCTGATAGAGCTAATTTGTAAAAACTTTAAAATAAAAAAAAACTCATTTGGAATTTATATTAATTTCTGTTAGCTGAGGAATCAAAAAATGGCTTCACGGAAAATCTGCTTATACGCTCGAACAACGGTAACGAGAGATATATCAAACTGACGATCTCCTTGCGTGCGATTCTGTGAGCCTGCCTCTTTGCCGCTGAGGATAATTCATTGCCACTGAGTCTTTCGATTTAGCCAAAGAAGTTTCTTGAAGGAGTCTACTGCGTTTCTACACTCACGTTTGTCACGTTGTTTCACTGTATATCCTTAGTTCCAGTGCCAAGTTCGCCAAGACTGCTGACGTTTTGTTTCAAGTTGAATTTCTGTATGAGAAACTAAAAACTCTGAAAATTTCAGTATTGACGATTGGCGGAAGTAGTGAAGCTTATATCTAATAATTCAAACACAAAGTTCGGAATGAAAATCACTACGTTGTATTATGGCTTCATCGAGATTTAGAACGGTCATCAACAAGAAATTTCTTAAAGCATTAGACTTCCCTTTCTTATTTTATTCTTTATTTTTCCTACAAAAGATCGATATTTTGACATTTAATAGAATTTCAGCTAATGTGATAACATTTGAAATGATAAATGAAGACTTCAAATAAATAAATAGGTACTAAAATAGCCAAGAAAATTTTCGACCCATTTTTACTCCGTCTATTGCATAGTGATCAAAGAAATAGGGTAAAATACAACGTCGGAAATCTTAAATGTTTAATATTTTAGGTTTAATTTCACCCTTTTATGAAGATTTTATTTATATTTATGGCTAAACATGCATGTATTGCTTTAAGCAAATACTTTAAAACATTGCAAAATTTCGAAAAGCTTCAAAATTATTAAATTTTAACTTTCGAACTAAATCAAAAATTCAAACCTTTTAAATATAATAGATAATTTCCGTAATAAAATCAAACACGTAACATAACGGAATCTCAGAAATTCATGGAACGCTCTTTGGAAATGTCCACAGGTTAGGTAAATCGTAAATATATTATTGTTAAATGAAATCAGATGTTGACTTAAACGGAGAGGTGTCTTCTGAGCCGAATAAGATGAAAACAAGTTCTCAGTAATAATCTAGAAATCCACCATCTGCGATATTTGATTTAATCCTGCAGACAAATCGGATTTCAGATGTCAATAACAGAGGTCTGCCAGATAATTGTTATTCGGTTTGCCCTATGCCTCAGCCATCGAAACCACAAGTCCAAAAATAAAAAGTTCAGTATCTGGAAGATCAAATACAGAATAACATTATTCAAACATTCCATGTACTCTCAGGAGTCCATTTACTTTTTTCCCCATCGGTACAAAATTCGACGGACCCAGAAAGGAGGACTAAAGTATTATGTAAAACTAGCGTATAAATGCCTTATATTACTAGATACCGTGCAGAAAATTGAAGTGCAGTAAACTCGAAAATTTGGATTTCTAAATTTAATTTTGAAGGAACACACATCTGCTTTTGCTCTGATATCGATTCGTATGTTTTTCCTTGTGCAAATGTGCATATATGTATATGTATGTATATGTATGTATAGATCAAAATTTAAAAAAAGAAAGAAGTTGATATTATAAGTGAAGGATTGAACATACGAAAATAAACAAGCATGACTGGCAAAAAAGGAAAACAATTCCATAGATAGCAGAGGAATAAATACATAACAAGTACAGTTGAGAATAATAGCAAAATAATAAACTCGAGTTTATTAGTTACCTGTGTACTACTTAGAAATTCTATTATTCTAAGAAGTCTCATCAGTTTGTTTTTGATAATACAATTCCTCATCGATCAATAGCTTGATCTAGTTTTGATTTTTAGTCTTTAAGATATCACTTACCAATAAATTTGCTTGCAGGTCATGGCGCAGTTAGGTATAAATTTTTTCAGTTCATTTCGTTCATTATATGTATGTATGCATACACATACTAATGTGTAAAACTTAAGGAACAAATTCATTTTTTTAACATACAACCATGAAATTCTTAAAAGGGCTTTTTACAATCAATATAATAAAAATCAACTTGATAGAAAAGTGATGCATATACATATATCAGCACCAGAGGGTCCAGAGGTAACATCAGAGGGTATACACCAGAGGGTCCGTAAGAGCGCGCAAAACGCAATGAGTCAGAGATCGCAGTGCAAGACAGCTTAAAAAGAAAACTTGATGGCGCGTTTCTAAGCATTCTTCTGCAAGTGAGTCTGTACGTGCAGTGTGGCTACAAGAAAGAATCAGGACGCCTTTACACGTGGTAGAATGATCGGCAAGCTTGAGGAGGGTCGTAATTTGACGTCTGTCGTCCAAGAGTTTGCAAGAGAAAAAAATTTTGTTTCTAGAGCTTATGAAGTCTTCCAGACGACAGGTACAGTTGAAAGAAAGGTTAGTGATGGTTGGCCATGAAAACCAACAGTGAGTAATGACCGATGTATCGCCCTGTAGGCAAAAAGAGATCGAAATCAGACAACGGGCAACATTTTTCAGCAGTCACGCAGGGCAGCCGGACAACAGGTGGCTCGGTTTACTGTGGTCAAATGGGATAATAAAGGTGGCTTGGTCGCCCGCCGTCTTGAACGTTGTATATCCTTGACAACAGCCCAACGGCGGTGCAGTTTACAATGGCTGAAAAGCACAGACTAGACATCGTATCATTAGAGTAACGTCCTCTTTCCCGATGAGAATCGCTTTAGTCTGACAAATGATTCTCGTCGTCACTAGGTATAGAGAGAGGTAGGGACACGCTTTCATCCCACTAACATCAAGAAAGATACATCAGGTAACATCAGGTGATGAGTGGTCCTGGCGAGCTTGCATTAGGAGACATAATGAACGGACGGACGGAGCTCCGTATTTTCGAAAGATGTTCACTTGCCGAAGACCGTTACTGTGATGAAGTTATCATCCCCTCCCAAGTGCTTCTTTTCCGGGGTGTCATTGGTTCCGACTTTTTTTATGGATTGTAGTGCACGGCTGCACACGACATAGGCTGTTGAGAAGTACCTGGAAAGTGAAGATATCCACTAAACAGATTAAAATCAGGGAGCCAACGTGCTCTCTGATTTTAGTTCCCTTGTAACACGTCTGGGATACTTAAGGAAGACGCCTGGCGGAGCGATCTCACCTTCCGGAGAACACAAGACAACTGGAGCAAATGCTCCTTGAAGAATGGGAACACTTACCCCAAGAACTGTCAGATAATCGGATCCTGAGTATTGATTAAGAGTGCCATATCCCTCACTAAGATTCAATTCATTTGAGTGTTATTCTTTCTCTTGCCAATACAGTTTTTTGTAACAACGCCATTCTATCAATAAGTCCCTTTTTTATTCGTTCCGCACTCTATGCGTCCTGTCCATTTTTATTTGCTATATTTTCTTCATCCTTTAAATAAGAAACTGCATCTCTGTAGTATAAATTTCATGGCTCCCAATTGATTTTTTGCAGAATTACTGCCAAAATCAGGAAAATTGCATAAGTTTCACACACTAGTGTATATACATAATTAATTTGAAATGAAGTTTAGAAATTACTTAGTATAAACATTTTTTGTGAGTATACGTATATATATGCTCATAAAAATGTATATGCAAAATAATGTATTATATAATACGTATATTAAAAATAATGTATCTGTATACCTACTCACACATATAAAGTACATTATGCCTATCTGATGTAGATAAATTATTTTTATTTATCTACATCAGATAGGCTACATAGATATATACTACATAAATATCTACATAAATATCTATCTTTTTGCTATTTGCTTTTATTTTAAGGCACATTGCTAAAATTTGCTTATTAATTTTTCGAGGATTGTTTAAGTTGCATGCTGTGTACATGCCTTTCATTTCAAGTGATATGATGTATTTTTAGATTTCATTTTAGTTCTTCCATAGAATACTCATTTTGTCTACAATGACTGAATATTTGGTGTCCTACCTGGAAGTCTACTTTTTAAAAATATCTTTGGATTTTTCATATAATTTTAATAACTGTCCTGTTATAAACACTTTTATTCTTACATACAAATCAGAATCTTTGTTGAATTACTACAGTTTGATTCAGGTAAGCGAATTTCTGTTAATGAACTTTCAAGAAAGAAGAGTAAATATTCAGCAGTTTCTTTTCTGTTATGTTGTAATCATTAATTACCTCTACACATATTTGTATTCATTCATAAATATAAGCATACTTTATTGTTTGATTTTATAACGAAAAGCTGAAACTTTAATTTTCTGCAAGTAAGAACAGACAGATATGTGAAGAAAATTGAGAATAATTTAACATAAATACAATACAATACTTTTTATTTTATTTTTTAAATAATTTAATTTCGAAAGATAAATATTCTTTCTTTATCCAAAGGTCTGAGACTTGCTTGCTAGACAATAGTTTAGTTTTGGAACGGCCAAACTCATCGGTTATTTAGCCATCTATTCGGCGAGAACATTACACAGGATGTATTAGAGAAGCATATCTGTATTTCACTCGCATAGGGAATAGAAACTACAAACATTCATACCTTTTCCGGGAACTGAGCACGTGCCTGGCGACATTGTTGTCGGTTCCACTAACGAATTTAACGAACACGGAATCAGAATGGCAAATACGCGAGCAGACACTTGAAAATATGCTAAGTAAGAAAAACGCAAAACGGGTATGTAAGATTTTGATGATTTTGAACAGTTTTTGTAAATTCTTTGTCAGTAATGTTGGAGAAGGCGAGAACACACGTTTATAAGTTGAAGCTTGGCAGGTATTTTGCAAATTAGTCAATGTAAATTTCATCATCTTCATAGTAAGAAATTAATACTAATTATTGTTCATATTTGTATATTTATATTAGTTCAACAGCTGCCATTGCATTGTTTTCGATTTGCAAAATTTAAACAGTATTTAATACAAACGTATATTTTTTCATAATACTTTTCAAATTTTTGTTTTCCTATAAACACTAACTGAAAACATTTCAATTAGAGACGCAAACGGCCAAATTCGAGTACTGGCATATGATAAAGGAAAATATATCGTTTACTTTTCCAATTGTATTAAAAGTGAAGACTTTTCAAGCTATGCTAGCGGAGTTCCTTTCCAGACCAAAGCGACAGATGATTAGATTAAAACAAAATTTGAAATCGGTGCTCGTTTATAATTTTTCTTTAACAAATATTCTTGCTGACTATGCTATAGAAACAACAAATATTACATAAAACCAACAATTTCTAAAGTGGAAGATTGAAGGAATCGGTCGATGTAAACTGGACTATCGATTTTTTTACCTGGGGATTCATCCAAGTACCGAAAGATATATGAACATTACCAGACTCGAAAGTTTTCGCGCCCATACCAACTTCAATCAATGAGCCGTGGCAAAGGTCCAAAGCCGCCATCTTGTCCCCGAAAGGAATTCTGGGGGATAGAAGAGTAGTAATAAGGCAGCTGTAGGAATATTGTCAAACTCGAGATAGCGCGGGCCCATTTCAAAATATTATTCGAACATTGTTTTTTATACTTCTTTCAGAGTTTAAAATGATACTGCGGGAAAGATGTTTTAAGAAGTTGTAACAAAACGGTTTTCATTGCCAGTTTCAAGTCTGATAGGGAGTTCTGATAAAAGCAGTCATTTGGCAAAGGTTACATACAGTCCTTTATAGAAACTGTAGAACTAGCTTTTGAAGACTTTAAGCTAAAAAAAAACTTTCGAAACAGAGATAAACTTTGCTTCTAAGAAAATATGCATATAAAAATTGCGGTCTTTTTGTCTGCGTGCTAAAGTAATGTACGTTATGAATTCTTTAAATTTCGTAAAGTGTAATGGTTAGTTTCTTTCATTTCTGTAACAAACGTTTTTGTTGTTTTTTAAACGCGTAAATTTGATATTGAAACAAAAATAGAAAGTGAGTTATCTTAAATGTTATTTTTAAATTTCCGCAAATTGTTTGGATTTCAGAATTTAAGATTATAAAAGTGTGCTTAAGCAACTCCGAAAAAAAAACGCATCGAAGCTCCCACAAAAATATTTAAAAAATTGTTTATTTTATATTATTACTTTTAAAATTTATTTATTATTAGTATTTATTTTTAAAAATTTATTTATTTTGTCTTTGAACTTTGTTTCGCCATTGAATAGAGATTTAATTCTTATTTTATGTCCCTTGTTTACCTCTAATGACATATGCCGCAATAAGAAATATAAAATTTAATTAAAATGAAGTTTTTAGTAAAACACAATTTTGAAGATTTTAAAATTTACTGTAAAAGCTCTTCTTTGATAGAACTATGAGAAATATCTCCCAATATATATGGACTTAAATTGCAGTACTTAATAGTTTGTGAATTATGTCTCAGAATATAATATTTGAAAGGAAACACTTATATCGCTTTTATCCTAATAATAGGGAGTAAATAGATAACCGTTAACATTATTTAAAAGTTTTAAATGTTCTCATTGTAATACTGATTGAATGAAAGTTTTTAAGATATAGTAGATTACCTGACAGTTCTGTAAACTAATTTATTTGCGATTTGCACTTGACAACTTCAGTTTACTAAGCAAAAAATAAGAATGTGCTTTCCATTATCACAGCTTCCTATTAAGAAATAAGGGGGAAAAAATAAAAAATTTCGAGAGTTAGAATACCACACACATATCTGAAATCCATTTTCAAGAGAAGAAAATTGCCACAATTTCTCATGTACAGATATTGATCAGTTGAATTGTGACAAAGTACGGAATGGTTAGGAAGGGATGCCTTCATAGATGACTTTTCAAGGAAAAATTGCTCATATTACACTTTGAGAAAATCATGAAAATTCTTTGCAGCCAGTCCATTACCAATTTTGAACTTCAGCTGAATTGCCATTTTTCAGCGAATTTACCGCTTGTTCGTTGGTTGGTTTTGCTGAATACGATAGAAATTAACAACAACGAAGAAAGTCTGATATAAAATCATAATATATTAAAAAGTATTCATTCAGGAATAATCAAGCTGTTTTTTAATACTTCCTGTCAGCATGGGTACTAGGAGACCTTATCGTATTTACTAGGAGACTTTAGGAACACTTTGGTTGACTATCAAGTTTTCGGAAGGATTGCTTTGCTTTGATTTTTGTTGCACAGGGTCATCAAAAAAGATGAATCTGATTTTAAACACTTTTAAATAAAAACGTATTTGAGGCAGCTTAAGAGTATATATTATAAATTAACCTCGAAATTCAGTTGTTTCACAGTGTAATTAATAAATCTTGGTATTAACTCCTTTGCTTGAAACTGGATTCCGTTCCGATTCACATACGTTGGATGATGTGTGGTGTAATTTTAACATCAACTAGTGAAACTACAACAACTACATCAACTGATGTAATGAAAGTTCTCAGAGAACGTACAATGCCCTTTCTTAAATATAGGGTTTAGAAATTTCCATTGACATTAAATAAAGTCAAAAGTTCTAAAAAAACAAAACCGATCTTATTAATTTAACGCAATTGCAACTATTGAGCATAATTTCTAGATATGTTGAGTTTAAATTCTCAGTTCCTGTATAGATTCTTGAACACTTTAAAAACATTTTGGTATAAACTAAGAAGTTCGTGTTATCATAAACTACATTATAGTGATTGATTAATGATGATATTATATGTTAAAGTCAGATCAAAAGTTTTCGATGCCCTGTATTTCTGAGCATATCCCAAACAACTGAATAATGCCATATCATTTTTCTTATAAGCAATACTATGCAGAAAGCCCTGTTTCTGAGCAGGAGACATGAAAATGTGCAATGCCCTCTCCGGGACTCAAACTCGAGACTTTTCGATTGCTTGCCGGAAGTGCTTTCTATTTACAGCATGAAAGCACGTGGTAAGGTGGGAGAAAACCTTATATTTTCCTCACTTAAGGGCCACTTGAGAGGCGGAAAACCAATTGCCAAATACAAGTGGTGATGAATAAACATCCCTAATTTAGTTTGGGCGCCAGTGTGGAAATTTGTTTTGGATTAGAAGACGTGAATAATTTGCCCTCGACTTGAACTCTAGACTTTCTGACTGGTAACTGGACGTGCTTTCTAGTCCTATATATACGCATAGTCCTCTCTATATATAGCTATATATATGCATTATCTGTAAGATGAATTTTAGTTATTATTGTTTACTTATTTTGATAACTTCAACTTTCAATTTTGATAACTTTTTGCAGACAGATGGCGTTGCCTCCTCGCTCATGGTACTACCCGAGGATACAAAAAGCCGTTACTGGGGTTGCTTTCTAGAAATTTCGTTCTGCTGATGAGGAGGGACCTGTAGCTGCCCTCGAATGTTTTAATAAATGTACGCCAAATATAAGGTTGTTTCAGCGATTTTGACTGTCACATTGGCGTATTTATCTTCTATTCTAACTTCAACTATTTTCATACAGATGTTTACAAAAAAATGAAATTAAACGCCCATAATTTATTTCAACCAACAGCGATTAACCAACAGTAGTTAACCAAGAGCGTTCTTTGGTTACATACAAATAGAACCCATTAAACTTCTCTCTTCTGTTATTTTAACAAGGAGATCAAGTTAAACAGAAGTATCTTGTTAAGCTCAGTAGCAAATGCGATTTTCTTCAGATGCTAGAGGCTAAGATTCTTATCTATCTTTTCTTTAGTTATTTTTATAAATATTGTAGGGTTTCTGGGAACACCACAAACCAGAAGTGCTTTGTTTGATTCTCTACTAGCTGTACTAAGCAAAATTAAAACTTACAAACAAAATTTACGAATGGAGGATTACAGAATGATAATGAGGTTACAATATGGTTCTAATTTCCTATTTTGAAAACTAAAGCGAAGTTGAATATGGAAGCACATAGAAAAAACTGGTGTTATAAATGTTTCTTAATAGTACATTTTATGAAACATACATCATAATATATGTGCACTAATTAATATTCTTGTAGAGTACAAATTGCTACTAAGTTTTAAATTAAACTCTCGCAACTTTGGCATAGAGAAGATCTATGGTATTATTTAAAATATAAGAAAAATGGCTTTCTGTTTAGAAATATCACAGAAGAAAAGTCATCCTTTCCAACTTTGTTTCATATTTAGTGAATTATAACAAAAATATCGGAAAAATTAGAAGAAATCAACATAATTTGTAAGATTTTATTAATCTTGCTAACATGGTATGCGTAACGAATTAGGAAAAATGCGTCAGAAAGCGAAACAATATGGGGAAAGGAAATAAGAAAACGACGTATTATAAAAATACAAGGCAGTATTTATATAATAAATAGTTTTCTACATTTTTTTTTATGTTTTCGTACTAAAAAGAAATTGCCAAGTAAAAGGGAGAAGAAAAGAGAATTTATTTAAAAAAGATGATATTGTAGTAAGTGCTCATTTAAAAAATTGGGCACACATATCGGATAACTTTCAGCAAGACCGAAAGAATAAATCAGCTAGTGAGAATGACATTAAAAATAATTACAGAAATTAATTTGTGGAAGTTATTTTAGTTAGGCTTAAAATTAAAAAAAATAATAAAATTATTTAACAAAAGTTAAATGGATAAATAAAACATTTACACTGAGGTTATATAGCATAAATTAAATGATAATGTATCTGTACTGAAATACCTAATATGTACCTAGTAAAATATAACTGAAGAAGTATTTTTACCACATTGAGGTAAGGCATAAACGTAGTGATATAGCATCTGAATTCAGGTGCACTGCGGGAAAAAATTCAAACTGCGTTTTTCATGTCTCGAAAGCGCGACTTAGGGTGTGTGTTAGATTTATATATAGCATTGTTCTAACATTGGTATTTTGACACAAAATCGGACTTTTTCTGAAATAACATACCAATGTTTTTTCATATTTCGATTCTACGACTCACATTATGCATAGATATTAAATTTTTAAATTTTTGGTGAGAAATTTATCGAGGAATTTAAAAATTTGTCTTGGCGCACATTTTCAGTTTGCACCATGAATAATTCACTTAAAGAAATTTTTAACTAGCAGTTACCTACTTAGATTCCTTTTTTTCATTGATGCACGAGCGGAAAAAGGTCCATCGTTTATTCTTTCAAACAATTTTAAGAAAATGCATAAACAACATTTTCGTTATTGCTTGTAATGAATACGCCAAATTTTAAAACGTGCCATTATGTAAATTTATGTGTAGCATAGGAAATTTTGAAGAAAAAACTCTCATTTTTTGCATGCATGCTTAGAAATACATCTACTTTAAGATGGTGGTAAAAATTTTATAGGTTATAATTCAAAATATGTTTCGAAAAATTTATAAAAATAATTTAAAAATAAATAAAAAAAACTGGGTGCATTTTATATGCAATGAACCTAAATTTCGAATTCTGGAAGAAGGAATCAATTAAGTTTAATAAAAAAAGAGATATTAATGAATATATCTCAAATTCAATTAACACTGAGGAGTTAAAATTTTGAGAGGTAATTTTTTAAAAACTGCTCGCGTGATTTTTACAAAACTTGGCAGTTTGGCATAATTTTCATCGTAGAATTGAAATATGGAAAAAATTTGGCATGTCATTTCAGAAAAAGTCCGATTTTGTGTCAAAATACACAATGCTATGTATAAATCTAATACATAGCTTAAATCGTGCTTTCGAAACATGATAAACCCAAGTTGAATTTCATCAAGCCCAGTAGAATCGGAGATATAGAACTGTCCCATTTTTTTTTCAAAATGTACATAACATAGGAGTTGCAAACATCTTTCACAAACCGAAAAAATGGGAAAATGCTCATAAAAGATATTAATAGCATGTATTATAAATTGTGTCTTTTAAATGGATTATAAATTATATCAGTTAAACGTATGATTAAGAAATAAAATAAAGATACAAATTAATAAATGGTATGCTTATAGTTTCTAAGTCTGTTCAGCTAGGCAAATGCGGTTATAATTTGAAAAATAAATTAAAGATTTTATGCCACGTCTAACGGTGAGCTTCTGAGATTGGGCTCTTTTCTAGTTTAAATGAAAAATGAAGATCTTATATTTTGTACAATAGCAATAATTTCAAGGCATGTGTATGATAAATGCCTTAGTGAATTAAAGTAATGTAACATAACTTAACATGGGTGCCTCTAAATTAGAAAAATTTCGTATGAGACCTTTTTTAACGAAAAAAAAGCATCTCTGAAAAAGAATTCCTAAAGGGAAATGACTGTAATACTGAATTTTCTGGAAATGATGAGGACCTTAATTAAATAATCGTAATTGAAAATATGAGAAAACTTTGGAAAAACTAGATTGCAACGTAAGATCCAAGATTAACTTTTTTACTTTCTCATCACTACATGCTTTTTAAAAAAAATTAGTGGTTGAGAGAAGAAAGATTATATCAAGCTTTCAAAGAAAAGGTAAAAATGTAGCAAGCACGATGAAATAGAGTAATGATTTTTTTTTGCGCATGAAATGGATTTGTTTAAATGATGACAGATATAGGAAAAAGCTGTTAAGAATTCCGTCGAAGAAAAAATTATATGAAATATAATTTACTGAGTTTAAGGAAAAATATAGAGTAAAATAAATTAAAAATAAATAGATGGAGTTAATATAACGAATTAATCTGTTAAGATCACATATCTTTTAATTTATTTATTTAGCAGAAGATTGAGGAAAATATTTATTGCTTCATTAATAAGATGTTTTGTGACGGAAAGAAGTAGTCATCGGTTTTGAAATTATTAAGAAAAGATGATTTATTTTTAATAAGCGTTTAATGGAAATTTATAATGTAAAATTGTCCATTTAGGTTTTATTTTATAAGTATTAATAATTCGAATATTAGAATTTTAATATTAATGTAGACTCTTCTCCCGTTTTCATTTGTTATGAATGCAAAGAGATCGAAGGATTTTATACAAAATTGCGTTATTTTGAAATTGACAAAATCTTTTCTAAGTCGAAATATTAAAATCAGAAATCTGCTGTAAAGCTTTAAAAATTTGCGTCTAGCAAATCAAAGGGAACCAAAAGCAAGAAAAACTTATCCAAAGCACAATATGGCTTCTTTATAGCTATCAACTGCTCAAAATCAAGTCATTCGTTCGGAGTCAAAAGAATAATTCTCCTTACAAATCAAACTTGGTGATTTGTTTGTTAACTTTATTTAAGTCACTTTCGTTTTCTTACATCTGACAATGTTTCTTACTGAAAAATGGTTGGACGATGACGACTGGGAATGTAAAATGTCACACTGGCTGAATGGACAAGCGCAAAATTTCTGCAAGGGGAGCGTACCACAAATATCCAAATAATGACGGGAGCTAAGTAGGAAAGCGGAGAATCTAATAGGAACGAGTATATATTTAGGTAAACAGAGCTTAATTTCTGAATATGCTAATCTAAAACGAAGCTTCATATTACCTCACAATTTGAAGTTTAAATATGAAACTTAATACATAACACCCACAAAATATATGTATACTGATAATCGCTCAAAAATACCAAGAGACTTGAGCCTATAAATATTCGCTGAAATCCAAGGAAAGAAACTTTTCAAAATTTCTGGATTTTACTTAGAATGAGAATGGTATTAAATTTGAAAGACTAATTGTAATAACTCACAGTACATGCGCAAAACTGAACATAAAAATATAGAAATGCCAGGAGAAAAACTCGTTTATAATTATAATATGAAGGCAATTCAAGAATATTTAAGTAGGGAGGAAATTCTCTCTCATCAAACAGTCTTCACATTATATGTTTACTACAGTGGCATCTGAAACAGATTTCTGCATGATTTTGATGAATAAATGTAAAGAATAAACTTCTCATGAAATATTGCATTTAGAGACACTTTTATGTAAGAAAACTATAAAATTAATCTCTAGGCTAGCTTCATTAGATAACGAATGCAACATTGAATCACATTTAGGATTTAGATAGAAGGAAGACTGGCTTAAAGTTGTCGTCATAGGTAAGCCATGATCAACCTGAATAATAGCTATAATTAATTATACTGCAGTTTTAAAGGAAATATTCTGAAAGGTGTAATTAGCAAACGCTTGATTATTAAAGTCAACTGTATGAAACACATTAGGAGTAGAAAATACAGCGCTATCAATATTTCGAAAATGTTCCAAGCAAATTTACTTCTAAACAATGGAAAAAACTATAAACTCTTTATACAAGATCTTTTAAGAAAGCAATCACCAGGAAACGCATTCGCTTTGACTGATAACATTCAACCCCAGGAGCCCATCTAATAGACGATTTCCTTGAAAATGAATATGAGTCAAATGGAGTAGCCAGTCAGATAAACGGGCCTTAGTGCATCACAGAATGGGTGAAAGGCCATGGGGAGTGAGCGATTTGAAGCACGCAAACCCCTCCCAGAACCCTCCAGGAGGTCAGATTATCTCTAGAGATGGAGTGGGCATTGTTGCAGCGAGACCTAATCAACAGCCTCATAAACAGAATAAGGGGGCGTTGTAAAATTTTTATAAGTACCGTGGCTGATCGTAGGTCATATCCTTTCACGGTCGTAACTGAAATACCTGAAATACAACTCCTATTACTTCGAATCGAGCATCAGACCAGCTACCAGATAGGAATGTTATTCTGTCTCGTTTCACAAATCATTACGATAAAAAATTATTGATTGAAACACATCGTATTTCTTTGCCGATATCACTTGAATCACAAGCTAATTTAAAGCATCATGTAAACATTTAGGAAACAGGAAGACTTATATACCGAACGGACATTTATAAACAATTTTATTCACGGCAGTATTGATGAGGTAATAATCTAAATAAAAAACTGCATCTAAAATACGTTCTTTAATGCGTCCGGTTATTAGTCCAAAGGGGCTTTATCCCTGAAGGACTATTGTTTTCGTTTTGCGATTTGGCGTCGGATCACTCTGAATGCCCGTTTCACTTTTCAAATTGTTGCCACTAAATATTATCGCCCTGTATTATATTTAAAGAAATTAAATAATGAAGAATGTGCATAAATGTAAGTACGTTTCTCGCATTGTGATAAAACGGCGGTACCTAAAGCCATCCAATTTTGAATAACGTAATCCTACTCGGAATATGGGCATCTGAATGCCCAAATTTGGAATTTGTTTTATTATCGATTTCCTATTTTGTAAAACTTTAACGAATTTTTGATTAACAAACTCGAAGATTTTAAAGCGAGTAATGGCAACGTTATACAGAAAAAAATTTTATCTCCAGCGCGCGAGACCGTGTATCGGAAATTCTAAAGATATGCTCAATTTAAAATTATTTTGTGATATTGCTGTTGAACCGAATTTTATGGTGTAAGTGCGAAGAACATGATATTTAGTAAGTAAAGGTAACACATAAAATGTTTAAAAAAAGTCCATTAGGGCGTAATTTAAAATCTGAAATCTTTCAGATTTTTTTTATTTATATAATTTTTTTTATAACGTGCTCCGCCCTTAGGCACTACACGGAAGGGGAGGGATGCCCCGTGGAGGCCTTTTTAAGAGAAATTGGCTCGTATCCACGTTACACATGGGGAAAACCACGAAAACGCACATGCAGCCAGCCCGTTCGGCAGGACTCGAACCCCAGACCGAACTACCAGTGTTCAGCGGCTTTAACCGCTTGGCCGCTGGTGGGCTTATTTATATAGTTAATAGCCAATTAGAATACTTAACACTACTATTCAATACTATTACTTATGGATTGAATTTATATTAAGAGAAGAGGTATTTGGAAATTGATTACTGATTAAGATTTATTAGGCAATTTTTATTTTCACACTTGTATGTTTTAAAAAGTAAAGCGAGTAAAAACAGAATAATTTCATTAAATGAGACATATATAATTTTGAAGGAGAAATACATATAAATATGTTACCACTTTATTGTTGTGCAAAAAATATTAGCATTATAGTCAAGATCGACTTTTATTAACTGAGAATAAGTCGCCATGTTACTATCTTTGCTACGTCACTTATATTTTAATTATTTAAAAGGTACATTGAATGATTTTCCCATAAATCTGTAGATTTGAAAATGAAAGAGAAAAGACTTCAATGTAAAATTTTAAATTACGCCTAAAATTATATGATGTAATCAGAATGGAGTGTTTTACTAGGAACTACGAATGGGAAGTAATTTAGGGTTATCTGCCTATGATTAGGGATGCCTTCGTCAAGGACTTCCTGAGGTAAACTGGCTTCTATATATAT
>KK112238.1:385829-405315 GCA_000611955.2 Stegodyphus mimosarum | reverse complement strand
AGGCAAATGAGATACAAATAAACAATTCAATTTTCAAATACGATCAAAATTAAGTTTAGAATATTGTATCAAAATCTTACATACATTTCTATTTAAGTGAGAATAAGGTAATGAGTAATGATGCTCATATTCCAATTTATTCTCATACGCCTATGTTACTTTGTCTGCTACGTATATAAAAGCGTGTGTTTAAACATTTGGTGATTATCGACACTAATAAACCACTATATTATAATATAAAAGTGCCACTATTATTATTATGAGAAAAGTACAAATATTTCAACAATATACTTCAGGAAAATGCTACATTTTTAAAGAAAAATTAAGATTATACTTTTTTCGGTGTATTTTTTATCTGTCGCCTCTTCGCACACACTTAGCATTATATAAATATATGTATGTATAATTATTCAAATATTATATTAAACATATGTTCCTAAATTTTGGAAAATACTTTAAACACAAGCTCAAAGCATGGAATGTAAGCATTTAAAACATTTCGATAGCAAATCATAGATAATTGCAGTTAATAAACGATTTGCTTTTGAGCCAATTTATGTACATTATCAGCGAATGCTAACTTCTTAGATATATATGTCTTAGAAAAATCTCAGATAGAAAGTTAAATCCGAAAGCTTGAAAACGGAACAATAGAATAAAATATACTATTTCTTCTTTGAAAGGGAATTATGCAACTCAACTGTGACCTTTTCTCCTGCTTTACGATTCATACATCATTACTTTGAAACTGAAGATCGATAACTCAGAAGTTGCTTATTCTGAAGTACTCTGTTTGTTGCATAAATTTTGAAGTTACATTTGCATACTTCAATTCTGTACCTGAAATGCAAAGTCTTAAATATTTGTACTATATTTTATATTTTTAAATCGGCAGTTAAACGTTTGAGAGTTGTAACTTTTATTGGAAATTTCATACATTTTAAACTAAGAATAATTCCGCCAGAAGATTGTAACTAAAAGTAAAAAAAAAATATTAAGTACAATTTTAGTTACGTGCAATGAAAGACCTGAAGTGTTAGTCAAAATGCAAATTTAAGGCTAATCAATTTTATTTTAGGTGTCTTAGTTAAAAATTTGCACATAAACCGCCATCTGAAACAGATGACACACTACACCCCCAAGGAGATTTACCATTAAAATTTTTAAAAGCGGGATATTGTAAAACATTATAAAAATTTTATAAAACATGATTCTGTTTTAGTTATTAATTACAACACAGTTATTAATTACAATACGTGTTTCAGTGTCAGTTATTTATTACAATCTTTTAATAACTACAACAAGTCTCTAATGCTCAAAACTATACGTCTGTGATTTTATAAAATAAGATTATCCTAAATTATATAAATTAATGCATCATTGAAACATTAAACTAAGATTTAAGGTATCAAGAAGTACATTTGTTGCTTTTAAATCATTTTCAAATTTAATCTGTAATAAACAGATCAAATTCGGAAGATAAATTAAAGATCTTATGTTTTAAATAACATACATTTCGAAGTGTAAAAAATGTTATTTTAATTAATTATTCTGTGTGAAAAAGCTCTACGACAGGAAAAAAATTCTGTTATTTGAATTTTATAGTTATCACTAATTTAAATTCAATCGGAAAAGCAAATGATTTCAGATATGCTGGGATTCTGCTTTCATGTGCGAGTAAGTTCAAATCACGTTTGACTTAGTTTCCACTTTCTGGAAAAGGCAAATAAAGCTTTAATGGATACAGTTTCGACAACTGTTTCGTCGATATTACTATGTAAAATATCTTTTATTCTTAGGCAAAAAAGAACCAATAAGCAAAACACCTGAATTCAAATGTTATGCCCCAACCACCTCAAAATTCGGAATTCCAAAGAAGTCAAATATCAATGTCCCTTTTTATTCATTTTAAGTACTACGGTTTTAAAGAGATTAGCTTGATATGGACATACAGGACGTCCTTGTGTGGCCTATTAAATTATACAGATTTTTTTGCTGCACTTCATTTAAACTTATCTCCGCCAATTTCATTAGAGATATATTTCTCATTTGTTATATACTAAGCTGTAAAATACTAGTAGTTTAAACAAATATGAATTGCGTTGTGTTTGTACCCTTTTAAATTTCGTTTCAACAACCCGAAGAGCCTTGCTACTGGTGAAACCATGTTGTGTAATCAGAAATTCAAGTAAACACATAAAATCAATAATACTAACTTAGTTTATTACTTTCCTTAAAACACTGATATCAAACAAATTTACTAACATAAAATTATACTAGTCCCCGGGAACTACCTTATTTAGTTTAGAAAACAAATAGCTAAACATTTATATATTTTCCACAAATACTGCAATCTTAGACAGTAACCACTTCAATTCAAATACTATTGTTTAAGTAATAACTATTTTTATGAGTTAAGATACAAATTAAAATTTTCTATTTCATTTTTCAGTTGTAAGGTTCTTACACCTTATTTATCCCAGAACAAGAGAAAATTCAAATAATGAAGTACAGAGTTAAGTACCTATAGTATTGCACCATAAGGGGAAAAAAAAATTATACCTTTAACTAGAGCAATTTAAGACTGCTCACAAATTTCTTCAGATCTCAGTTAAATCAGCAAATCTTCAAAAATATTAAAGATTTAAATTTTCTACCTTTCAAAATTCTTTACAGCAAACATTTAAATAAAAGTTAAATTCTGATAATAATAGAATCTTTAAAAAAATTCAAGAAATAATTAAACCAGAGAATTTTGGATGAAAAAAAAATCTTTAAGAATTTAAGTTAACATTAAAGTTCAAAAAGAAAAACTTCTTAACTGACGGAAGATGTGAACCTGGAGATTTGGGGGTTCGACGGCAGCTTGGCGGACACCGAACATTCGAAGAATACCCAGTACGCAGGAACTTGGAAGTTTCATCCAGCCTTCTGTATTACGAACTTCAGAGCCATCAGGAAACTCAGGTCGGAACACAGGTTGCTTGGCTATTGATTTTTTCTGTTCTTATAAATTGAAGAAGCGGACTGAGTCTTCATCAGATGGTAGAATTGACGAAGAAATATTTACTTTCCATTTTGAAGGACATTATTTCTGTGGTAGTTGAAGCATGGAAATATAATTTTCTTTCATTTCCTTTTCTATTGCAGAATTATTTCATTTACATTTTTGAAGGACTATTTCCGAAGCCATGGAGTAAGACGTGACAGGAGCCATAAGCCCCCCGTTAAAAAAACAAATTCATCCTTTCTGTTGCAGCAACAAGATGCCCAAGGCGCCCGAGAAAGTTATCTTCTTGTCAGCCGAATGCAAAAACGAAAACGTCCCAACAGCTTCGCAATCCCACCTGCACCCGCTTTTTGTCAGGTCCGGACACTAGATATCGCCAAAACTCGCCAAAAGGGTGAATAAACTGAAACTCTACCCCTCACACAAACCCCTGCTAATATCGTCCAAAAATCGAGGAGTTGAACTGGAACAAAAATCCGAATCTCGCCAAGCCCGCCAAAAGAAGAACCAAGAATTCGACGTAGGCGTGGGAAAACCAGCAAACCTAGGCAACGGACAAAAATTCCTAAGCAAAGGCTTGGAAATCAACTGCAAAAGTGACGCTTTTCAATCCTTTCCCCCTCAACCAAAAAAAATACTCGAAGTGCAAAAATTCGTTGAATAATTAACTGTAACTTAAAAACTGTTTAAGCTAGAGACTTGAAAGTACTCTTAAATTAAAAGGCTAATTTTTCTGCATCCAATGATATAAGTTAAATGAGAATCAACCTAAGTTAAGTAATTTTAAATCAAGTTTATTACCTACGAAAGCACCTAATTCCATTGTCTGTTTCAACGCGTTTACGAGTAACCAGTGGAAGAGACGTACAAATCTTAAAGTACCAAAACCACTAATTAAAATTAAACCAAAGCAAATATAAATACAAGATATTAAATAAAATAACGTTGTGTAGCATAAATTTAGAATAATGAAAATTAATCTTAAGTCAAACTTAAATAATTAAGTGTTACATGAAAATTTGCTACACAACACATTCAATTAATTCAGCTGTCACTTCACGGCAAAGCAACATTACATAAAAACTCAAAACATCTTAATTAAAAATTGTAAAATACAGAAAAACATAAAACATCAAATACAGTTAAAACAGTTATATTTTTTACATTGAAAATTAGAGTTTCTACGCAAAAATAAGCAACTCGGCCAGCGAACAAGAAGGCAGATTTTTTGGTGCACAAAACTCAAAGTGCACTTTTGATCCCAATCGGCAAAAAGACAGTGAAGGTGCAAAAAGTGACTTACTATTCTACTGAGTTTCAAATGCAAATAAATGGCGGCTCGTTAGGCTCAACTCGCCAATTAAATTTTTTAAATTGTTGATGATTCTACAACTATTGCATGAAGATTAACTAGAGGCAAGAAAACCTTAACCGGAACATAAAAACCACGTAATTCAGTCACTTTGAAAGCAATGTACGAACATAAAGATTTACCAGCATATAATAAAAGAAAATAAACTCATCGAGCCAGGTAACAGAGTGGGAATATATATATATATATTAATATACTTGGTGCCGCCGATTGCAACCAAAAAGGGAGGTGCACAACTACATATTATAGTAGTCCCATATACAAAGTTTCAACGTTTTACGGCTACTCCTTTTTGAGTTATGCGAGATATATACATACGTAAATAGGAACAGAAGTCAAGAAAAAAAACCCGAAATGTTTTGCGATTACAATATTTCCTTTACTTCGTACAAGGAAGTAAAAAGAGTTACTGTAATAGTATTTTCAGTGATATGTACAGTAAAATGAGAAGTAACGACCTTTGTAAGAAAATAATTATTTCATAGTGAAATATTTACTTGAAATATTACCCTTTAAAAATGTTTCAAAATTAAAATAGCTTTTCCTGAAAGCTTGTAAAATAAGCATAGGGCTTTTCGAAAAATCGAATAACATTTTACAGTGTGTTTTGAAATAAAAAAAAATTAAAACGTGCACTTCTGTATCTGTACAATATATCTTTGTAGACCTTAAAGGAATCTGACAGATATTTTAAAACGAAGCAAACTTTGAGGCTTACATGTACTCGAGAAATACTTTAAACTTTTTTATAAATTTCCCTCGAAAACTGAATTTTGCCTAATTTTAAAGACCTTGAATTTTGGGATGGAAGTAGGATTATTTGGTATGTGTAAGAGCATTATAATATAAATTACACAAGACAGCAAATGTTTTCAGCTGTGATATAAATTTATGGACAAAGATATACATCGTTGCATCAATAAAGCGCAGTATTCAAGTACTTATATAATATAAGCTCAGTATGAATTAACAAATATCTGGTTGTAAGGCAAGTTTTCCGCCAAAAACGTTCTTAATGAAGTTAGGAAAAAAAACATGAAAGCAGTGCCTTTAGTGGAGGTAGTAATCACCACCCAAATCTCTGATTTTCTACCAACATTTTGGTAGTTTTTCAAAGTCTTCGACTCAGGAACTTGATAGTCGTGAGTCCAAAAGCAGATCAACCTCATTTCGGACTTCCTGTGCGGAATGGAAGATAGCACCAGAAAGCAAGTAAGTCTGAAGGAGCAATGTTGAGGCTATTATACTCGGTGTGGCAAAAGATCCCTTTCGAGTCTGTATAGTATCCAGCCGGTGAATGCAGACACATGTGATCTTTGCCTTATCTTGATGGAACATTACCCTTTTGCTCCGTAAGCCAATTCGATATTTTTCCTTGATAGCAGCATCAGCGCGGACTAGCATCTGGCTGTATATCTTTCTGTAGAGCGTTTTATCAAGATACTCATTATGGATAATATGATTACGGCAATCCCAGCAGATAAAAAGCATGATTTTTTTGTTAGCCAAATTGCGCTTTGCGACTTTGCCAACGAGTTCACCGGGTGCAGACCAAACCCCTTTTCGGCCTGTGTTGTTGAAGTAAATGCACTTTTAATCAAAAGTGAACATCCGGTCCAGAATGTTGTCCTTGCGTTGATATTCGAGCAAAATAGTGCAGGCCCGAACACGTGTAACTTGATTCAACTCATGCGGCACCCAGTGTTTGAACTTGAACGTCAAGTTTATGCGATACATAGCGCGACTAATGGACATGACACTAGCGTCTAACCCTTTAGCAAACTCTCGAGTGGTTGCATACTGATCTTCTTCCACAAGTTCTCGCAGGCAGGCATTATAAATATCAGTAAGGCCGACAGAGAGCTCTGCTTTTTGAATGTCGTAGTCCTTGTTTTTAAAATTTCGATACAAAACTTTCACAGTGTCATATGATACAACATTAGTACTTAAAGCTGTACACATGATTTGATGACATGCTGTAGCTGACGTTTTGCAACAGAACTTGAAGTAAATGATGAATCTAATCCTGGTAGCGTAATAGTTCCATTTCAGGCACCTTGTACGTAATGATAACAATATTGGTTTTTACAAATTTCACAACACAGTGTTCTAAAGAAATCGCTTTCTTTCAAATTTCTTCTTTTGCCAAAAATCGTTTGACAAAGTATGATTCAACACTCCAACGCGAATTATTTGCGCAGACGATATTTGCGTTGGCAGGAGACTTTCGTTAAAACCCGATACATTAAAATTTACAACGACTTAAATAATTGTTTGCAAACGTATTTAGAAATAAAAGCATATGTTATTTTTATACACTATCCCAGAAAAAAAATGAGAATTTATCATAGTGATAAAATGATTTTCAGAAAAACCTGAGAACGCGATACTGATTTCAAAACCAATTTCAAGCAATGCGCTTACAAAACTAATTTACTTTAAAAGTCTTGGAAAAAAATAAGAGCATTAAGTTCAAAAGATATCTTTGCTACATCTATTTTTTGCTCACTAAACTTCAATTCTTAGTCTAGTAGTAAACGTTTTGATATTAAATAATCTGAATACTTAAATATTTTAAGGAAAAAAACTAAAGCAAATTGCCTTTAAATATTTTGAGGCAGATAGTTCACTTTTAAGATCAAAGGTTTTTCAAAGAAGTTACTTACCATTTGCTATTGAGGAAATCAACAAAAATTCTTTGTTCAAACGTAACTTACAAGTTTTATTTTTCAAATATAATGATTTATAATAACCAGTCCACTTCAACTGAGAACGATGAGTCTTTTTACGGTGGATATAAAAAATAGATGTTTTTTATGCTCGTTTTATTTCCAGTTGTTAAATTAGACTGCAAATTTAAGTATTCAAGAGCCGCTTAAGCGATAGATTTTTGAGGCATTATGTATTTCGTTCACTCCATAACCGTACAGAATTTTTTTAACAAAAAACATTTATTCCGTTTTTTGATTAGATTGCTTTTAGAAAATAGTTTATGTATTTTGATTTTAAATTTACAGCATGACATTGAGCTGTGCTAAGATAGAAACGTAAAACAAAAATATTAGAAAAAAACTGTAAGGTTTCAGATTTTAAATTACGTCCAAAGGGGCTTTTTTAAACGTTTTGTGTGTTACCTTTATTTATTAAATATCATGTTCTTCGCACTTAAACCATAAAATTCAGTTCAACAGGAATATCGCAAAATAATTTTAAAATGAGCATATCTTTAGAAGTTCCGATACACAATTCCGAGCGCTGGAGATAAAAAGGACTTTCCCCCGTAGAATGTTGCCACTGCTCGCTTTTAAAACGCTTGAGTTTGTTCATTAAAATTCGTTAAAGTTTCACAAAATATGAAATTGATAATAAAACAAATTCCAAATTTGGGCTTCCAGATGCGCATATTCGGATGGAAACGTACGTTATTCAAAATTGGATGGCTCTAGGTACCGTTGTTTTTATCACATTTGGAGAATTATATATGCGTTTATGCAGATTCTTCATTATTTAATTTCTTTAAATATAATACAGGGCTACAAGATTTGGTGGCAATAGTTTGAAAAGTGCTTCAGACTTTTAACGTTTCCAACGTAAAATAGTAAAATGAAAACAACAGTCCTTCGGGGACTAAAGCCCCTTTGGACTAAAAAGGGATAAAGTTTGAAAAGATTTAGATTTTAACAGTCGCTCAAAAGTTTTGTTAAGGTTTTTTCGCTTTCGTTGAGATAGCCCAGTCTGTTGTTACGCTCCCTCCAGCTAACTCATTTCTTTTTATCATTTAGATTTATTATTAAGCTTCATTTTCTTTGCCCGTATGACAGATACAATTCAACAACAAAATTATAAAATTTTAAAAGCAGCATAGCAGCATATGTTTAGAATTGCCGGTGGTGGCGACATTTTTTCTTCACTCTTTTCTTATTTTCTTATATCAATGTTCAGTTTTCTTAATAAGACGGCTTGTAAAATCCTTTTATTTATCTTTTTATTAATAACGTTCTGTGCGTTAAATTTATTAATAAAATATCACGTTCTTCGTACTTACGCCACATAAAATTCAATTAGCAGAAATCACAAAATATTTAAAAACAGCATATCTTTAAAAATTCCAATAGACAGTCTCGTGCGTGGGAGATAAAAATGTTTTATTCCGTTCAGTGTTAAGCCACTGCTCGTTTTCAGATCTTCGAATTTGTCTTATGAAATATAAAATTCGAAATCCAAATTCGGGCTTCCAGGTGCACACGTTCGAGTGGAGGATTACGTTATTCGAAATTTGACATATCTTGTTACCGTTGTTTACACAATGCGAGGAACATACATACATACATTCACGCAAATTCTTTATCACTTAATTTCTTCAAAGTAATACAGAGCTATACTCGTTAGCAGCAGCAATTTGAAAACGGGTACATGGCCTTTAAGACAACGCAAAATACCGTGTTGGGACTAATAGTCCATTAATGTACTAATAATCGTGGGCTAAAAGTACTTTGCATTTCAATGAGCGGCTTTACTATTAGTGTTTACTTAGTTTGGAATAAAATTTAAGATGAAAATTCTTCTAAAAAGAATTTATATGGCTTTTCAAATGAAAAGTAAACTAATTCATAACTTAGTTGAAATTCATTAGGATTTACCTAACTTAAATGTATTATTCTGCTAACCTTTAGTTGCCCTTTTACTTACTATCAAACTTGTTTATTTATCATAACATGAAATAGAATTTTCCTAGCTTATTACATTTTCATATTGTTGCGTTTTACGGGTTCGTGGATTTGAGAGTATCCGATGAAAACACGATGCAGAGCAATAAAAAGCACAATTTATTTACAAGAATCACTATTTACAGCACAGTTCCAAAATTACCTTTACAAGCGTCGAAAATCTACAGTAAGTACGCTGAAACAATCAGCAACACAGCTTCAGGCTGTAACTGTAAAGGTAGCTTCACGACAACACTAAACTTATAATAAACACCGTGGAACAATCACCAATACACTGTCAAGCTATACTGTAAAAGTAGCTTCACGGCAAAGCACTATCTTGATCGCTTTCCGTTCACAAAACTCTCGCGTTGCTTAGCACTCACAGTAAGCAGCTATTCTCAGACTTAATCACAACGCTCACACTACTTCACAATACTCGCAACTCCCTGCTCTCAGAAACACAAGGGTTTATATAGCCTTTCTTTAAGTTCCACACGTTTCGAGAAATATCTCGGCAGGAAGTTATTCTAGAAGCTTCCCGATTGGACCATGGGACATCGCCAATTTGGTCGCCAAATGGGCGATAAAGTCGCCAATCTGGCAACCCTACCATACACTATTTTATGGCAACCCTAGTGCTATGCCGGAAAGCTTACATACAGGCGCAACCGCCGAATTTTTCGCAACAATATTATGATAAGCAGGTATAATACTATTAATTACTTATAATAATACTTATGTAGGAGAACTAGGGGTTAGTTAAAACAGGGAGTAAGTACTAATATTCAAGCTACGCAGTGGATTTTAAAATTTTTTATCAAAATTTTCACTGAATATGATTTTTATGGCGGGCTCTGTAATGTTAGCAGATTCAATGTCCCACCGAAACGGGTAGTTAGAAGTTGCATGCGCGTGGTCTTAGTTACTTAGAGGTAAAAACTATTACTTAAATTTTGATTTAACGTAAGTTAACTGAATTTTTTTAAAAATGGTTTTACCTACTTATTTTGCCAATGAATTAAATTTTAAGATGCTTTTTTACTAATCGCAATAATTTTCTATAAGCCAACATAAATGGCCGAAATTATACTACAGGGCAAGCGGTAACGAAGTTTTGCTTGCTTCGAGATTTTGTTTCATATAGTTCTTTAAAGGTTCATATGCAAATTACTTTTTCTCTTCAGTTTTGATTCCCAAAATATGAAATCTGAATTTTCACCCTACAAAATTAGACCATTTTATAAGCTTTACCTCTGAAGCAGTCTATCAGAAAGCGACATGAAAGGAATCTGCCATCCTAACTGACACAATCGAGAAAGAAAAATTTGGAAAAGAATATGAAGACATACTTAATGAGAAACGAAAAAAAAAAAAAGAAAAATAGAAAGGAAAGTGAAAAGGAAATGTTAAAGAAAATGAAGAGATAAGAAGTTATCCAAGATAAAAAGAAAGAAGACATGAAATGGATGCAGAAGAGAATTTTGAACTCAGATATAGATTTCGAAACAGAAAAGTGGTTTTGCTTAACTTGGAGAATGTGCTTATAACAATTGTGGTGAAAAGGAATGGATGCAATGCTTAATTTAAAAAATATGGACACGAATTAAGTATATAAGATGAAATAATCGTCATTTTTTGTGTTAGCTGAAATTCTGATGAAGACTGTTATGTTCATTGGCTAAGTAATTTTATCTTTCTTTTATTAAAAACCTCTTGATATTATAAGGTATTTCTCCCGCCTTCTGAGCATGCCTTCGTGGTGTAGTAGTCAGCATACTCGGCGCGTATTGGAGAGGTCCGTGGCTCGAGTCCCGGCGAAGGCTTTGCTCATTTTTCATCTCTCCTGCTTTAAAAAATATCTAATGTCTCTACAATATCATTCAATGTCACTGTACTACCTGATAATAATCACCAAATGCTTTTAAAATATTGACAGTTTTATTGCTACTGTTTGCCGCAGGTATGTTATAATTATTTCCAAGTTCGGAGCAAGTTGTAATGGAAGAATACATTTGGTAAAGGATTTTTTCTGCTAATTAAAAAAAATGCAGAATGTTTGTTTTGTGAATATGGCGAAGGGTTAGTTATGCTATAAAACAGCAGTTATAATCAAGGAATCACAAATATATTTAAAAATATAAACATTTTTCCTAAAATTGTTACAACTAGCCTCTAAGGTGCCCTATTATAATCGTAGAAAATAAGGCCTTATTTGATATTAAGATAACTTCTAAATCTTACAAGAATAGCAAAGCATATTGTAGCATACTTAAAATTTTGCTTTCTAATTTTAAATTATAAGTGAGTGCTCTGAATTCGTGTAATCTCGAATGTAAATAAATTTTGAATCGGGAAATTTTATAATGGGATTCGAAGACCTTTCAAAATTGAGAAAAATATTCGAAAAGTGCTATTGTTATTTTGACCTTTTGAAGTTCTGTTAAAATTCAAAAAATATTATCGTACCGTTAGTAAGATTATTTTTATAAAGCGGTTTTAGTGAAAGAATTGTCGGTCGTTATGCAGGATTTCTAAATAAGGGAAAAAAGATTTCTAGATACTTTTTTAATATGAACAAAGTGTAAATAATAGAGGATCAGAAAAATTAATTCTTTTCGGAAAAGTAACGGAAATTATTACGTTACACATGGAGAAACATCAGAGCACTTTGTCAGGACTGAGTGTTCTGTGTATACTTTTGGCGAACATATTCGTGAAGTTGTTAAAGTCCTGATCTTGAACAGGGAGCTGAATGCAGCTATGTTTTCTGTGGTAGAATAACTGTGGTTAAGTGGTAGAATAACTGCACGTAAGAAGGATTTTAAATCCCCTTTTATTAAACCACTATTTACAGCCACTTCCCAACTCGGGAAGGACACAGAAAATAATGACCGTACTTGGGTCTAAGCTGAACAATCAAATAATTTAAAATAGCGTTGCGTAGAAATTAAGTAGTCGTTGCTCACAGAGCTATAAACGCGAGGTTGGCCTCTATGCTAAACTATCAAGGGTGCGTAGCAAGATTTAACTAATACTAACGCACTTAGATTACTTCAATAAATAATTGCGTAACAGCGCTAAGGCTTTGAATTTAAATACTAGCTGGTCAGGTGGACGTCGAACAGAGCCGCAGTGATCTGAGACTAAAAGCTCTCTCACACCGAGAAGTTCCTTGCTAACCTTTTAAATACAAAACTTGGCTCCACTTCAAAATAGCATAAAGCTGAGACGCGAGGTCATTCTAACAGGAAGTTGAAATAAGAAATTACAGGAAAGAGAAAATTAACATAAAGCTTTGTTAGTTTAAACTAAAACCTTACAGCTTCATCTAGCTAGTCCAGTTGAGATATCGAAAATCGAAACCTGATGAGCTAACTACTAATTTTCGCTTCTTTAGGCATTTGACCACTAGTAAGATTGAACATGAAATAAAAATAGCGTGTTTCGCAAAGTCTTACTACTCTGAGGAAATCTTAACCACGATTATGAATTAATGTAACTCGAAAAACCTAATGTTTTACAATACATGACTTCTTAATTTACATATTAATGTCAAAATATTATAGCACAAAATAATGCATTGTAGCAAAGTGTTGCAATAAATGGCATGGGTTTAGCTAAAACATTAATACAATATCATATCTAATAATACAGACTATCAAGATTTAAAGAAGGAAACATTCCAAAGGAATATTCAATAGAAGCTTTTCAAAATGTGAGTCGTATCCAGTACGAAATTGAAGATCGGCTGGGCTGCTTTTCACTATCTGTTTATCCATTCAATTATATTAATACACTGATAAATAGATAATTTTAGTGAAGATCCGATCCAATCACCCACTAGGGTCTGAACAATTAAAGCCGCTAAATACTGATAATTCGATCCGGATCCGAATGTTAGAGAAAAAGGTTGTATGCAATAGTAGTTTCTAGGATTTCTCCATACGTAATGTGAATAGGAGACAGTTTTCCCTGCAAAGTCCGCAATGAATACATCTAGGTTTTTGACATATAGCCATCGCATGCTTTAATATATTTAAGCAAATTAGCAAATCGATTCCAGGGAACAAATGGAATGGTTGCATAAGTGCTTTCTTCGTTTTTATATGTAGTACCATAAATAGAAGACCATTGCATGGAAGAACAACCCTATCAAAACAGATTGCTCTCGACAGCTCTGGAATCATAAATCTTATAAGGTATTTCCTCTCTTCTTTCTGCATGCCTTCGTGGTGTAACAGTTAGCCCACTCGGCGCGTATTCAAGAAATCCAGGTTCGAGTCCCTGCGAGAACACTGCAGATTTCTTCGATTGCCTTGTTTTCAAAAATTTTAAAATAAATCTACAGTGGCGCCCGAATTAAAAGGTGGTGTATGATGAAACTTCCCCGCCAGGATTTGGCGATTGGTTCCCCTAATCCTCAGTCTCTCTAAAAGAGGAAGTATATAGGGTATTTTCTCCCTCCTTTCTGCATGTCTTCGTGCTGTAACGGTTAACACATTCGGTGCGTATTCGAGAGGTCTAGGTTCGAGTCCCAGCGAGGGCATTCCACATTTTTTCCGATTTCTGCTTAAAAGAAACCGTAATGACTCTACAACCTACTCACATTTACATAAAATAAAAAATAACAAATATGACACCATACATAGAATAATGTCGTTACGAAATTTTGTTTTTCCGTATTCGTAAGAACCTATTCTACCTGCTTTATATACTTAGATTTGTTAACTATTTAATACTTTAATTTTTTGTCTCTTACTGGACATAATTCCCTGTTTATTTCAAATCTAGACCAGGCTCTATCTTCACAGTTGCAAAGATAACTCTATGTTATTTGCATAAGATTTTATTTTTTATTTTACACATTTAAAATCTTGGGCTTTGAATATCTAATTAGATCATATTTTAAGGTGAAATCTAATCTTTATATGTCCCATTCCATAAGGTCTTCAGGAAATTTAGCTGAGTACTTCCCTCCCACTATATTATTATTCTATTTATTTTTCACCGCTAGTGAATCTTGAAATTTGTATCAGCTAAGTAAACAATATATCATTTCCTTAAGAATTTTTTTTACTTCAAATTAATAAAATTAATAAAAAAATTGATTTAGAGTTGCTTATCATGTAGTATTAACAAACCTATGAGAAACATAAAATTTCCAATCCTCTCCTCTGTGTCGCGCTAAGTCAATAAAGAAATAATTTTCAATTATGGACTTTCCTCGAGGCTAACTTTTCTAGTTAAAACAATAAGCGTGGAATGATTCCTTTTTGTTTTATTTAACACATTATATTTTGTTTAGATTTTGGGATGTTAATTTTGTTTTGTTACATTTAGACACAATGCAAGGCTCTAATTTACCTGAAGATTCTTTTTTTATCGTTGCCAAAAGCAGATTATCGCATAACAACTTAATGACAGCCAATTAAATCTTTTTAAAAGAAATGTAAAGTTTAAATTATCCCCTTTTAGCCCTCATGTTTAAAATAACGTAGTAATAAATTGCAAATAAACAAACTTTATCGCTGAATTAAGCTTTTAAGATTACACAGCAATTTTCAGCAATAAAATAACTCGGTAATTAAGTGAATTATATTATTTCAAACCCTAATATACTCGTATGAAGCCTTTATGCATTTTTATTGGTGCGCTCTGCATGATAGAAAGCTTTAAATACACAGTTACAGAACTTAAGATAATATTTAATTTTCTTTGCTTATAATATCCACATGAATAGCAGCTAATATGTTCATACAACTGAAGTAAAATTTCATAATCGGAGTTTATTTGCCGTTAGAAAATAAGGGATTTAATATTTGAGATCATTTCTTTTAAAAATATACAATTGATATAAAATAGAATAGTAATATCAGTGTTTTTTTACTGCTAATAGAAATAAAAAATTTTGTCCTGTTAATAGAGAAGAGCTGTAAAAAAGAGCATAAAATAAAATTGCATTTCTCTTCATTACTCACAGAAGAGGCTGTAACAATCATCTGTATGACACTAACAGAATGGTGAAGTCATTTGTCTTACTTTATATCCCAACTATATCATATTAGTTGGACAACTATTCAGGAATGAGCAATAAACAGCATCACAGATTCGCACATAAAAAAATATAATAATATTGTGCCTTTTATTTTCTTTTATCGATTATAGCTTATTAACAAACCCAGTCACAAAGACTGATGAGAATATTTGTAGAGTCGCTAGATATTTTTTTCAAAGCAAGAAACGTGGAACATCGATTTCGAAGGGATTCGAACTCCGCACCTTCCGGTTGCTAACCGAACGTACTTTCCAGTTATACCACGAAAAAGTGTAAGGAGGGATAAAATACCTTACACTCTCTCCTACTTAAAAGGCAAGTTGGCACGAATTAACATCCATCACATTTTAGTTCGGGTCCCTCTTGTACAATCTTTTAGAATTTTTCGGAGTCAGAATAGGTGAGTCAATCTGCAATGCCCTCACCAGGACTTGAACTCGAGACTTTGCGATTACTATCCGGACTCTATTTTCAATTACGTGACGAAGGCACGCCATAAGAAGGGAGAATAATCATGCTCATTAAGCGAGACAGGATATGGGAAGTCCTAGGTTAGAGGACCAACCTAAGTCCAAATTTACAGCGGGATTTCACTAAAACAGAAGCCTGTAGAGACATTAGGATTTCTGCTGCTGATAGACGCGAAAAATAAGCAATACTACCTCCAGGAATCGAATCTTGGTCCTCTCGAATACTCGCTGAGCGTACTGATCATTACACTGCGAAGGCATGCTAAGAAGGCGGGATAAATACCTTATATACTACACCATTTAAAGGGCGACTGGGGATTAGGGAACCACCTTTTTTAGTTCGGGTGCGGCTGTAGAATTATAAGTTTATTTTAAAGCTGGAAGTGAAAAATGTGCAGTGCCCTCGTCGGGACTCGAACCTCGGACCTCTCGAATACGCGCCGAGTGTGCTAATCGTAACACCATGACAGCATGCAGAAAGGATGGAGAAAATACCTTATAAGCCTTCGCGGATGTTTAATTTTACTAACAACCGCTATATCTGGAACATGTGGCATTTTACGCATAAAAGGCAAATGTGAGGGCTCTTTCGGCTAAGGAGGCTTCAAAAAAACATCTGGAGGGTTTGGTAATTAATTTCTTAATTTTGACAGTGGAGGAAAAAGAAGGTCTAAGTTTCGAGTCGTAATTAAAGCCTTGGTTTTTCAAGCCGAACAATCTGTTACAATAAGTAAGGTCAAAATAACTCATTTGATGTATTAGCACTTAAAACCAATTTAATTTTGCCCTAATAAGGTTTAATGCTTCGTAGAATCAGGAAATAATGCATTGGAGGTATATAATTTGTTCAGCTTACTTTTCTCGTATTATCATAAAAGGTGATTTTAGTTTAATTATAAAATTGGGATTTCCTACACTGATCCAGTATCAAACAATGCTTTCCTTAAATTGTCGGGGTTTTTTTTATGTTCAGTGCAGTAGGATCCAACTACGTTTATTTTGTACTTTAATTTATTACTTCGCCTTAGCATAGACTGTGTCAACAACTTGAAATGTAACCAGAAAATACAGAAAAAAATAAACTGCCACAGTGTTTTCATTATATATTTCTGACACGAGACAGAAGTAATAATTAACCCAAATGTTTGTACCATGAAAACTGTCTACTTCAAATTTCAAGAATGACGTAATATAATTGTAATAATTCATACTGGATATTATTTTAAACAACTGAAAACACAGATACAGGTAGAAATGGACGGGACACCAGAATTTCACATTGGTCGCACAAGCGTAGTTTTGCCACACTTACTGCGCAGTTCCGCCCCAATATTTGGGGAGGGGGCGGTCTGAGGTCTCCTACCTCCTTTTCCCTTGTCACCAGCCTCTCGAAAGGACTTCCGGCTCGCTTTGTATTTTGAGTGCCTCTTTGCTGCACAGACACTATACGCTTACAGACATCAGTGCCTTCTCCCTGATTTGAACCCAGGCCTATCTATATGTACTGCAATCCAGGCTATATGTACTGCAATCTGCATCACTACTTGCTCTACCGGTTGGGCGGAAGTGAAAATGCAATAAATTAATTGCATCGATTCAAAAGAGTTTATTGTTTAGCACTCAATAAACACATTACTTCCTCTGGAGTTAGAATTACCAAAGTTGCTTTTATTTTTCTAGATCATTTTATTTTTTCTCTAAAAGTTATCGAATGTGTTAATGTCTAAAACCAATTTTAGATGTATCTAAAGTAGTATTAACTGGCAAAATATTGGTAATCAGCACTAAATATTTTATAATCTGCAGAAACTGAAAATTGTTAGTCCAAAGGGATTTAGTCCCGAAGGGCTATTACTTTCGTTTTGCGATTTTGCGTTGAATCACTCTGAATGCCCGTATCACTTTTCAAATTGTTGCCACTAAATGTTATCGCTCTGCATTAAATTTTAAAAAATGAAAAATCTGCATAAATGTATGCATGTTTCTCGCATTGTGATAAAACCTAGAGCCATCGAATTTTGAATGACGTAATCCTACTGCGAATATGGGCATCTGGAAGCCCTAATTTTGAATTTGAAATTTGCTTTATTATCGATTTTATGTTTTGTAACATTTCAACGAATTTCTGATTAACAAAATAAATGATTTCAAAGCGAGCAATGGCAACACTGTACGAAAAAAAAACATTTTTATCTCCAGCGCACGAGACTTACGGAAATTCTAAAGATATGTTCATTTTAAAATGATTTTGCGATATTGATTTTGAACTGAATTTTATGGTTTCAGTACGTAGTACATGATATTTAATAAAAAAAGGTAGCACACGAAACGTTAAAAAAACGCGCCTTTGGACGTAACTTAAAATCTGAAATCTTTCAGATTTTTTTTATAGTTTTTAAATTTTAATTCTGTAGCAAATTTTGTCATTATCAATGCGATCTATTGGAAAAATGTTAATAGGGTTTAAAAATACACGTTTTTGTAACAGCATTTAAAATCTATATTTCACATTTCTTTAGAATTTTAGTGCCAGTTATATGTAGAAAATAATTTTTAAATTTTTAAAATTTAAGTCATTAGTATATTTTTGGAACAAGAGATTTGAAAAATGAGCAGTGCTCTCACCGGGACTCGAACCTCGCGAATACGCGCCGAGTGTGCTGGCCATTAAACCACGAAGGCATGCTAAGAAGGGGGAAGAAATACATATATACTTCCCCTTTTAAAGGGTGATGTAACTAGAAATTGAGGATGAAGAATCATCATCCATCACCTATTTAGTTCGGGTTCCGTTGTAGAGACGCTAGGATATTTCGAAGGAGGAGACATGAAAAATGAGAATGCCCGTGCCGGGACTCGAACCTCTCGAATACGCGCCGAGTGGGCTAACCATTACACCACGAAGGCATGCTAAGAAGATGGGAGAAATATCTTATATATTAAATAATAAGCGTAAATATTCAGTTTGATAAAGTAAAGCTTCAGTTCCTCTTTCCTTCATTAAAAATTTAAAGGTTCTCATTATATAAATAAATTTATTAACAGTTATACGTTTTTAGTTCATTCTTCCCGTTTCATATATCAACCTCGAAATAGGACTCCCAAACACCTTATTCGTAAGTTTGTTTTAATATTCTATGTTTTCTCACATTTGTACTAAGGGATTTCGCCAGTCTGCTTCTAATGGCAGCTTTACAATCATCGGATTTGTAATTTCATTTCATTTTTTATTTGTATGTGAGGTCATTCGATAAAAATAAATAACTACAAAACTGTTATTTAAAAGTACTGAATATGAACTGATATTAAAATAGCAAACATATTTAAGAATTCTTATGCCATTTAAAGTACCATATAGGCTCATTCTTTCATTTTATAAATTAAATAATATTGTAACAGTTTAAAGATGCTTTGCAGTTGACTATGATTAACGATTTAAATATTACTGTTTTATTACTCCCCCCCTTCTGTTACCAGAAAATTCATCGTGACAGTTTTCAGCTAAGTATTTAAAATATATTCCTTAACTTTAGAAGCCTCGATTAAGTTGAAAAATAGCTCAACTTGTAATAAACTTAAATTAGAACTTCGTTTTTAATAAAAGAGAAAATTGTGGTTATCCTTTGCAAATAAAAAAAACAAATGGGTGGACAAATTAATAAATAAAAAATAAAAAAAGTGGGCCGACTGCTTTGCCCTATGACCTACAAAGCGGTGAAAACCCTTTCACAGGCGTCGTCTGGATCGGACGGAGATGCGGAATGGAGGGGGCGGAGGTTGCCATAGTAACCGGATGTTGCGGATGCTCCGCTTTACGGAAAACGCGGTGCAGATTGGATGATGGAAGCTATTAAGGAGTAAACTCTAATT
>KK112238.1:296923-385809 GCA_000611955.2 Stegodyphus mimosarum | reverse complement strand
AGGGAAAGATTGTTTAATTTTAAGAGACTTTCCATTCTTTACTACTACACTTCCGCATATTTCCCTTAAGGAAGAAGGAAAAACAAAATAAATGTGCTTATTTTCATAAAAAAAGTGTTAATAAATAAGCGCATACGTAGATAATCAAATAGCAGATTACTCAACTGTCTTGCCGTTAAATAGGAAAAGTGATTAAGCCATAAGGAAATGAGATTTTCTATGTTTACTTGCCTTAAGAGAATAGGATTTTCAGTACACGTAATAAATGTAAAGGTATGCTGCTGGAAGCGTCAACTTTGGACGCGAATGAGATCGTGATTGCAAAACAGTAATGAAGTTTGGAGTAATATTATCCTATAATTAAATAGTACATTATAAATATGAAGTACGCTCGATTTAAAAATAAATAAAATAACAATTGATACTAATAAAAATTTTAAATTGTAAGCATTGTTTTGAAAATAATTAGGTACAAAAATTAAGTAGAAAGGGAAATTGTGTGCCTTTGATATTCTACTGATAATTTTCTCCAAATTTTAAAACTACTCTTTGTGATATTATCTGTTAAGTAATATTTTTATAATTTAGAATCGTGTTTCCACGTAACTCATGCTATTTCTAAACGATGACGAACGATTCATGAATTATTAAAATAATTATTAAATAAATTAGTAAACTCTTTAGATGTCATTTAGATATGAACATTATGAAATAAATATTAATAAACTGCTGATTAATAAATAATGGCAACATACCTCACATATTATAAATAATTCCTGTGTTATAAGTATACCTAACATTAAATAATTTATTTTTTTAGATGTCTGTCGGATTTTCGAGATGATATTTAAAATAATTGTTATTCAGTAAGCATCTTGAAAATAAAATCGACAAAAAGGAATTAAAATATAGCTCAGAATTTAAAGTTTTAGCTGTTTAAGTTTTCAAAGATAAATCAAAAGGAAGCGTAAGTGTTCTTGATTGTAAGTAGCCAAAGCGAATTCTATATAATTCTTATTCTACAGTTCAGTATTTTTACCAGAATTAGAGTATTTTAGAATAGATATAGTTAGAGAAGTTTTGTTGTTCGATATAAGAATCAATAAATATATGAAGACGCTACGCTTTCCATTTTGGATCTCTAAAACAGGGACGCGAGTTTGCAAGAGCAGACATTTTAAAGCTTGCGATACTAATACACACAATGTTTCTAAAGGAAAGCTTAGAGCATTTTAAAGTTAATCGACGTAACACAAACATATTGTATAAGACGTAACGTAGTAAAGGTATTATAAAGCAGTATTTTGTTATCTTTTGAACTAATATAGAAAACAATGCAAGTGAAAAAATGTTTTTAGTACATTACAAATTTCTGTATAATATATCTTACATCTATATACAGAAGCCTTAGAAGTGGCGGAAGGTAAAGGATAATGCAATAAAGATGCCCACGTTCATTAAAATCTTGAGTATTTTTAAATGGAATTAAGTCAAAAATACAGTCTTAAAATCACATAAGACGCAGGTTGACTTTAACATACCACTTTATTAACGATGAAAGGAAAAATGTTGGGTTAAAAAAAAGGCGTTGTTAGGTGGCGCGATAATGTTAATCTCCTGCCAAAATAGTGCATAATATTAGGGTCATATTTTTCTTAATTACAGTAACATTTCAAAATAATCATAAGCCTGCCTAACATCAGTCACATAAATTAGATATATTATAAATCCCATAAATTAGATGTGTTAACAAAATAAGCTCATAAATTATCAGGAGGAGATAACATTACTTTTAAATCCCTCAGCTAATTAAGCAATACAAAATTTTAATCTGAAAGATTAACTAAAGGCTTTATATTGAATTTAATAGCAACTGGGAAGGCAGTGGATAATAAATTAAAATTCATCAAATAGCCAAGTCACGTTAATAAGGATATAATGATGTAAAGTCTGCCAAAATAGAAAGACTAAATCAAAAATTAGATTTCTCTCTCTGTTAAGTTATGTAAATGTTATGTTCTGTTAAGTTATGTAAATTAAATTAACAATTCATTTTTAGCCTATGAGAAAACTTTCACGACAGGAATTACCTAATGATTATTTTAGTGTTTATAATAACATATTAATTTATAAAGACTCTCATTTAACCCGGGTAATGGGACAATATCTGTGAAGACGTCCACGGTTAACTCTAAGGTCATTTGACATTTCAAGGTTATGCTCTTTCTAACGTTCGAGTCACTTGACTTACATTTAATTTTCAAAGCGAGTAGTTTCTTAGAAGCAGACTATGCTTCAGTGACGTCACACGCTCAAAGATTTCTGGCTGGGAAGAGCAGACCTTGTAGTATAGCTGTAGAATTATTAGGATTTTTTAAACACGAAAAATGAGCAGGGGACTCGGACCTCTCGAATACGCGTCGAGTGTGCTGGCCATTGCAACACGAAGGCATGCAAAAAGGAGGGAGAGAATATCTTATATACTCCCTCTTTTAAAGGGAGACTGGGGATTAGGGAACCCAATAGCCAAATCCTAGTGGTGAAGAATCATCAACCACCACCTTGTTGTTCAGGTGCCACTGTAAAGTCATTAGGATTCTTTAGACACGAAATTTGAACAATGTTCTTGCCGGGACTCGAACCTCGGACCTCTCGAATAGACGCCAAGTGTGCTGGCCATAACACCACGAAGGCATGCAGAAAGGAGGAAGAGAATATCTTATATAGTAACTTTGGTTAACTCAAAATCGTACTTAGTCTAAAGGTGGTTAAGAAAACGGAGGAAAGGAGAATAATCTATATTTTAATTAACAGAAAAATACTTTCAACAATGTACCTGTCTTTTTAAGTAGTTTAATCTGAAGAATTAAGTTAATTTGGTTACGTAAGTTAAATACAGGTTTAAAACAAAAAGAATGCACTGTAAGTAACTGAAGAATAAACATAATTATAAAATAAAAAAAAGTAATAAATTCTCTTAATATAAATTGTATATATTATTTAAAATATAAAACACACGATATAAAATATATCCATGTATATAATATATTATTTCCTTACAAATATTTGCAACAGAACGTTGCTTAAATAATTCGGATTGCACAAAATTAAGTTACATACTGCTGTGCCTAAAAACAGCTTGTAAGTACTAAAACACCATTTGCAATTAATGCTGCTATCACCCCCGCACTTTACTTAATGTAACTCGCCTTTACTTGTTGTATTTCTCATAGATAGTTGCATAGCGAAGGTCCGTGACACACTATACGTTTTACTTCATTCCGCAATTAAGAAAACTAACTTTCTTTTGGACAACATCCTGTTAATCAGGCCCCAGATAATCTGGAATTGACTTTATATATCTGAAGTTAAAGGATTAAATTTAATGAAAGAATTTCAATTTTGTGCAAGACTAACAAGACTACTGTAAATCCATTCTTTAACTGGAATTCAAACACCGTATCTTATCTGATCACTACAGAACGTGAAAGCTAACGTCTCCGTATTCCTTTTGAAGAAACGAGCTCAAGAGAATTTCCCCCTGAGCTTTATAGTTATACACCCTTCAAGCAGTAAAATTCTTCGCATGCTTTAACTAAGCACCCGAGTGACTTAACAGAGAGAATTTAATAAATAATCAATAGTACTATAACAGTTCAAGTCTTTAATATAAGAACTTTAAGAGACAGAATAGATTCAGATATATCTGGAAACACATCAAGCTCTCTTAATGGCTTCAAAGACAACAAATATAATCTTAATGGCAGTATCTCGTGTTTCACTGGCATTTAGATATGTGAACTCGAAATAAGAACAAATTCTTTTTTTAGAAAAAAAAGAAAGATTTCCAGCTTCCTATTAAGATTTATTTTAGTGTTAAGTATTGATTTACGCATTTACTTCTTTTTATTCAACGTTACGGTCGAAGCAAATCATTCGTAAAATATAAAAATAATTTAAGAACGTATAACAGCTATGCCTTGATATTAACCAAAAGACTGAGAAGCGATTAGAGCCCCTGCTCTAAAACGATACTCATTCGAGAAAACCTTTCGTGTGGTTACACTTTACCAGAACACTAACCATTAGTTTATTAATTTGCTTTGCATTTTCGTCGAAGTTTTCGTAACAAAATTAAATACGAATTCAAAGTTTAATTTGGATAATTACTAAAGGGCGCCTTATTAAATTTTGGATACCCAGGAGCTACGAAGCGTAACTCATTAATTACGGGAATAAAATAAGAATCACTATGTTGAATTATTCAAATATTCAGGGATTGGATTCGTGGATGGCTTATAAGCGTAGCAAAATCAAAAGTAAAATCGGTCTGCTTGCCTCTAATGAGGAGTAATAATTTCAGTCATGATCTACGAATTTCATTTACTGCATGTGATTTCTTTTACATATCTGAGTGCTAAAAGCCAAGATTTTCTTGTAGGCAGTCTCTTAAAAAAGGGCATTTGAAGAGCAGCGTGGGTACTCTGTACGCAAGCTGTATGCTCTGTGGGCAAACATTCTTTGAAATCTACGAAATTGCGATGAAGGTTTGAAATGACGATATTCTCTTTTTTTCCAAAGTGTTTTGAAAGTGATCGATTTTCCCTGCTATTCCAATGAGGAATAAGCCGCATTCGCAATGTGTTAGATTGCGAATTCTCTCTGCGAGCAAACATTCAGCGAAAATCGAAGAAAAGGCAGGTCACGCTAAAATATTTCTTGATATTAATCATATCTTACGGATTCAAAGTTCTTCTTGAATTTTGAAATTTTGAAAGATAAGTTATAGGATATAGTTACAAGGTTTGGTAGTGTCTTGAAGGTTTTGAAATTTTTCTAATCAAAGCATCAACTGTTCTTCAACACTTCCATGTTCACCAATTTTCCCATTAAGGATCTTTTATACATGCCGTGAGCTCGCATGTCTTTTTAAAGATTACAGTTTTCAAATATGGAAGAAATGAAACAGTCAACTTGATTGAACTGAAGACCATTTAAAAGATAGGCGGAATCTGAAAAGTTTATAAACAGTGGCATAAGTGTATTGCTTTACAAACAGTAGCGTAAATGTATTGCTTTTTGGCTTTTAAGGTGTACGCGTTATAATCACAAGAACCTTAACTTCAGGGACAGCAAGTCTAAAAAATTTTATCATTCTACGGAGAAGAGTTAACTTCTCTTAAAGAACTTACATCATGAAAAATATTACACATCGAACTGAATTTTTGAAAACTGGGAGAACAGCTGCAAAATATTATTGAAAACATAAAGATGACTATGAGGAAAAAATCCATTACTTCATTCAAGACAGATAATGATAGTTAAAGTTATAAAATCATGTTTTATCTGCTTTCGTTTAATAATAGGAAAAACAACTATGTATTGTCGATACAACGTTTTAGTTCCTATAGGCAGTTTTTTCCGTTCCAAAATTCTGAAACATTCTCTACTATAATCATACTTTAAAATAGGCAATTCAGTGTCATTTCCAGCCCCTCCCCCAGCTGCGTGTGATTTTTACGAAGCGAAACACGCTAACCGGAAAGAGGTGGGAAAAAAGTTAAGGGGTTGCTTTTTTTTCCGCATTTGTTGTTTTCATGGTTGTGAGCCAAGTCATGCGTCGAAAAAAAAAAAACTTTGAAATTCCTATTTCAGAGTAAAAGACTGCAATAAGTTGCAGGTTTATGATCAGAATAATAAAAAGTAACATAAATAAAAAGCGATAATGAATATAGAAACACTGCTTATTGGTGCAATATTTCTTAAATGAAATAACTAGAAATATAAAATTAATAATCCGTCTAATAAGATAATTTTAATTTATTTAGATTTAACCTATTTACAGCAAAAACGAAAAGTTATACATATTCTTAAATAAGTACAAATTATGCCAACGAAGCAGTTTCAAAACATTTCAAATGGTTCTAAAACACATGCAGAGTAAATATGAAATTTAGAACAAAATTTTAAAATGTAATTCGTAAATCCCTAACATTAACCAAACATAATTTCATAATTATCAAGAAAATATGAAAGAAGTTATAATGTAAGCATGAAAAACACTTAAAAGTATGACAGTTCATGAAATTTAAAACTAAATGCAAATAGAAGATTGTAAATCAAATGTGAAGAGAAACTTACTAATACAAAATTTGAAATTAGACAAAATAACAACCTTATTTTGGGGCAGATTTTAAATAAACCTATCGATTTCGAGAGCAATCAGACCTACTTCCCTTTTCTTTAGGACTGGAACTTTCTTTAGTCCTCGAAAATAGGGACCTGTGTGATCGGCTACGAAATCGATAAAGTTTTTAAAATCTACGCCAAAATAAGACTATTTTTTTGTCTAACTTTAAAAAAATAAATATTTTAAAAATTAACTAAATTTCAAGTTAAATGAATGTGAAGTCTCATCAGGGGACATTTCCATTTCTCCTCATATAACACAATATAAGTAAACTCCTATAACGGATATAATTACCAGGCAGGTAAATAAAATTGCAGTGATATTAGGTTATTTTGAAGCAGAACGCATGAAAAATGAGCAATGCCTTCACCGAGACGCGAACCTGTACCTCTCGAATACGAGCCAAGTGTGCTACCGTTACACCACAAAGGCATGCTGGAAGCAGGGATAAAATACCTTATAAAATATATTTCTATAACAGATGTAATTACCGGACAGACAAATTTATTATATACGTTTTAAAAACGTTACTTTAAATATATCTAATGCACAAAAATATATCAAGAAAGATTATTAATGTAAGATGTTATCATACCATTCAGTCGGGTACAACTGAACAAGAAAAGCCACAAAAAATGTTTTCTTAAATATGAATTAAGACATTTTTCATTCTTTTTAAATATGAGATTTGAATCTTTTTAGACTTTGAGACTGTCAATGAGGTATTGTTCTCAAATGCGAAACAAGTACAAGAAATTTCTATCAAAACTACCTTATGAAGTACTTTTCTGATTAATAACATTCATATATTGTAGAAACGTATTCGAATAGTTTTATATTATATGACATCTATCGAAAAATTAAAATACTATCGAATCTTTCAGTCTTAGAATAAGATGACTGATTAGCAAGGATTTTGATAAATTGCCTTAACAACACTTAATCTAATGTAATGATAACTTGTTGTTAAACTGATAAATGGAAGTTGAATCAGATAGAGTAAATACCTACTGACTCTAATCAGGCATTCATTCTGTAACAGTTAAACTGAAGTCCGTAATACGTTTGTAGTTAGAGGAATGATGTGAAACGCTCTGGTATTATTAATTCAAGTGCTCGGAAATGTGTAATTTAAGCATTTTGCTTTGGGGGATCTGTACAGTTAACACTAGCTAACACTAATTGAACTAAAATCTACATTTTCAACTCCTATGTAACCAAAACATTTCCGCTATAGCATGAATGCTGTGGTCCTGAGTGCTATCAAAACGAATATTTAAATAATGAAAGAATTGTTTTGCAGTATGATAAAAAGATGCAACAAATTATTCAAGATGCAATCGGGTTTTCATTTGGGATTTCATAACATGCGAAAATTCCTAACATCTCGAATAAGATTTTACTCTTCTTGCTATACAAAGTTAGTGTTGTAGAAACACGTAGTTGCCATTTCAGGTGTAAGTAATACTTGTTATTAGTCTGATGCGCAGACAATTATTAAAAAAAATGCAGAACATGTCTTGAATAATTAAATCTATCCGTTATTAACAAATGCAAATATCTGCACATGGTGTTAATTTATGATAGAATAAGTATCATATCAGCTTTTTTGTTTCGCTCATTTCGTATTCCAGCTAAGAGTAAATCGTTTATATACATTGCTAAAAAAAGGGGGGGGACAGTTCTATATTTTCCGTTCTACTAGACCGATTGACGAAATTCAAATTGCGTTTTCCATGTCTCGAAAGGGCGACTTAGAATACCTATTAGATTTATATATAGCATTGCTCTAGCGTTGGTATTTTGACACAAAATCGTACTTTTCTTAAATAACATACCAATTTTTTCCATATTTCGATTCTACGACTCAAATTATGTCTAGATATTAAATTTTGTAATTTTTGGTGGGAAATTTTAAAATTTATCTTGGCGTATTTTTTCAGTTTGAGCTAAGAATAATTCCCTTGGCGAACTTCAGAAACCTATTTTCTTTTCCTTTTTTCAATTGATCACGAGCGGAAAAAGTCATCATTCATTTTTAAATAATTTTAACGAAGCACGTAAGCCACATTTTCGTTATTATCGCTTATAATAAATACGCCAAAACTCTAATTTTTTGCGGGTATGCTTAGAAATACAACACATCTGCTTTAAGACGATGGCAAAAATTTTATAGGTTATAATGATAAATTTTTTTTAACTTAAAAAAATGATTTAAAAGTACAAATTTTAAAAATAAATCATAAAAAATGGGGGAATGTTATTTGGAATGAACGTAAATTTCGAAATATGAAAGGAGGAATTTAATATTCATTTCAGAAAAAGTCCGATTTTGTGTCAAAATATCTATATTAGAACAATGATATACATAAATTTAATATATATCCTAAGTCGCGGTTTCGAGACCTGATAAACGCAATTTGAATTTCGTCAATCGGCCCAGTAGAACGGTAGTTATAGAACTGTCCCATTTCATTTTGCTTAACGTATATATTTTTATATTCTGTAATTTGAGTTTATTTTTTAAACTTGTAGCTTATCATGACCATTTATCATGTCCTCGAATTTGAATCTAGAAATCATATTGAACTTTTTAAAATTTTATATTTTTTAATATTTTAAATTTTTCTCGTGTTGCGAAATTTTGAACTGGAACTTTTGAATTGTTAGATTACAATGTAAAACTTTCTGGTTTCTTTCTTTCTGTCTCCATCTAGTTGAGACCATATATAGCATTATTAACATAAATAATATACAAATATATTTTTGGAAGTATTTGTAAAATAAGCTCTCACTTATTCAGTCTTTTATTAGATTTTTAAACTTTTCCTCTTTCTCAAATCATCCAAATAGAAAGACTAAAATAACCTTAGTGTTTATTTAATTCAAAATAAAATTTTCAGTATGGGATTTATAATACATGTTTAATGTCTTCGTATAATATTAAATATTCCATCAAGTAAGTCTAAACAAATCAAGAACATATGTTAGGAATAACTTCATTCACTATTTGTTTTTCTGTTTAACTGTAGAAATATTTCTTAACTTCATTTCCAAACGGACTAAAAATTTCCTTAAAACATCGGCCTAAAATAGAAAAGAAAATATAAAATTATAAGGATAAGGATCTAGCTGCACCGTATCGAACGCGATGGATGCAGAAGGTGGTGCTACGCATGCGCGTTAAAGGTAGTTAAGGTTACAGGGAGATCTCGTAATGCATGTTTCATATCCACAAAAGATAAGAAAAAGAATATCGCGAAGAAGGAAGGATATTGACTAATGCATGTTTTATTCCACTGAGTAAGAAAAGCTAAGATACAAGCTTAAGAAGAGGAGAAAAGGAGATAGACGTTAAAATGAAAAAGAATACTCGCCTGGTTACGTTGAGTGTTTTATCGATTATAATTGAAAGATCGATAAAACGAAATCCCCATAAAAGTTTCCTGAATGTATTTTAGGATTTAAATGACAGTCTTTGAGATTCGTTTTTGAAATTAAATAAGAAAATTTGGGATTGGAATGAAGTTAAAGGTGAATTTCCACAAATATAAATTCTTAGTTATTTGCATTTAGTATTGCTTTAAAGACAGTTAAGGCAACACCTGCTAAATATGTTAGCAAAAAACTGGAAACAGAAAATCCATTTGAAAATAGGTTAATCGGAAACCTATCACTTTAAGCACATTTCAGTGTATAAAGCTTGTTGTCAGGTAAAAATTATTAGAATTTTAGCAATCAGTAGTATAATGGTGCATAACGAAACTGGACAGTAAAAATGATGATATACTATTCTGAAAGTGATTTATTTAATTCACGAAAAGCATATCCATATTTTGGAAAAAAAACATAGTACTTTTATTTTACAAAAATATACTACTTACATTTTTGAAAATCATGATTGAGTTACCAAGCAAAATCTTAAAGTGCACATCAAAATGTTTTTACAATTATTCTCAAGGAATGCAAATATTTTGGTTTTCAGTTAAACTGCAGTCTCTCTTGCTTGGATTGCATCATATTTGTTTGCTCAATTATGCAAATTTAAAAACACGTGCCATGGATTAAAAATAAGAAATTAGCTTTAACTATGGCCCTTTGGATAGCTAGCGGTATCGCCTCAGTACTATTGAGTAATGCTTCCTGTGATATCTATTGAAGGCCTAAAGCAGAAAAGTCGCTGCGCTGTTGGTAAATGATTTAAATGCTTAGTTACACTTTAGAACGACCAGGATTTTAGTTTGGGAAGTAGAAAAAGATACTGTACGTATTTTCTATTTAAATAACGGGCAAGTAGCATAACTTTGCAAAGATTTTATTCCGATAATCCTTTGTTTTAATTTGACCCCAAATTTCAACTTAAAAACACTAAAAGTGGCTAAACAAATTTTGTTTGGATTTTCTTTCGTGTTTGTAATTAGATAGTTAAGGACGATAACTTGCCAACGCTGTTAACAATAACTTGTTAATCGCTGGATTGAGTGCTCACTATAAAGTTATAAGATAATTCTCAGCTTTCTTAGCATGCTCTGTGGTGCATTGGCCAGCACATTCGTCACGTATTCGACAGGTTCGGGGTTCGAGTTCCGGCAACGGCACTGCACATTTGTCACGTGTCTCAGATCACAAATCCTAATGTCTCTACAATTGCGCTCGAACTAAAAAAGATGGCGGATGACGATTCCCCACCACGAGGATTTGGCGATTGGTTCCCTGATCCTCAGTCGCCCTTTAAAAGGGAGAGTATATAAAGTATTTCTTACGCCTTCTTAACATGCCTTTGGGGTGTAATGGCCAGCACACTCGGCACACATTCGAGAGGTCCGAGGTTCGAGTCCCGGCGAAGACACTACACATTTTTCACGTCTCTCAGCACCACAAAGTTACATCACAAAGTCACAAACAACATCACAAAGTCTCTACAAAGTTAATTTCAGCCCACATAACTATGAGGTAAGTGCGACAATTGTAATAATATGGAATAATTATCACACTTATTCAAAATATCCTCTTTCTGCTCCGATGCACATATCTTATCTTTTCTTCTCACATTAGCCCCCCGTACAATATAAAGATGCAGAAAAACCTGAACTGTTTTTAACAGTTTTTATGTTCTGTTTATCAATTGTCTAGGGTTATCTCCGCAAATTTCATTTAATAAACAGTTCAAGGAAAGGCTTATTCTACACTGTAGGTCTTCCCAAGATGCAATGCAAATGTCAATACAATCTTTTTGTCAATACATATATCGTGTTATGTATTTTACGGCTAGCTCATCAACAGTCATCCTATACTCTGATACATTAAGCCCTTGAGATTTGTATTTTAACCACAACTTGATAAGAATACAGTTTTATTAAGGCTACTTGCTAAAGGAAACAAAGAAAATTCGAATTGAGAGAAGGGCATAAGTTTGAATACTAATGAAATAAATGAGAAAATTGTTTCTATGTAGGCACACACCAAGCAATGATTCATGGGAAAACCACAAATATTCATGTGGAAGCGCATTTCCCGTTGCCACACATTTTAGAAGATGTGTTTTTAATGAATGAGAGTAAGGATTATTATAGGGCACACAGAATTTCACTACACTGATCTTTTCCGAGAACGTGTCGTGACTGTTAAGTTCCTGTAAGCGTCAGAGAAAATTCCCTGCTTCAACACACACACATACCTCCTTTTATATTTTTGGTCGATTGAAGCTTTTCTTTCCCATTTAGTTTTCTATTTACTATTGATTGCTAAAGAAATGGATAATTTTTAAGTTTTGTCTTAGGATTGGATTTAATGAGACTTTACAACTTCAACTATTCAAATCTGATTTAAAAATATGAAATGTTAATATGGAACAGCACATGTTTTAAATGATTATTCAATTAATTTAGATGAATGCTAACTGTATGTAGACTAATTTACAGTTCGTGATAAAAATGAAGCATTTAATGAGAAAGCAACTACGCGAAGTGTGCACAAAATTTCTTACTTAGCCTTCATTTATCACAGCCCTTGGTCGTAGATATTTATTTCCAATAAGAAAACGCTTTAAATGAAGCAAATACATATAGATAAGTGTTTATAAATTTAAGAAAATCAATTTTGTAAAAATTACGAATTTGTCCAGTCCCTATGGTTATATTTATGCTAATGCTGCTCTAGTTATAAAAAATAAACAAAAATGGGGTGATTACAGTATGAGAAAAGTTGAACCAGATATTTGCTATTAAAATCGAAGATAACATTCAGGCGATGCACGCAAATTGAAGATCGAAATATTTGCATTTTATGCTACTAAAAATAAATTGTCAGTTTCGAAAAAAACATTTCTGACATTTAAAAACTAAACAACAAGTATTTCTGTGCACGTTATTATGAAACATATTGGTAAATATAATTGGTTTTTCAGAATGGAGATCTTATTCCTAGAAATTACTGACAGTCTTCAGTACTGGCGTGCAGCCAACTCGTAATATTATTTGCATTAATTTTAAGGTATTTTTTGAACGGTCACCAGATTATGACTGAATAATAAACTACAAAATGATGACTTAATAGTAAAGCAATAAAACGTAATGATAATATCAATAACGAATTTTTAAACTTTGAAAGCTTTTAAATTACTCGTATGAAAGTTCCCTCTAAATACCAAATATAACAAAATTATACATGTACATTTCCAGGATTCTGAAATTGAATATCTTTTTTAAAGTTGTCGTACTTTATCGTTCACACTTTGTACAAACATTAGGCTTTTTTGGGAGCAGGAGACTTGAAAATTGCGCAATGCCCTCATCGGGATTCGAATCACGGGCCCCTCGAATACGCGTCGAGTGTGCTGCCCACTAAACCACGAACGCCTGCCAAGAAGGCGGGAAGAAAACTTTATATACTTCCCCTCTAAAGGGCGACTGGGGATAAAGGGACCCAATCTCCAGATCCTAGTGGTGAAGAATCATCATCCACCACCCTTTTAGCTCAGGCGCCACTGTAGAGACATTAGGATTTTTTGGAAGAAGGAGACTTAAAAAATGTGGAGTGCCCTCGCCGGGATTCGAACCACGGTCCACTCGAATACACGCCGAGCCTGCTGATCGCTACACCACGAAGACATGCCAAGAAGGCGGGAGAAATACCTTATAACTTTCCGGCAAGGTAAACTTGTTAATACTTATCACTGTCTTATTTGCCAAATGGAATTCAGTTCCAGGATCATTTTATAATTGTGTGGCCATGGTACAATTACACCAGCTGCATTAGGATTAAAATTTGGCCAGTGTTATTGGAAAGCACATCCGACTGGCAGTCAGAATATCCGCTGTTTGAGTTCCAATGAGGACACTGAACATATTTTTCAAATTTCCTGTTCCGGTAAGAAGTCTTTGTGACTCTGCGAACTCTCACAGACACTTTATCGTAATCGAAATTTGAAATAACCTATTTTTTGTTTACGGAAAACGTTTGAAAAAATCATTCTACTCAGTAGAAATTAAGTTTTTGAATCAAGCAACTATTTTTTTTGGGAGACGCTTAATAGTTATTAGCGACAGATGAAGGTTGAAATAAAAAATAAATACTTATATCAGTGCGAAGCCATAATCACGACATATTTACGTATCTCTACGCGCGTATTATTATTTCAAATAAAGAGTGAATTTTTAGTGCTGCTTACGCAATTGACTGCGATACTTCTGTTTTTATACATATATGTTTCGTTAATCTAAAGTATTTTGCATAAAATAAGGCTCAAAATGTCCTATTTAAAGACTCCGTACTTCTTTTATCAACATATAAAAAAGGTAAAGACTTAAAATATTAAAAAAGTGTTTAAGTGTTTCTGACTTCAAAAATTTTCTCCAGGAATAATAATAGCACCACCAAATGGTTCAAAACTGAGAAACATTCTACATAAAATGACAAAAACGTATTTTGGATGCTCTGAAAAATGTTTTATAATTTATAAAATATTTGATGCTTTCGTTCCTGACAATATATTCACTTGAAGGAAAATTATAAAACAAAACTTCCTTGAAGTGAATAATGATTTAATTTGCAGTTAAATTTAAAACTCTTCAATTTTTAATTTAGACAATTTGCTAATTAGCGCAGGTTCCTGAATCTTTCCTGCATAACAATTGAACTCTCGAATGTTTTTAATGGATGAGCTAATATTTAGTTTAATATTGATTCTGAGTATAGTTTTAGCAGAAATAGTTTTAAAACATTCTGTGAAATACGCCTAAAAGAGTTAGTTCTCGTGATTTATTTATGTGAGGGGAAACTACGGTAAATGGTTTACAATAGGGATTCTGTGATCGGCTAAAAGGTAAAAAAATAAGGACCAGCATTCTGGTAAAATTTGTGTAAGAATCTATAGCATCAGAGATTTCCTTACTGAGTGATAATTTTGGTTCGATGACTCTCTTCTTGTTGAATAATTTGAAAGTGAAGACGCCGTTGAGTGAATTTACCAGATTATATTCAACAAAAGTTTGAGTGAACATATGCAGAAATCGTTCTCTCTGAGGTCGTCAGAGATGCCTGAAGTCGTCAATGGTTGTCTGAGGTTGTCAGAGGCCATTCTAAAAGATTAATGTAAATCTCTACAGGATTAAACTAACAGTCTAACAGATTAAATTGAGAAGTAGTACGATGTCTATGACTCAATCAGTAGCAATCACATGCCCATACTAACTGCTTTTCTCGAGGATAAAAGAGATATAACAATTGATATTTTTTAGTTTGTTTTATATGCTTTCTTTACAACATTTCACGTTGCAGCTAAATAGCATATCATGTGCTTCTTGTAATTTATGTAAAAATACATAAAATTCATTCCGTCGTATGCATCGCAAGTAATGTTTGAAATTTTTAGGTCATGCATTAATTTAGTAAACTAGTTTTTCAAGAGGTCATAATCCATAAAATTTGAATACCCGTTTACCTATTAGCAAAGTTTTATGAAAAACCTACCTCGAACTTTAAGTATTTCAAATATAATTTGAAGCAATATATTAAGTTTAAGAATTTCGGTCATATTTCGGCTGACATTCGATAATCCAGTTGTAAACATCGGAACCAAAAGTAGATGTCATAAATTCAACAACGTATGAATCACCGCATATCATAAGGAAGTAAAACAAACTATTGGATACAATCCTTAAGTTACATATATGTATTTGAGTTGCTAGAAGCTTTTATGGGAGAGAGTTCATAAAAAAAGACTTAACTGCTTGGACTTCCGATAAAAATAAAACGACAGCAACAAGCTTCAAGATAAAATTTACAGCCTTATATAAAGGAGGTACGGAATCTAAAAAAAGAAATAGTAGGAGATAAAAGATGTAGAAAGATCTTTTTCAAGAAATATTATATGGGCCGATTCTCACAGTTGTTTGTGAGCAACAGAGTAATGTGGGTAAAACGACAGTTTAACCTAAAATAAGGTTATTTCCTTACATAATGCGGGAACAATTGTTAATTTTCATTCACATTATTTCCTACCGTTACAAATAACTTTTTGTTCGAATTAGGTCACTGGTGGTAAAAATGGACACCAAGTTTCCACTGTCGACAAATATTAATGCCGTTGATAATGGGCGATGGAGCCAAAAGTCATGGCTGATAAATGTTATTGTCTTTTATTCCCAATGTATTCAGTAATTTTACCTTAATATGTTTATGGATAATTGTGATATTTGTAGCACCGGTTTTATCATGCAGTTATACATCATTATTTATAGAACTGCGCGGCATACAGTGGCTCCCAAAAGTGTTCGTACACTTATGATTTTCATTGAAATAGGGCTCTATCCATTAATTAAAAGTAAACTTTCCGAATGAGATTTTAATAATAAGATCTATAATCTATTCGTAACAAAATTACATGAAATATTTTTAAAATATAGCGGAACTTTATTTTTAAGAAATTAATAACCAAAAAAGGACAAACATTGTATGTCACAAAAGTCTTCGTACACTTCAGAAAAATCTTGACATATTCGTAAATATTTTAATTTTTGCCTAAATTAATATTTAATAGAATATTCTTTATCATCCACAAGAGCTTTTAAAAGTCTGGGAATAGATTTTACTAGTTTTTTTTTGTAATTTCTGTATCAATGTTCATCCATTCTTCCATCCTGACTGTTTTGAGTTCGCTTTTCGTTTTGATGTCGTGTTTTCGTACTCTAACCTCCAGTTCTTTCCAAATGTGTTTTATGGGGTTTAAATCGGGCGACTGAGGGGGTGTTTTCAAAACCTGTGGACAATTATAGAGACACCGCAGGCGAACGTTGAGAGTCGTATGCTTAGGATCGTTACCATGATTAAAAATAAAGTTGTTTTCAATACCCTAATTTTGGGGTGATAATTTTAAATTGTCTCTTAAAATATCTAAATAAAGAGAAGGATTCATTATGCCATCCATAAATACCAAATTACCTAGTCCTGATGCTGCCATGCACCCCCAGACAAGAACACCTCCACTGTCATGCTTAACTGCTCCAACTAAGTTCTTAGAATGAAGTTCCTCAATTTTTCTTCTCCATACAGTTATTCGACCATCGGAACCAAAAATGTTAAATTTGCTTTCGCCAGCAAATAGGACATTATTCCAGTACGTTTCGGGGGTATTTATCATTGATTTTGAATCATTGAAAGCCTAAGCTTTCTGTTTTTCTCACTAACAAAAACGTTTTCACGGGGAGAGCGCTCATGTAATCCAGCTTCTCTGAGAACTCGTCGAACACTTTCAGGTGAAATTGAAGCAGAAAACTTATTATGAAGTAGAAAACACGCACTAAGTTCTGCAGAAACTTTTACAGCACTCAAACGTGGGTTTTCCACAAATTTTCTAATAATAAATCTCTCATCACGTTTAGTTAACTTTCTCGGTCGACCTTTTCTTATCTTGTTTTTAATCCGGTTTTCTTCTTTCAACTGTTTTATAGCATGCTGCACTATAGAATGGGATAAATTAACTAATTTAGGGATATTTCGAATTGATTTACCACTACTATGGTCAAAAATTACCAATTTTCGAATGCTGTTTTGTGATTTTTTTACGACTGCGACACATTTTTCAATAACGAATAGAATATTATGAGGTAAACAATAAAAAATTAAAGCAAATAATTTTTTAAATGCCACCACAATGCAAAAATAAAAAAAAGCGGCAAACGATCATTCTAATTTTGATTTTATCCAAAAATATTTCAGTGTACGAAGACTTTTGTGAGATAAAATGTTTGTCATTTTTTATTATTAATTTCTTGAAAATAATGTTTCCCTATATTTTAAAATTATTTCATGTAATTTTGTTACGAATAGATTATAGATCTTGTTATTAAAATCTAATTCAGAAAAATTACATTTAATCAATATATACAGCCCTATTTCAATGAAAATCATAAGTGTACGAACACTTTTGAGAGCCATTGTATATTAATTTAAGTAGTAAAAACATAAGCAAGTTAGACATAGGATTAATGTTTTAAAAATGATAATCAATCACTGATCCTTTCAAGAGAGCTAATGACTTTATTTCATATAAGCATTTGTTATTTAACTAATATTTCATAAAAATTCCATCGCATGAAATCTAGGAGTATCTAATGATGATCAGGATTACATCACTTATATGGTATTAATTTAACGCCTAATATGCAAAATTTATCAAGTATTTTCTAATTACGATCTCGGGCCTAGAAATTATGCCAAAAGCAAAAATATGTTTTATAATGTTCTGCTTATACCGATAGATAAATGTCATTACAGATAAGTTTTCTAATAAGTCTATTGTAAGTATCTTGATTCATTTGGAAATACTTCAATTATTTTTTACCCTTGCAACAAATACCCCTGTTTTCATAAGTAGTGGAGAAATCATTTAATTCTTTAATTGCGCCCTTCTGAATCTCAGTACTACAGCAGGATTATGTTAGTAGCAAAACATTGATTTACAAAACTGTTTATGTTGTGTTTCATAATTTCTTCTTTCCATTTATTTCAGGCCCACCAGCGGCCGAGCGGTAAAGACGCTGAACACTGGTAGTTCGGTCCGAGGTTCGAATCCCGCGAACGGGCTGGCTGCATGGGCGTTTTCGTGGTTTTCCCCCATGTGTAACGTGTATACGAGTCAGTTTCCCTTAGAAAGTCCTCTACGAAGGCATCCCTCCCTTTAGGCAGATAGCCCTCGTGTGCTTTGCCATAATTGAATAACCTAACCCATAACCTAACCTTTCCATTTATTTCATGATTTTCCTGTAGTGACTGTGATGATGTATTTAGACTGAATCGATCGTAATGAGATTTAAAACATGCAGGAGACTAGATTATAACAGAGAAAAATGATCGTCTCATAATATCTTTTCTTGGTTTAAAAGTTCGTCTGATTTACACGTCCGCAACGATTTAGTTTTCCTGTCCCATATGGAAGATTCGGGTTTATCATCTAATTTAGTTTACGAAGAGGCATTTAAACACAATAATAAGCTTTATTGATTAACCGTATGATTTTCTTCTCTGCCACAAAATTATTCTTAAGCACAGAAAATCTTCTGCAGAATTATCGCAAACCTGTTGGATCCTTCATGATTAAAGTCCTACGTCTTTCCAATTACTGAAATTAACAAGCATTGAGCCCAGTTTTCACCTTCCGCTTTTCTCTAAACGGAGAAAATCCATTTCAAATTTCATTCCAGTTAATGAGAAATGGTGTTAATACAGTCTTGTACATAACTGGAATGGAATAAGCGAACTTAAATGAAGAAGGAGATATCTGTGTAATAAAATAAAACTGATCTATTTAAAAAATGCTTATATGCATAGAGAATTTTTTTTCACTTTTTTCGTTTTTATTCTTTTTAAAGTTTCATTAATTTATTAAATAGTTTGGCCATTTTAAAAGCAGATTATTTAAGTTCGTGAAAATTAGCAATCCTTTACCAGACAACACAAACATAAAAAAGAGTAAGTTATTAAATCATCCAGTCCAGTAACTAATCATTATACAAGAAATGTTTTTTGTTATGTAACATTATGCAAGAATGTAATAACTTCTCCAAAAGCGTAATCAAAACACGACAAATCAGTGAAAAGTTTAATCCTAAGAAATTACAAGTGATGACGACATCATTGTGGATGAAATTAAGAAACTGTTAATTGAATTTCATATTATTTGACTTTCATATATCCCCAAAACTGCATTTAGAATATGAAGATTAATGCATGTTGTTATAATGCATTCTTAAATTATTATTTCAGTAAGCTTATTTAATGCTATAATTAAAAATAAAGCTGACGAGCGAATTGCGTAGAATGCAAACTAGATGAAAATGTGTGATGTATGAAAACCAGTTGTTTAATATGTAGAAAGAGAGCATACAGTTTTAAAATTTAAACAAAATTCAGCGAAAGGTGAATGTCGGTTTTCTAAGGAAAGCACTATGCATTTCGCAGACAGAGAGCGCAATTTCTCCCATTGCTTTTCTTCAAGGAATAAAAATATTGAGTCAAGTTGAAATAACAAAATATTTTGGATTTTGAAAAGTAGGGACTCGGGGTGGTTTCCTTAGAAATTTGAAGTGCTTTTCTTAAAAGAACATCATTGAAATGCTGAATTCTGCCTGAGCATAAATGAGCTAATTATTTAGAAAACTTCAAATAGGATTTTATTGAGGAAAGGTATATATTATAAAGGAATCCTATTCCTTCGCTTTAAAACGTTTTCAAAATACAAAAGAAGCGGAAGAAAATAAGTTTTAACTTTGTAATGCAGTCATATTGTTTCAAATTCCGTATATTTTTTAGCAACAATATTAAAGCATTGAATGTTATTTAGATTCATTTAGAAAACAGCATGAATAAGTTGCTCCAAATTTCATTTAATAGTCTAATTAAGTTTATCTCAATTAAAAATACATATTTTTCTTACCTGCAAAGACCTTTTCGTTTGTTGTAAATCAAGGAATCAGAAAATGTTGTTATAAATTGGCATATAACCGAGTTTGAAAATGTGTGGTGACATCTGATATCATCTCGTAAATTAATATTCAAGTGAATTTTATTTGAACTGAATGAGATCAGAATTGATTGCGATAATCAGTTTTCATATCGGAAAGGGGGAGGAACATTTCTTCTTAAATTTAAAATTATTTATATCAAGCAGAGACTGAATTTAAAGCATTAGTTTTGGTATTAAATTATACCTTTTCACAAAATGAAAAGGAAAAAATTAGCTATCTGTGACAAATATGCGAAACTGTTAATTTTTCTTATTCCAATCATCAGGCAATGCAAACCATCCTTCACATTTTTTAAACAACTGCTGATTGTCAACTTTTTGAAGGCCAAAACGCCCGAGACGTCTTTTTATTTAAACGACTACAGCCTCCCGAAACTGCCGAATTTGCCATGTTTTCTTCCCTCTCTCTAAGGTACGCAGAAGCAGGTGCAGTTTCCCCAAATGCATTGTATCAGTTTACTGCAGAGAACTTGTCCTAAAAGGATTTATTTGTGGTTTCTTATCTTTGAGTGTGACATTTGACATCTTCAAGCCTCTTTGTGCGTGAATGGACGGGGAGGGGAGAAAATTGCTTAAATTTCGAAAGTCATTTCAGGCGTTTCGGTATTTTAAGCACACTGGCTTAAAATACCGAAAATCTAATCTTCGGTTTTTAAGGGTTAACTAAAAGCAAAATTCCGTTTAGTTAAACGTCATAATTATTAATAATAAAAATACATTTTATGCGCAAGAAAATTTATGTGCAAGCTAAGTACTGAAGAAAGCTGAAAGTAATAGGAGAACGAAATAGGAAAAGACAATAGGAGCTGGTAGAAGGTAAGTTAAAGTAGTTGAATAAAGGAATGACGGTTACCAGAAGTCTTTGCTCCATTCGCCCTTCCCCCAGACTCAGTGAATTTGTGCTAGAATCACCTCTTAACTTTAACGTTAGCGAAAGCAGGCTGTTGTTGTAAAGTTGACAAAATTTCGATTTTAGTTTGGTACCATCCAGAAGTCGTGAATGAATTGATGAAAATTAATATTACGTTTAAGCTTAAAAGTTTGTTTTATGTTTCATAGTTCAGTAGTACCAGAGACGATGACTCGTGAAACAGCGTATATAACTCTTTTGGAATACTTGTAAATGTTTAGTTCAAACAATTACTTTATATTTATTGAAGTTATGACGTTGTTGTGGCTAATCTCATTTTCCTGAGCTAATTAGAACAAGTCCCCGATATTTACCTTGCGTCTGTCACGGGCACTAGACTTAAGCACCATACAAGTGACAGAATGACTCTGCACATTTCTGCTCCAGTTTTGGAAACGTGCTTCCCGGGAAAACGGACCCAAGAGTCTTTCTCTACCCTTAAAGGTAGGAAAGGACTTTCGGCTTTCCGCATATTTTGACTCTCCCCACGCCGTACAGATACTGTACATTTACAAGCATCCATGCCGTATCTTGGATTCGAACCCGGGCCCTTCGGAACGGCAGTCAGCTTCACTAGCCACTATACACTCTGAAAAGCTGTAGAAGTTATAAATTAAATTCGTTAATACAGGAGGAAAGCGACTGACTAATTCGAATAACTTTTTTACCATACTCGAATCGCATTTCCCAAACTTTTATAGAATCTTCGTCAATATTTGTTCAAATAAGCTTTAGTGAAATATATATAGTTGATGGTTAGGATGATTGAAGTTCTACCGTAAAGAAAATTATACTTTTTGCACAGTGATCCTAAATAAAGGAAATATTGGAAAAAAGGAAAATAAGCACTTATCGTGCGATGATGCAAAGGGAAAGGATATGGCCAGTCTATGATGAACCTCGTACAGCGACGGACGATGTTGCGCTCGCTGAAGAGGAAGAGCGATGACGGCCCCTTTCCGGCCGGAGCCGTGTGCCCTTTCTTCTTGGCCATGCTTGGAACGGGCCTCACCCTTTCATAGTCGTAAAGAGGGGGTTGCGGCGGGCCGCTGGACGAATAGAAGGGAGCCTGCGGGCTGGGCTGGGCGGTTGTGATTGCTGGACTCTTGCTTGCCGCGTCGTCTTCTCCCGCGCTGCTCAGTGCTGTTAACCTGAAAGGAGAAAAAAATGTATTTAGATGCTGAAAGCGAATGCATTGCAGGTACTACATACACAAGTGTGACAATACAATTCTAGTGAAGTTTCACTGATTTCTTTAAGCCATAATTACTTATGAAGTAGTTTCCATCATTAGAAAATTGATCTAGATAAGGGACAACATTTACCTTTTTAAGAGCTATTTATGTGATTGTCGATACATTTATTCATACCTCTCAAGAAATCTTTAGTAAACATTTTTTGTAGCAACCTCTTTACATGTGAAAAAGTAAAACTAATTTACAAAACATTAGGAAATGATTTTATAATTCGATATCTCAGATATTCATAAGCAGAATCTAAATATTTTTAAGCATTCAGAAATCAGCGAAAAGGAACCACTCTAGTTGTGTAGTAATAGTTAAAGCAAACTTTGGAATAAATTCACTTACGTCCAGGTACATAAGTGAATAAAAAGTTTAAAAATACCAGTATTCTTTAAATTATGAAAACAAGTGAATTTTAAATAGCATTTAAAACTGTAAAATATAACTATACAATATTTAAATGCTTTTTTCTATAGAATTTAAGGTCAATTTACAACTTTGTTCGAAGCGGGTAAAAAAACTTTCTTACATGAAATAAAAAAATAACGAGTTATGAAAAAATTCTTTTATAGATTCCCTGTTTTAATAAACCTATACTCAACTAGGTATATCGCCTATAATGTGGTGAGGAAACTATTTTAAATTCGATTGCATATGTGGTTTAAAAGATAACACTTTCAACACATTTTCAAAGAAATTTGAGCAAAATGTTTAATTAATTTTTGTTTTGCGTATCTTTAGATCATTAAATGTTTCATGGTATTTATTACTTGCTACCCTAACATACTCATTTTACTTTCTACGCACCTTTTTTTGCGCGTTTGTACGCGATTCTTTTAATAAGGGTTACAAAACAACATTGCCAATGGTAATGGGATATCGGAAATGGTTTTTCTCTTTCAAAGTATTATCTAAATTTTCCTAGCATTTTCAGATACTATTGTTTCCCGCTTTTGTTAGAAAGTGATACTTCACTATTGTGATTACTCGAAGGACAACATTAAAACAAATATTATCAATCTGGTTTAAATAACATTCCAGCTTAGCGGATGCTAGAAGCGAAGAATCTCAAAATCTAGTATTTGTAGTTAACGCAATATCTCTTTCAGCTCTAATTACTTCAGAACACATTAATAAATCTGAATTAAATTGATCTCTAATATTCCGATTACATTACGTAACTGGTAAAGTCTGGAAATTTCTAAAATGGATAAAATCTAGATTTCGAGCATTGTACTCTTAATTATTATGAATACTTATTTGTACAGTTTACAGATTACATATATTTATTTTAACATAAATTGAATTATTTCACCATTATTATATCGTAATTTTCATAAATTTGTAAGAAATAAATTCTGCAAACTATACATTGCAGTACAAGCTTTAATTTGGCTTTGTTTGCATTTTTTGAACCTACCTTGCCTTGCTTTATTTATTCCAGACAGAAGATTATGCATATGAAGTTAACTAAGCATTCGTTAAGTAGAAGTACTACTACATTAATAACAATTCTGTTTCTTTACCCTCTTTCATATGCCATTATTTTTAAACCGATGCCCATATTGTAAATCTGTGTAATTTATAAAATGCGTTACAGAGATATGTTTACAGTATGTTGCATTATTTATTACGTTTGGAAATGGAATTACGATTCAAAATCGGTTCCTATGCTTAAAATACTTATATGCGTAAGTGTCAGTTCTTTAGCATTAAATTGTATTTATAGCGTCAGCTGTAACTTCGAGTGTAAAATATCAAGTTTAACATCTGTGTTTAAATATATGGTATGTTGTATGATAATATTATTTTGAAGTGCCTTTTTGCAATGTCATTCAATGCCATTTATACAATGTCACATTCATATACAATGTCTTTTAAAAAAATTACAACTGAATTTTACAATTGGCTATATAAAGCAATTATGGAGCTTAGTTATAAATAATAAATTCCATTTTTATTTCTTCATCCTGACAAAGAAATTTAATTTTTTAGATAAAGTTGAAAAGAACAAAGGATCTCTTAACTCACTTGCTGTGAATTTACTGAAAATCAATTTCATGAAATGATTTCAACACAAATTCACGCTCAATTAAGCGTTATATAAACGTGTTGTTATAGACATACATTTTGAGCATATGAATCCATTTAGGTAAGAAATATCAACGCCATATGTTACAAATAGAACGTTACAGTTAAACAATTTTCTAAGAAATTCAAAGTGTTTTGCTGGTTTGCAAAATCGTTTTTAATTTAAATGTCTTGTAGTGTTTTAGTTGCAGTGTTGTGCAGTGCTTATGGTTATTATAATGCCTAAGGTACGGCTTGACAGCTGCGGTAGAACACAGAATATTCGTAATAAATGTTGACTGGAGTGGCTAAGAATGTCCAGCACTGTTTGAAGAGACAACCTAAAATCGGGGTGGCATGAGCAGTTCCCATTGGGGACAGTTTATACAAGTTGGTGGAAGTGCCTATTAACTCTGCATATGATACTGTTGCAAAAAACGGAAATTCAGATCTGAAGACCTGCATGACCATTCATAAAAAAATGCTATCTGATTGCCACGTTCTCTTTAAACCAACCAGAAAACAGTTACTTTCAGAACAGACCATACTTCTTCTTTCATAAATGTCACAAAATACAGTGCTTGGCCTCTTTCCAAATTGATAATAGTACTGATTCGTATTCGGTTAGCGTAACACTGACTGAAGTGAAAGTTCAAAAACCAAACCATACTATCAAGAATGCACGATGCAACGCTGGCTTAAGAACGGTAATGAAACTTATATAACAGAATTCTTTGAAAATATCTTAGTTAATATATTTCTGTAACAATTATACAGTTGATAAATAATGTGTGTGGAATTTCCACAGCTTGGTGAACAATTTGAAAATTCAACGAAAGACATTTTCTATATTTAAGAATTTTCTGAAAGATAAGTTTCTAATAAATGTTTTTACCATTGCTTAATATTAAGGCTTCTGAAAAAGATTTTAACACCACTTCGAGTATAGTAAAATATATGAAACTTCAAGTCGAAGCCAAGTTTTGTAATCAAACCAATACCATGTTTACTAAAATAAAATAACATTTATCTAAAAGGAATCGAAATTTACTCAAAACGTATTCATTAATTTTATATCCTTTTTTGCTGCGCGTAAGCCCAAGAAGTAGAAACTATAAATAAAAAAGAAAAGGTTATTTATTGCCGAATAAAATTTCTTTTTTCGAATATAACACGAATTAAGAATGAAGTTTTGCTATGGATATTTTACACGATTAATCTATATCACACATATAAGCATACATTTAAAAATTAAAATTATAGTTTCGTAAAATTTAGGATACTGAAATTTGTTTCTAAAGTGCAAGTGTAATGAAAATTTGAGTTAAGTAACAATACAGAAAGGTAAGCGGCCACATAATATTTTGCATTCAGTTACAAAGAGAAAATTTTCATATTCCGAAAAGTTTAGAAGACTATTACATAGTAAACTGAATAAAGTCAAAAAGCGCTTTTTGCTGATTTGTGAAATTCTTTAGCTCCATGTCAGTAAAAGCTTTATAAATTAATTAAATCTTGATAATTAATATCACCTTTATACATAAGCAATAACAAGTATTTTTATAGCAAACACGCACTAGTTTACAGCTCATATCCATTAACTCTCTCTTTCTTATTTAGAACAAAAGAATCAAAATGATCAAAGAATTATATACATAAATGAAAACCAGAAAAGCAAAGAATGATCAAAATTTAAAGGAAAAATAGAAACAAATATTCAAGAATAGAAAAGTCCTATCTCCCGTATAGTTTAAATTCCATAATAAAAAATTAAACTAAAGAAGACAAACTTTTGTAAAGGAAAGGCACGAAAACGTATTTTAATGCCCAAACCATATGCACCAAGTAAGATAAATAATAAAATTAATAGCAAGAAAAAGGATTAAAAGGGCTTAAAAATGAAAAACAAATATATGTACCGAGGAAAATGAATTAATACATGAACAACAAAAAATGTATCCAAGAGTAAATACAAATTACAAAATTAGAGCATGAATTCTATCACTAAAAGCTCGTTCTATATGGTCATATTTTTTACTACTCGAAACTAGAGCTTTTAAAAATTACAGAATACATTATGAGCATATATACATATTTATTACTTTCATTTTTTTCCGGTTTTCATTCATGATTTTTCTGCATCGCTGTTGAAACTTTAAAAAAAAATTTTATGTGGATATCACATGCTTTCTTGTATGGCCTGTTAGATGATACACGTCTTTTGTTGCCATTCATTTAAAATTATTTACTTGAATTATTCAAATTAACCGATTGAAAGCTGAAAAAGGCATCAAAAAATAAAATTTTGAAATTAAACATTCAGTTTTAGTTTTTACCGCACAGAAGTCAAACTTCTTATAATTTTATTTTTTCATAACTAGTATAAAACGCTCTCAAGTATAGTCAAGTAGTCTCACCGGAAGACTACGTTAAAAGTTTCGTTGTTTATACAAAATTCAATATATATATGCATCTTTGGTATTGTGTTATTATTTATCCAAAACTGGTTTTAAAATTTGACTTTATTAAAACATAAATGTTTTCGTCATTTGAAACACTTATGTAATTGGAATTATATGACTATCGCCAAAGATTGCGACAATAAAGGCCGAGTGAGAACTTATAAGCCGGATAAAGGGATAGGTGCGTATATATATGAACCTTTGATACTGCCGATTGCGATACAAAAATTAATTCTACAAATAGATGTTATATCAGTTCTATATACAAAATTTCAAAGTTCTATGTCTGATTGTTTTTGAGTTATGTGAGATGTACGTAAATACAGACACCACGAAAAGATTCCTTTCGAATCCTTTTTAAATCCATTTTGCAATCCGTTTTGGACAAAATTCCTTTATTCTGTTCGTACGTATTCTGTTGGTACGTCATGCAAAAAAAGAAAAAGTCAAAATTAATTCTGTAATAGAAAAAATGGATATTTCCGTTAAGATATGATACCCGAAATGTTTCACATTATAATACTTCCTTTACATCGTGTAAGGACTTATAAGCTCCGTATAAGAATTCGCAATTACAATACTTCCTTTCCTTCATATTCGTAGTCTTTTACTTCGTATAAGGTAGCAAACGTAAGTATTATTTTCTGAGTGCTATATTGATATAAGGTGAATATACATATGATAATTATGATACTAAAACTTTTATCGACTTTTCGAAATGTTCACCTTTTGATATTAAATAAGTTTATTCAATCCATTTACTAATTAGTATTTTTATGCATTAAAGTACTAAAACTATATTTAAATTCTTCAAAATTCTTTAGATATTACTTTAATAACCCTGCTTGCTGACATTTTTAAAAGCGTATAAATATATACACATCTACACTGCAAGGGGGAAAAAACAAAAAGAAAGTTCTATATCTCCCGTTCTACTAGGCCGATTGAGAAAATTCAAATTGCGTTTTTCATGTCGCGAAAGCGCTGCTTAGGATATGTATTAGATTTATATACAGTATTATTCTAATATAGGTATTTTGACACAAAATCGGACTTTTTCTGAAATGACATGCCGATTTTCTTTCATATTTCGATTCTACGACTCAAATAATGCTAAACTACCAACTTTTGTAAAAATCGAGCAATTAATTTTAAAAAACTTAGGTCTCAAAATTATAGCTCCTTAATATTAATTGAATTTGATATATATTTATTAACATCTCTTTTTTATTAACTTTACTTGATGCCTTCTTTCACATTTCGAAATTTAGGTTCATTCCAAATAAAATTCGCCCATATTTTATGATTAATTTTTAAAATTTGTATTTAAAAAAATTTTTAAAAATTTTTCGAAAAAAATTTGAATTATAATCTATAAAATGTTTACCATCTTTTTAAAGTAGACGTATTTCTAAGTATACCTACAAAAGATTAGTGTCTTTTAACCAAATTTCCTATGACATAAGTGAATTTATATATTTGCGCTCCTTGGAATTTGGCATATTTCATAAAAGCAATAATAGCATAAATGTGTTTTATGCACTTTGTTAAAATACTTTAACGTTATCTTTTTTCCGCTCGTCTGCAATGAAAAAAAGAAAAGAAAAATAGGTTGATATAAATTAAGATGTTCGCCAAGTAAATTATTCTTGGCGAAAACTGGAAAAAATGCTCCAAGACAAATTTTATAATTTCTCCGTAAATTTCGGAGCAAATTTTACAAACTTTTATACCTAGGTATAATTCGAGGCGCAGAATCGAAATAGGTAAAACAATTGGTATGTCATTTCAGAAAAAGTCCGATTTTGTGCCAAAATACATATATTAGAACAACGCTATATATAAATCTAATACATACCCTAAATCGTGCTTTCGAGACATAAAAAACCCAATTTGAATTTTGTTAATCGGCTCAGTAGAACGGGAGATATAGAACTGTCCCATTTTTTTTTCGTAGCATACATAAACTTCACATTTTTATCAGTAAATTAAGGTACAGTTTTATGATGAAAGAAGAGAACTTTGAAATATAATTAAACTTTGTTTATAAAGAGAACTTTGTTTGAAATAATAGTTTAATGACATTTTTAACTAATGAGAAAAGAATACGAAAATAGAATGAATAGAAAACACGTCAGCATAAAAGTTGGCAAAAAATAACAATTCATGTATGATAGAATTAATTTACTGTTAGGATGTATTTAATTTCTCAAAACAAATCGCACTCTTTTAATGTGTGGATAAAGAAATATATCGAAGCACAAAGAAGTGAGTAAAAATTTGATAGCAGAATATATAAGAACTAAGAATCTTTCAAGAAATGTCACATGGAAAAACGACACTTCTAACTTCAGGGACTGACATATAATTATACCTTTTCGTATTATTTCTGTTATTAATTACGAAGGTGAAAGTATTTTCACGAAACATATCCAGTCTCACAATACATAATGTATAAAAATGCACGAACTTAATACTCTTCTTAGTTAAATAAAAAAGCACAATATATTCATATTTTAAACAAATAAACTAATTCTAAGTATTATCATTGCAAGATCACTTTTGGATTAATTTCTCTTATTTAAATACAAGGATCAATTACAATCTCTATGTGTTAAAAAATAAAGAATCTTCTCACCATTAGGTTTCTAAACGTGTCACGGCTCTTCACGCTGGCATGCGTTGATGTTTAAGATATACGGTGAGGCTTATACAAGAGGTGGTATATGAAGCATATTATTCATGCGCACAGAGGAAATTTCGTTACCTGACTCTCGACAGGCTTTCAACTTACATCTATTTCGCTGCGTCGTTTGTGCCTGTTTAAATAATAATTTTGGGAGTGTTCCAAGCATCTTGTTTTGCAGCCGTGGGAGCAATGCATTTGCACCGTAGAGTAGACTTACATTTTGACTATCCGGGGGTGATGGGTGTTTTCATGTCACAAACATTTCTGATGTTTATATGTTTATTACTGAACATTACAGAAATTTTCTTAACATTAAGAATACTACTTAATAATAGCCAAAAGGTACTTGAAATAAAAATAACCAAATTTGGTAGTGAACATGTGTATTACAGATAAAACTGTTTCTTAATTTGAAGTCTTAAATACCTTCGGTAATACGTAAAATTCAAAAAAGGATGGATGGTATGAGCAGCAGACTATTTATCTTTGTTACGAATAGTATTTTTGGTATAAATTCCCTATTAAATAACTTAGATATATTGCGTAGCCTTATTTATTTTTTATTATCGTTATTTATACAACAATAATAGAAATACAACAATCCTTAATTAATAGATTTAGATAAGCGCATTTTGAAATCAACAGAATTTACTCACTGCAACATGTTTTTACTTAGCACTTGATATGTTTTATCAGGACGGTCGAGAAGTAATAATACGGAGGGCACTATTACAAAATGAACAACATACATTTGCTGATTTGGATTTTATCTCAAGCATATGCTCATCTTCCTTAAAAATGTTATTACGTTTACGTTGGGTACAGCCAACTGTTGATTAGCTCTGGTTACCTACTACATATAGCATAGTTTCGTTTTCCCATCCATTTAAATGTAGTAAAGAATCTCAAGACCCCGCAAACAAACCGATTAAAGGTTGGTGAAACGGAAGGCATTGAAATTGAATTAGATTTTAGTGAAGTGGACTCAGAAAATCAACGGAAATATTAACTTACATTGCAAAAAGTTGAATTTAACAGATCACGTTTAAGTGATCAACAAGAAGCACCTGAATTCGACGACAACGATAATAAACTTTCTGAGAAAATAAATTTCTTATAGAAGGTAAATGAACAATTGCAGAAGGAGTTTTGCAATGTTGAGGAACTGAACGCATAAGTTATGCACCTGGATCCAAATCCCGAAAGAAGTATTTGATCATGCCTGAGCATTGACTGAGTCATTGTAGCTAAAGAATGATTAAAAACTAAACAAAAGAGTTCTCGAACTGCTTTAGGTAACTTTTTTTACAAAACTGTATAGATTAAATTTAGGTTGCGTGCTAAAACAATTGTAGTAGAAAAAAATCTAAAATGAAGGAGGAAGAAATGTTACGATTAATTACTTATTTTATACATAGGATTGACAGAATTTAATGTAAAACTGCGTTTCGCAGGATTAAGTAAAAAATTTTGAAAGAGGAATACCTGCATTTTTTATAACTATTTAACTATTAATTTTAAGCAATAATTTAGGCGATCAGTTTAGAAAGTCTGGAGATATGGTACTACCCGAGGGATCTTTTTGCCAATAGATGGCATTGCCTCCTCGCGCATGGCAATATCCGAAGTTATAAAAAGCCGTTACTGAGGTTTCTTTCCCTTTCTAGAAATTTCGTTCTCCTGATGAGGAGGGACCTGTAGTTGCCCTCGAAATCGATTGAGTGTTTTAATAAATGTACGCCAGATACAAGGTTGTTTCAGCAATTTTAATAAGAGTAATGTCATAAAATTTTGATTGAGCAGAGAACGTAATAGCGATTAACATGAACAATAATTTTATTAGAGGAATTAATATCAACTTTAATTGAGAACGTACAAAAACATATCGTAGCCTTCAAATTTTACAACCTTTAGGTTAGAGGAAAAAATGAGAATAACAACAAATTCAAACGATGACGACTATATAGATAGATATTAAACTCAGTTACCCAGTTACATTTGAGTAACTGAATTTCACATTTATTTAAATTGTTAAAATTTTTAAGACGGGAGTTTTTGTATATTTCTTACAGTATTGTAATGCTTTTATACACAAGAAAAGCTGTTGATAAAACATCTGAGCTAAAGACCTTCCCAATTAATAAATTATTTTTAAAGAACAAATACTAATTCAGCAGCATATTATATAACAATTCAAGAAAAGAATGTTGAGAAAAAATTTAAAATCGTGAAATAAACAGCATACGACTAGTTTTTATTATACTTTTTAATTAAGTTTGATTGAAGTGCATTTATTCATAGGTCATTCAAAACAATGAAATAATTAGGAAATTGAATTTTGTCTGAATTCATTCTGATATCTAAATTATGTTTAGATAAAATGCTTTGCGTCTTTCAGAAAGAATCTGACACAGGATGCTTTTCTTCATGAAGCAGACCTATGTCATGTTCTTTAAAAATGTAGAAAATGCTTCTTTAAAACTGACGCTGGTTTAAAGCTCAGTTGTAATAAATTTAAAAGCAAACTGGGTAGATTTGTAAAATGACTCAGAACATCTTTTCTTATTTTCTTAAAAATTGATTTACATAGGCATAGTTTGAATCTGGTTAATTGAATGTTACGCACTTGGAAAGGAAATTACCATTTCAGAAAGGGAAGATTAAGCGTTAATCTACCAGAAGTTTTTTCTCTTTTACTAAAAACAGCAAAAAAGGCTAACAGTACAACTATAAGAAACAAAGAAAGGCAAGACGCACGTCTCTCATATTCCGATAACAACCATTTCGAAACTTTTCTTTTACAAATACATCATTATATTGCAGGTGTATTGAGCGTTTTCGACTCATTTCGTCTTGTTTTGTAAATATAAAAGAAAAATTCTTCTTGTTTCACAACATGTTAATTTTTAGTAAGATATGTCTTTTTAAACTGCATTTGCAAATACCATTTATATTAAAGCTCTATTTATCACTTTCAGAGACTAAAATTCGTTTGAAAGTTAAAGAAAACTTGAATAATTCAGAATAATTCTGATTTCAGGTCCTGGCATCCGTTTTGTGATAAAACATCATACGCAATTATGTGAGTAATTTTGATTTATATTTAAGCATATGATTATGAATAATGTTTCTTGATTACATTATTTTTCGCTAGAGAGATTATAACGCATGATAAAATTAAGAGAGATTATAACTAGAGAAATTATAACAGATGATGAAGATATTGTGATAATATAATATTTAACACTGTTCTGTAGTACACTAAACCAAAAACGTACCGAAACATGCATAGTTATCCTAAGTTTAACCCACCTGCCAGTCACGCAGTCTTAAAGTGATGGACTGGCCAATATACTGGTCTCATTATTTCTCGACTATATGTGTGTCACCAACGAGATATTCTCATTAAGAAGCGCTATAACAAAATAAATAGATATCTATGCAGGAATTTTTAGATTTAAAGATAAAATTGCTGCAAAATTCAAAACTAATTTCATTTTTGTACATTACTGACACACATTACTATTGATCTGATAATTATGAGCCGTAATAACAGTATACACTATTATAGTCAGCACTTTATGGATTTGTACTTTTGCTGCTAAAATTTGTGAAGCCTTTTTGTCTTCTGCACATATAGCCAATAGTTTGCTAAAGCCTTTTAGACTGGTAAGTTAACAGTTTGCTGCTGCATAATAAGAGCTAATTATAATCGTGATGATTATTGCTTTAACCAATACTTACGATTCATATTTTATAATTAAATGCTATAGATATGGTAAAACAAGATAAAGCATGTTACTATGCAAGACCTCTGCTTTTTCCCAACGAAGCAAAAATGACACACAGTTTGAGAATTACTGTCCAATGTTGTGCCGAAAACAAGATCGGTTTGCTAGTTGCCCTAATTTAGAGAAATCATAACATGCAGTAAATTTACGTGAGCTTTTAGTATGAATCGAAATGAAGTTATCTTAATATTAATAAAATAAAATGAAATTTAAAATAAAAATTTTCGTTTCTTTTTAGATTTTTGAAATTTTAAAATTTCTCAGATTTAAAAAATTTGATCCAGAGTTTTTTATTGTCATTGAATTTTGAATTACAATGCATTTAAATTTCACAAAAAGAACTAAAATTTTATAATTAATTACACATTTTGATCAATGAAATCATAACAGCAAACATATATAAAATTTGTTCTTTAAATTTTATTAATCTTGATTCTTTAATCTTCGTGAAATGGGAATCGGAGAAGAATATTTTTCATTCAGGCCTTTTGAACATTAATGATAATTTTTTTTTTAAAAATTGGATTTTGGAATAATAATAATAATAAAAATATAATGTCAGACTAAAACTATCACATACAAATATGCATAATGTTTGGAGCAGATCATGCTGAGCATTTGAACATTTTTTAGAACGTGAAAGTACAAAATTGTTTCAAATTACCTATCCTATGTATAATCATATGTAAAGGCAACTGAATTACAAATTAAATATTGCAGCCTAAGAAATATTGCAAAATATTATAGATCGCTGTTCATTAAAATATGAAAGAGAGCATCTGTTAATAGTCAGTTGGCATAAAACTAACTACAAACTAATAATTAGAAAAATATAGAATATCCTGAGCCATATACAGAATTAAACAGATTGCTGAGATAGAAATGAATAAAAATATGACAACAGTGTTAAAAACCTGCAACAGCAATTCGTGAATTGTTAGGAATGCAGTCACAGTTATCTTTCCTGTACTCTAACTGTATATATAAAGAAGATAGATTTACAGGGTTTCGGTTAGCGAGTCGCATCGTGTTGACTAGCGCGCAGTTACCAAGTGAAACGCTGCAGCTAGGTCATATTTGAAAATCTGTCCACGACAGTGAAATAAATATAACAATAAGCTACTACATATAGTAAAATTCAATAGCTTTTCTACATGTTATCATTTAAGATAAGAAGATAAGTTTGCATGCTATACTCACCTACATAATGCATAATTTTATATGATTACAGATTTCAGAATTGATTTTTTTAAGAGAACTTAATAGTAATTTATTACGGGAACAAAATATGAAATTATACAGGGAATTCAAAATAGCTTTAGGCAATGCACACGAAAAAAACATAATCTAAAAGTTACTTTAGGAAGTGTTAACATAATTATACAAATTTTATACAAAGTCCAAGTAGTTGACCAATTTTTGTAAAATAAAGATTAATTTTATTCCTATGAGTTAGTATGAAATTTTTTACTTATCTTAATTATATGCTAAACTCTTTATGAAGATAAAATTAAAATAATAATTTGGCGAATATTTTGGTCAAACATTCTATGTAGATAATTTGCAGTAAGTAAAGATACATGAATTAAATAGATAAACATATAAATTCTATTTCTTTCAGATTTTAAACTATTTAGAAATAATATAGTTTAACAATTTAATTTCAGGAAAATTAATAATTCAGCTAGATAATGAAACGTAGAACTAAGAAGTTCATTTCGCTATTATTACCACCATTTAAACACGTAAATAAAAGGAAAAAAAGAGAAAAAAATTACGTGTCACTTATCTTCTTTATATGAGACTTTATTATAGGTATCTTTTGTGCCCTTATTTTTTATAATGTTTAATTTTATTTAATCAACATTAATCATGAATGTATCTGCAATTTAAAAAATACTTCACTTTTGGGAAAAATATTAAATATAAATTATGAATTTACGCGGAAAACGATAAATAATTATGAGCATAGTCAATTTGTTTATTTATAGTATATAACGTTCAATTTAACCATATATTTAAGAATGAAAAATAGTTCCAGTTCTAGCTTGTAAAAGTTTGATAACGTTTATTCTAATTTTTATGCCTAAATACTACTAATACGGAAAGCTTTGCAGAGCAGAAAAGTTAAAATTAGCAATTATGAAAGTCATTATTATCGAAAATATAAGGATACTTATTGAATTTCATTCATGAAGAAACGGAAAAGTTTTACTGTTTACACTGAAATATTGCAAACAGAAATTTTTATTAATGAAAACTGGTATTTTAATATTTTCCTTACATAAAGAAATTATATCTTCATTTCTTCACACATGAATGCTTTGGAGGAAAACGTTAATTTATTTTATCATCATTTAAATATGCAAGGAATTATAAATGTATACTCACACGCATCAGTTGTACATAGAGGAACATATGAGTACTGAATCACCAAAGAACACGTACGGGAAAAATCCAGAAAGCGTGAGAAAGCATATATCTATCGAGCTAAAAAAGAAAAAATGCCGCTACTATGTTCTATAGCCACGCAATTACAACGCTTCGCCCACGCATTTTACTGTTCTGTGAGCATTCTTCGATCTCTCGTCAGTTACCGGCAGATGGCGCGATGGTTTGGTCACGGAATTCTAATGTGTGGGCTTTTCCCCAAACAAACTGCTGTCTCTTAATCTTCCTTCGTAGTCTACTGAGACTATTTTTTAGTTTTAGTTGAGCTTATTATGATAATTATAATTGATTTCGTAAAACTGTATTACCAGGGAAGACATAACATTTCCATCTTCGTTAACACGAATTAAAGCATAGTACGAAAGAAATAAGCAATGAAAAATGTCGCCAAACCTCAAGTCAAATTTCTTAGTATTAGTCTTTGTAACATTGAAGCAAATGTTACACAACAGTCACCAAGGAACTGAAGTTAGTTTATGAAAACATACATAGTATGAGAATACAGATTTATTCAGAATTCGGTCGCTTACAAGTTCTCAGATTCTGCCTGTTTTTGAGATATAAAGAAAATTATTACTCTCGAACACACGTAATTCTAATCTTGAACTACGCCTTTCTAATAAATTTACCTATAACATTTAAAGGAATATGTTAAATTTTCATAAAAATGAAAGTGTAAAAAATGTGATTACTATTTGCTTCATTTGCAGCAAAAATAATAAAAAGCATTATAATGAATTCATTAATTCAAACTAAAATCTTGTTTTATTTAGAGTTCTGCATAAGTTCTAAGGGGAAGTCTACGTATATGTTTAGCTACGGATATGAGCATATGTATGAATACATATATTTGAATACATAATACATAGATATGAATATATATGTAGTTTTTCGGCACGCAAATTCAAAAATACATGATCCTATGACAGTCACTCTGCTACTATGAATGTAATATAAAAGTATTGATTTCTAAACTGCAGTTGTAAAAGCCCTTTCTAAATTTTATAACATTTGCATTGTAGAATAAAAGGAACAACAACCGGAATTTTTTAAATTAACTTTATTTAGAAGACATTGGATGTGATTATTGATACGAAGTTTTCAAAAAATATCTATTAGATTTGAAATTCAGTGGAGTGATAAAAATTGCTTAAATATTGATGTAAGTAGTCACTTTTGCTTCATTTCAAAAGTGAAAACAGAAATTGTAAGCGCTTCAAATATTTCTTTCTCGAAATTTGATATTTACTCGCTCAAAACATGAAGTTACGCGCGCCATTATTGTACACTGCCCCCCCTCCAAAATGGGAAAGTTCTATATCTCCGCTCTACTGGCCCGACTGATGAAATTTAAATTGCGTTTTTCATATCTAGAAAGCGCGACTTAGGATATATTGGAATTTTTCTGAAATGACATGCTAATTGTTTTCCATATTTCAATTTTACGACTCAATTTATGCCTAAATATTAAATTTTGTAAAATTTGGTGCGAAATTTACAGAGAAATTCAAAAATTAACCACGGCGCATTTTTTTCAGTTCGCGCCAAGAATGATTCACTTGGCGAACTTCTTAATATATGTCAACCTATTTTCCTTTCTCCTTTTGGATTGTGCATGAGTGTGAAAAAAGTCATATCGTTCCTACTTTTAAATAATTTTCACAGAGTTCCTAAACCTGATTTGAAGTTATTATCGCATTCAATAAATATGCCAAATTTCAAAACGCGTTAATATATGAATTCACGTATACTTTCGGAAAGTTTGATTAAAAAACTTTGTTTCTTTGCAGGTATGCTTAGAAATACATCTACTTTAAGATGATAACAAAATTTTATAGATTGTAATTTAAATGTTTTTCGAAAAATTTATAAAAAATATTTAAAAATACAAACTTTAAAAATAAATCATAAAATATGGGCAAATATTTTTGGAATGAACGTAAAGTTCGAACTGGGAAAAGAAAGAATCAAATAAGTTTAATAAAAAAAGATATATTAATACATATATACCAAATTCAATTAACACTGAGGAGCTAAAAGTTTGAGAGCTAATTTGTAAAAAACTATTCTCGCCATGTTTGCAAAACTTGGCACTTTGGCATAATGTGAGTCGTAGAATCCAAATATAAAAAAAAATTGGCATGTCATCTCAGAAAAAGTCCGATTTTCTGTGGAAACACCTATATTAGAACAATGCTATATATAAATCTAATATATATCCTAAGTCACGCTTTCGAGACATGAAAAAAGCAATTTGAATTTCATTCGGCCCAGTAAAACGGAGATATAGAACTGTTACCTTTTTTTGCATGCAGTGTACATGCATTGTGGATGCTTTTCTGTTAGGCAACTTGCCCCTTACTTTGACAATGCTACTGTAATAATACATGTGTGTGTGTGTTTAATTTGTTTGTTGCCACGCACATACACAGATTGTTCCTAAATGGTATTATAGTTTCATCTCGTCATGTATTTGGCTTTTTTTACAGGTGCCAGAACGCGTGGCAGGTGCATAATGGAAATACGCCGCAATTTATATGTATCAGAATTTATATGCGTTTATATCATGCTCGTTTACATATATTAAATTTACTGATATTGCTTTATATTTTGTAGAAACGGAAGTTCTAATAACCTTGTTTGAAAAGAGTATAACTAGTTAGCAGTACTTTTCATATGAATTTGGGCTTCAAAAAGTAACTCTCAAACCATATTAGTAACAATTTTAAAATTTAAATTTTGAATATTTAGAATTTATGATTATTATTATTTTTATCATTAGGGATAGAAATTCTGATGTATTGGTTAAAGTCATTCTTATTTTGAGAGACTCACACCTCTAGAAAAAGAGATTATTTTAAGGACAAACATATAATAAATAAATATAAACATAAATAACGGCGATAAGATAAAGGAGATCATCAACTAGAGATGGGCAAATATGCCGTTGTAGACAGCCTTCTAACTGAGAACTAATAACACTGCATCTTTATAGACTAATAATGCGAAAGTGTACAAACAAATAAGTATCACAAAATTTCTAAATGAATGACTGTGAAATTCTTACACTTTAAAAGCAATTCAGATGTTCAATGAGTAATTTAAATTATTGTTTGTATCTTCGTGTTTTATTAAACACTCGACTCGAAGCACACGTCTTAGAGATGATTATGGTTTTTAAACCACAAAATGGGGTCCTGCAAAAATGGATAATATTGTAATTTGACGGAAATATTCGTCACAGATATTTTGCAAAAGCGATCCTCTAAAATAAATGTATGATTGCATGTTTAAAAATTAAACGTTTTCTTTATTAATCTAAGTGAAAAATTTTCTGCGTGGAATTAACTTAATGATATTTTATTTTATTAAACATGGAATTAACTTACCATATTTTATTAAAAGTTTTACAATTTGTTTTCGCCATTTGAAACCCCGTTTCAAATACAAAATTGTATATTCTATATCCTTAACTCTTGGGTGACTAAATCTTAAACTAGCCTACCTGACATAGCAGCTTAGCTTAAAATTGTTCTAGGGTTTAAACTAAAGTCGTTATGCCATCACATTGTGGTTCCTTTTTAACTTTACGATTTTCATGTTTTTAATTTTTTAAACATCTTATCCCGTTTTTGAAATTTAAACTGCATGCCCTTCGAGATCTTAAACTATTATCTAAAAGTGCTGATTTTTTGAGTCAGTATTTAGTTATGCTCTGCAAAATGAATTCTATATTTAGCTGGTTATTAAGTTACTTCTTCAGGGATTTAATCGGCAAATAAACTCATTAAATAATTCAGCCGGGGAAATTAAAAATTTATCTGTTTTTAAATTCAATAATCTAACTTATTATAATAATTAATAGTTTTTTAATAAGGTTTCTAAACTCAAGCTTTGGTAAATATATTTCAATATAGTAATGCTAAAGCAGTTTGCTTCATTCAAAGGGCTTTCTGTTTTGGATAGAGATAAGATGCAATTAAGATGTACGGGAAGCAATTAAGTTTATCTTTTACTAATAGCAATAACGGAAACTACAAAAATCTGTTACAATAAAAATGAATTATTAAAAGTCCCAAATGACTTACGGCAAAATTAATCGATATTTACTTCAAGCATTCGTGTTCATAATCCTTGGCGTTTTTACCCACAAACTAAGGAATGCAACTCTCCGTTTCTTTTTGGATGTTTCTTTCATGTGACTTACTTGTCGTTCCCAGTCACGCACTGAGTATCATGAGCTTGGATGCAGAGATTCCCATTAATATCCCTATCAGGGGTCATAGGAATGATTTCGATCATTCTGGTGTGTGTCCGAATTCTAAGCGTTGCCGTGATATCGATTTCAGACCATCCTATCGCGATAATACTTGGAGGGATAACGCAGCAGTGTTGTACTGCCAAGAATAAGGAATAGGCGAAAGACTGATTCTGTATCTATTCATTTCAAAGACGGGGAAATTTACTGAAAGATTTTAATCTCCTAGAAACTTTCTCCTTTTGATGACATGTCCATAGATTTATTTTAGTTAAAATGTGTCAGCTTCTATCCTACTTCCTTACAAAAAACTCAAAGTTGTATTATTGTATTTTATTTTAACTCTTCTCACTCTGTTGGCTCGGTATGAGAACATAAATATAACACAACAAAACTACAGTGGCACAGAAAAAGCAATATGGAAATCCAGTTAATTTTAATCGAGCGATTCAATACTAAAACCACACTAGAACGAGTTGCTTAAAGCCTTAGCCAAGTTGTCAGTACCGGTGATGAATTATACTGTGTTACAGAAAATAAGATATTGCAGGAAAGATATGTTTTATATTAGATTAAAAATCGCGAAATGGAGTGTCTCCAAGTTAATAGTCACACAACCTATAAAGAGTAACGAATTGCAAATAGCTGACTTAGCTCCAAATTTATTCAAAGGAACATAAGTTTGATTTATGAAATTTTTTTGAGAGACAGTTTCTGATAAAGTATTGAAATTAATAACACTCATAACAAGACATAGAAGTGTTAGGAAAAAATAGAATCCTACAGCATTACGTTTAAGTGCTTCATATGAATTACATGTGATAACTACGATTTGCAAATTAAACCAATTGTAAATGTAGTTTTATTTGAATATTTTTCCTTTGTATAATAATAGTGTTACGGATTTCATATTTGTTTGACTATTTATTTAGAATTGTAATTAAAATTGCTTTATTTTCCCGTGCAACGCAGACGATTTTTGAACAGAAAGCTACGTCAAAAAATAAAAATAAAAGCGCACGTGCATTTAATGTTTAATAAATAAATATATCGTAATTACTGTTGCCATCCAGAAAAATCGAGATTGTTCTAGTGATAATTAGAAAGCTTTTAAAAGCCGAATTGAAACACCTCATCTCAGTTGTCGTTGTAGTTGTAAAAAGCGAACTGCTGTTTGTTTACTTAATGCTCTTATTGATTGTAGCGATTTCGCTGTGAGATAGAATTATTTTATCTGTTTTGAATTGAGTTTTGCTAAACGTTTGAGATATTGTGCGAATATCTCTGAAGAAATATTTCAGCATTTTGATTTATTTCTTTTGGAAAGAATAAGTTTTTGTTAACTTTTTAACGACTTGTGAATTCAATCCATAACGAACCCGTACGCAAGCAGCAATGTTTGAATTTGATAGTTCGAAAAAACTTAAATCAGCTAGTCGATACTTCAGACCAAATTGTTGGCAGGAAGGTGTCCCAGCTTTTGTTTAGTAACAAGGAAGGTGCAGAGCCGGTACGTGTCAGTAAACTCACAATCAAAAGCTTAGTCACGATAAAATCGATTAAAACTAATGGACTAGAAAAGATTTTGACAAACTGGATCACCAGCAAACTTCTCACTTAGTTAATGAAAGCAAAACTCAAACACAACAGAAAATCCTTCTACCTGTCAATAATGGACTTTTTATGTCAATTTCGAAGCAAAAAATACGAGAACAAGTTTATCTGGCAGACATCTAGAGTAGAGGTTCAAGACAGAAGCTGCTGTTAACATCAGTTTACAAAACTGCATTTAACTTACTCAAAAGCTAACAAAAAGGTCTACTTATCAATGCATGTTTGCAATATAAATAGTGATGTGAAATGTATATCCAATTGTACTCAAAGACTTTAAGCGTTTGGTTAGGAGAAACTTTAAAGAAACATTAAACTTACTTATGTTTATACAGACCGAAAAGAGTGATTTATAATAATATTCGTTAGTTTTAATGGTTGCAAAGAAGATCCATTAATAAAGATGGATAAAAAGATAAATTAGCCAGTTAACAGAGGAAGAAAATCGCAGATTCATTTTGCACAACATTTTCAGAGATTTTATAAACTTCTAATGATTATGATAAATCTGAAATTATAAATTTAAATCGGCTATAGATTGGAATGAAGAGCTTGAAAGAACTTAGAAATGTACAGAAATGGCCATTCAAATCGCCTTGTTAAAATCGTATCCATGGAATCCACCATCAAAGGATAAGAAACGAAATATAACATTCAGAGAATTTAAATGAACTTCTAGACAAATTATTCTTAAAATGATAAAATATTAGCCCATGTTCTCTAACTATATCTGTTATAATGTGATTTCTGCAGGTTGGAATGAAACTAAGTCGAGTATACTAAACTAATTCTTAGTTATTTATGCATCGGACATCAATAAAGTTTGATTACTTTAATGCAAATTGAATTATAAAATTTCTATTAATACATAAAACAGATACTAGAATTTTTATACTAAAAATACAAAATGGAGAGTAATGTTTATAATTTTATAAACTTGCTCTACAAAGACGCTGCAAGCAAGAATTCATAGAAATCGACAAACTTAATATATTTTGCAATTAATTTTTATCCTGGTTAAAGAAACGACGAAGAATTATAAAGATGAATGTTTAATTATGGCAACATTCTCTAAAGCGATCTTCCTAAAAAACAAAATTATTTCATAGAAGACTTCCTCTGAAAACCCCCTTGTATTTATGACACACATGAGGAAACTTAAATAAATCGGCTGCCTCCAACTCGTTCCTTCCTGGGACAAAACCCAGAAATAGCTTTAGGAAGAAATAGTATGGTTCTTTGCATTTCCTATTGCAATGTAGAATAAGTGCTTGTTAATTGGATTTGTAAATGCATTTACGATGCCCTGTATGTAAGAATTAAGAAGCTATCCTCCTTAGTAAGAAAGCAACATTTTGATCCAAACTGAAGTGCTGTTTGTGATTACGAATTTTACTGATTAATCTTCAGCGATACTGAAACTAATAATCCTTCTTAGCATTTTCAGACTATTACTTGCTGACTAAATGATCGAAAGTTTAGAACTTAAAGAAATTATTAACAGAATTTCTTGCATTTTCCTTCTGATTCAAATTTTCATATCTGTTCCATTATTTCAGCGTTTTGCTCGCTTAAGTTTAATTTCGTTTTTTATTACTGCCTTGTACGAAGTAAAAGAAGTATTGTAATCGCGAAAAATTTCGCTTATCATATTTTTGGACATCACTACGTAAGGATAGAATAAAACACTCTTTTCTCTCCCTAAAAATTATAAAACTGATTTAAAATGAATTCTGAAGAGATATTTTCGTGGCGTCCGTACAACGTATCTTGCATAATTCAAAAACGAGTAGCCTCAGAACGTTGAAAGTTTGTATATAGGACTGCTATAACATAAAGATGTGCACCTTCAATTTTAGTTGCAATCGATCACACCAAAAGGATATAAATATATGTATATATATAAATACACTGCTGGCCACCCAAATTGCAACACCAAGAAAGACAAGAGATAACACAATAAAATTTATTTAGTAGATAACATGTTGACCAAGTATCAAATGATTAAATTTATAGATTTCTGTGAAGTGTGGTTACTTCCAGAATTAGTAGCCAGAGTAGCTACCATTGTTGGAGATCACCGTTGCCACACGCCTCGGCATTGATTCAAAGAGACTTTGGATGTGTTCTTGGGGTACAGCAGACCAAGCAGCTTCCACACGTTGCCAAAGTTGATCTGGTATGGCAGCTTGGGATGTAATCTAGGTCAATCGTTCAGCAACCATGGACCACATGTTTTCTATCGGCAAAAGATGCGGAGAGCGAGCCGGCCAAGGAAGCAATTCAATCTGGCGATTGACGAAGAACCCTTGGACAATGCGTGCCACGTGTGGTAGCTCATTACCCTGTTGAAATATGTCTGTAGGCAAGCCCTGTAGGTAAGGAAGGGCAACTGGCTCCAACATCTCGGAAATGGAGCGCTGGCTGTTTAAAGTACCGGCAATGCGTACTAGAGGAGGGCGAGAGTGATATCCAATACCGCCCCATATCATAATACACAGCGCAGGACCAGTCTGGCGGTGCATAACGCAGCTGTTCAGCATCCTCTCTCCACAGTGTCTCCAGACTCGAATCCGACCATCGTGGTGTTGCAGACAGAAGCGTGACGTAAAGACAATTTTATTTCATTCTGCCGTCCAGATCCTTCTTTCATTGCATCATTGGCGGCGAAGACGTCTGTGGTTCTGCGTCAAGGGCAGACGAAGCAATGAACGTCTTGCGGACAGACCACTCTGCTGTAAACGGAGTGGAATGTTACGCGCAGACCCTGGATGATGCGTTATAGTCTGAATGTGCTGTGCTACGGTTCGTGGTGTGACTGAGCGATCCGTCACTGTCATGCGCACAATGTTCCTGTCATCACGTGAAGTGGTGCACTGAGATGGATGCGATCGAACCCGTCGGTCCCTCGTACTCTCATGCATCCAACGGTCACATATCCGCATTATAGTTGTTTTGTTTTCGTCCAACACGACTACCGATTTCCCTGAAAGATAATCCACACTCTCGGTAGGCCACTCTCCTTCCTCTATCGAACTCGGATACTTGATCAAACGATGATTGCTGTTTACTACGAGGCATGATTGTTCGTTTCTTTTTGAAAAAACCACAAGAAAAATACAATTGCCGAGCTTGAAAGCGTCGAAAACTCCAAGCCTTAAGTAGCGCTTTGAAGTGGCGTCACAGGCACGCGTGATGTATGTCTGTGCTAAAATTCTAATCATTTGCATATCTCACCTCCGCGAATGCATATTGTAAATTTCATGTTATTTGCATGCTTTCTTCAGGGTGTTGCATTTACGGTGGCCAGCAATGTATATCCACTCTGTTACTCGGCTCAGTGAGCTCATTTTTTATTTTTATATGTTGGTGAATTGTGCATTTTTTGCTTTAAAAATGATTGAATTATATTTTTCTTATATTCCGGTTACGGGTTTTATGAATTCAGTAAAACTGCATGCAAGAATTATAGAATTATCAACAATTTAAATGTTGTTTAAGGGCAGCTAAGCCTCCTTATTTTTCCCATGGAAGCCGTATTTGTTTACGTGTGAAACGTAGGTGAATAGTGGATTTATTACCAATCTAGAGAAATTAAGCTTCGCCAAAGATAACGTCTTCTTTTATTATTGCGAATTAAATCATGCTTAATCCATTCATGAATTTATTCGAGGAAATGAGTGTTTAAGATTTACTTCGTAATTTTTAATTCAGATATTTTGAGTTTTTATGTATTTTTATCTTGTCGCGAAGTGAGAACTGAATTAAATGAACGAGAAATACTGAATCGTCTGTGAAAAACTGTTTCTTTTTTTGTTTGTTTAATTTCTTTTATACATTGTTTTAGATTTATTATAATATTTAAACATGACGTGTGGCAACGATTATATAATTCTTCAGATGATATAATTTTTTCTGCATTATGAGTTATAAAATGAATGAGATGTAACGCTGTTATGGGAACCTAGCGACAGAGTGTTAAGAAAAAATGAGTATAATTTAATATTCGGTACAAGGAAGTCATGTGGTGTACACATCAGATTTTTTTGTCATTCTTTTGTACAGCGCTTTCTCCCCTTACCCTCGAATTTCCAACTTCCCTAAAATGAATGAATGAACGTTTTTGTTTTATAGTGACCTTTTCTAAAAACTTCTGAGACTTTAGAGAATTCCTAGAATTCATTGCTTTTCCGATATCAATGTTTTTAAACTTAATTGGTTTTAGTTTTTAAAACGATAATCTTGTTTTTAACTTAACGTATATTCATTAGCATATCAAACTAAAAATCTGAATTTCTACGATGCAATCCAGACAAAGCAAAGAAGGCACAGCATATTTGCAAACATTCCTAACTCTTATATTTCTCTTTTCTCTGCAAGGAATGCTTCTTTTAGTTTTCATACTTATCTTTCAGAGGGAGCACTATGTACTTAAACAATGTTTAGGATTTAATACTTAAATTTCCATCTACTTTCTTACTAATCTTTTTTTGCTATATCTACCGATTTTAATTTTTTGCAATACCTTTCTCTTTCTGCTTCTTTTCCATTACACCTTCTTTTTTAATTTAGTTTTTCTCGTTGCTCTCCATTATTTCTAATTATCTTTCATATTTTTTAAATCCTCAGTGTATAACTTTTTTCAACAGAAATGTACTTTGTGATGCCATCTATGTTTCGGGTCGCCGTCCTTGCCATTTTCTATTTTTCTTCTTTTCGGTTATTTGGTTGCATTTAATATTTTTTTCCATTTATTTAGTAGAAACCTCTTCTTAGCTTTTACCTTTTACTTTTTTCCTTTTATTTTATTTTTTTATTTCTTTAGCTTCAGAGTCTATATTCCCCAGACAATCAGACAATTTTTTATAAGAGGTATAAGATAAGAAAGAATTTATGAGTTTTGTATATAAATCACATTTTCACACAGGTTTTCCTTTTTATATTCTTCGACAATTTTCCAGTTATACTTAATTTCTCTTTCTGTTTTTTTTATTTACGAGCGTTCTTGGCTAGCATATCATTACTTATCTAAAATGAGAGCAACTTCTCATCAAGTAATAAATATATATATATTGATATCTCTTAAAAACTTCCAAATGTTATTTACAAATAAGTCAGGTTTTAGTCCATAACATAAAACACGTCATAAGTAGTGTTAAAACTTTGAAACAAAGTAGTGACACTGATAAAGAATTAAGCGTAATAAATAATTTCTGCCGTAATTGTTGCTGTTGGTTTTTTCGATTATGATATCATTTCTGTTAAGGCATAAAACTCAGTTGCGTAACATATATTGATGCGTAAAGAAATACTTTTTATAGACATGGCTGGAAATAAAAGGTATCCATTTATCACTAATGCTTTTTAAGTTGCATAAAATAGATGTTTATAGGTTTTCTTTTTTTCCGTAAGATTTATATGCATAATTTGTACATAAATTGTTTAGATTTGAGTTTGTGAATAATTGTCATTTATTAGCCCAAAGGAACATTAGCTCAAAAGGGCCGTTTAGTCTCGAAACGTGATTTTGCGTTGAATCTCTGTAAAAGGCGGAATCACTTTTCGAATTGTTACCACCAAATATTATCGCCCTGTCTTATTAATTTATGTATTTATGTATGACTGTGCATGCATGTAGGAATGTTTTTAACATTGTGAAAAAATGACGGTACCTAAAGCCCTCAAATTTTGAATAACCTAATCCTCCATCCGAACATGGAAACCTGGAAGCCCGAATTTTGAATTTCGAATTTGTCTTATTATCTACTTCACATTTTTTAAAACTTTAACGAATGTATCATTAACAAACTTAACGAATGCAAAGCGAGCAATGACAACACGGTACGGGAAAAACATTTTTATCTCCAGCGCGAGACGTCTATCAAAAATTTTGCAGATTATGCTGTTTTTAAATATTTTGTTATATTTCTGTTGAATTGAATTTTACGTGGTTTTAAGTGCGGAGAATAAGATATTTAATAAATAAAGGTAACACACAAAACGTTAAAAAACGAACTTTTGGAGGTAATACAAAATCTAAAAGCTTTTAGTTTTTTTTATTTCTTTATTAATCATGTTTAATAAATACAAAGAATTTAAACGCTTAAAAGATATATGTACATAAAATTGCTAACCGCATAAATGTTTTATGGTTAGCATAATTAATAACAGGGAAACACTCGAGAGATCTTTTTGCTTTAGATGAAATTCCTTTTTGAAAACTTCGGCTTATCAGTAAATGTATGGTAATGTCGCTGAGTTCTGGTGGTTCAACTTGGGTTCGATGCTAGGCAGACTGTGGTTTTCCGCATATGTAAAGTGGATACAAGCCAGTTTACCGTACGAAGGCATCCTTTCTCTTAAGGAGATAGCCTTTGCACGCTTTACCTTAGCTATAAGGTATTTTCGCCCTCCTTTCTGCGTGCCTTTCTTTGTATAACAGTAACACACTCGGCGTGTATTCGAGAGGTCCAGGTTCGAGTCCTGGTAAAGGCATTGCTCAATTTTCGTGCTTCAAAAATCCTAATGACTCTACAAAGCCTTTAAATGAGTTCTAAGATAAGTCCGTTTCAAATAAAGAAATCCAGTCAATTCGAGGAAAAATAGCGAACCCATAATAATTAGAATTATTCAAGTTGTGCAAGGCTTTTGTTTTAAGGGTAGAGGTAACTTCGTGGAGATATGTTAAGCGAAATTGGCTTGTATTTACGTTACCATTAATGCTATATCGCGTAATTAGGATGAGAAATACTGTAGGAAGATGGATTGGAGCTTCTTAAGCAAATTATATCTTTTTTAGTAATAGCTACAGAAAACAACAAATGATTAAAACAAAATTAAATTCTATTTACTCCAAAACAATTATATTGCGGGAATAAAGTGATAGACATTATGATTTAAAAAATTTAAACGTTGTTTAAAATTGTCACAGCGAAAGCTGATAATGAGTAAACCTAAATCAAAGTGGAACATTGAATTTCAGACAAAAGATTGTAACCATTTAGATCTATATGTAAATTCGACAGCTTTTAATAGAAATGTTTTGGCAACGACAAGTATCAATGAGGTTTAAATGATTGGAGTTATACAAGAGAGAATTATTTTCTACAGACAGGCCATATTGTATTTAATGCAGATAACTTCAATTTCAGACGTAGCATCAAACACTTCTTCAATGACAAAATTTGGGCTCTTTTCTTCCAGAATAGGGTTTAAAAATTGCTGTTAAGTCCATAAATGGTTTCTAGTCAAGGATCGATATCGGCAATTCATTTTCTGTGGTAAGACAACCTCCTTCCTTAAAAATGCTATGTATATAATTGTATGAGGGATTGCTGTTCAATAATTATGTTATGAAATAAAAATTTTAATTCCGTTCCATAGAGTAGTTCCGTTGTTCTCTGCTTTATAGAGAATATTGCGCTTAACTTAAAGCAGCGCTGAAAAGCTGAAAGCGCACAAAACAAAGAATTTTGCATTTCTAATAGGAATGTGGGGAAAAATATCGGATTACACCTGCTTTTTATTGTTTACGAAGAAGTTCATTGATTACCTTCCGTTCTGAAGGATAGATAAGAGAATATTCTAATTATTCATAAAAGTGGAAAGTAATGACATGAAAGCTTCTATAAAGTCTATATCTTGACTTAAAGTGGTATGACTTAAAGTGTGAATATATATTGTAATGACATTTAGCACAGCAGACAACCATCAAAATGAACCATTTTGATACTAGTATACGAATTGTAATACATAAGGTGCTTACCTTACATAATTTAAATTTAATAAATGTATCACAAAGATAAATGTACGAAAATGAAATTAAGATAACGTAATAAGTACTATCATATATTAAAGTATATTCATATAACATAATCACAGATTTTTGTTTGATTGTAATTCAAATTAAATTAAGTACGCTTACATCACATCATTAACTTCAGATTTTCATTTTGAATACATCTAGTAGCGCTTTATTTTAAAGTAGACAAAAATTTTAAATTAAATATACATGTCTGTCCGCATATTGAAAAAAAAGTAATTTTATTGAATTTAGATAATCCTAAAAAGTATCAAATTTATAAATTTCACGATCATGAATTTGTATACGTTGAGAAAGGAAGAATATTTGGAGCATGGAAAATAAGATATAGTGTATAATATTTAGTGGAAAAATCTCACTTTTCTAAGGTTATGAATTGTCTAAAAAAGGAAACTGTCCAGATAATTGCAAAAATAAGCTACATAATATTACGCAAATATTTAAAGAAAATTGCATTAATGTTAAGTGAAACGTATAGAAGAAATATTTAAAATATTAATTGAAAACGTACTTAGAAAAGTATAAGATTAAAAAAAAATATTTGTTGCTATTACCAATATCACTTGTCTGTGAAAGGTCAACGCAAGCCCACGACATTTATCGTGGCAAGAGGCCATATGCTCGTGTCGTTCGCAAAAGCCTTGAGCACCATATATGGGGGGATTCGCTGCCAGACCGACAAACTTGAAGGGTGTGTAGGGAGTACAGAGACGACTCGGAATCACATAGGAATGTAGGGTCGCAAATGCCGTAGTTGCGAGCTATGGCGCAAAGAAGCAGAGAAAAAGAACGGAAACAGCAACACATTAATGGGACAAAAAACATTTTATTGAAAGGTTGTACTACAACAAGTGTTCGAAATTACAAACAGAAGCCGTCTGACAGGCCTGACAGTGGCGCTGCATGGAATTCCTTACATTCTGGAAGATTAGTGGCATGTCACGTATCCTCCTGGCAGCTACAGATATTCGAGCGACGAGGTCTTGTACACCTAACCCTTCATGTGACCCCCAGTAGAAGAAGTCCATGCATGATAGGTCCGGTGTAGGTCTATGTGGTACCAGTATAACGGGACTTCTTCATATTACGCCACTGACATTCGCCGACACCACGACGTAACTTTTGGGTAGAGGTGAATAGGTCATGGTGGCCCACGTTTTCAGCCTGCCAGATCACCGGACCTATCATGCATGGACTTCTTCTTCTGGGGTCACATAAAGAGTTAGGTATACGAGATGCTGGTTCCTTCATTTGAAGACCTCGTCACTGGAATATCTGTAGTTACCAGGAGGAAACGTGACATGCCAGGAATCCTCCAGAACGTAAGGAATTCCATGCAGCGCTGCTATCAGGCCTACCAGACGACTTCATTTCGTAATTTCGAAGACGTGTTGTAGTACAACTTTTCAATAAAATGTTTTCTGTCCCATTAATGTGTTGCTGTTTCTGTCCTTTTTCTTTGCTTCTTTGCACCATAGATAGCAACTACGGCATTTGCGATCCTGCATTCCTATGTGATTCCAAGTCGTCTCTGTACCCCCTACATACCTTTGTTTGTCCGTTTGGTAGTGAATCACCCTGTACAGGTGACAGCACAGCTTTAGTTCAGTTCCGCATCTGATTTTGAGAGAGAGAACCCGGGGTCTAAAGGTCTCTCACACCTAAGAAAATATTTTAATATCGTACGTATATCGAAACTACATCTACTTCCAACACGGATGAGATAAAATGCAAATTAAAAAAAAATAAATAAGTTTTTGGAGCTAATATTGCACTTTGGAAGTTGTGTGTAGAGAAAAATAACCGATATGTCTTCTTCAGAAACTTTTGAGAAATGTTGCGCGGCTTAAGAAGAAGGATATATAACAACCCCGTTCAAAAGCTAAATACCAATCTAATTTTACGCGCTTCTCTTAATTTTACAGCTGTGTGTTAAGTAAAAGATGCTTATTAACATATGTTTAAAAAATTATAACTCAGCTCTTACAGAAATAATTAAAAGAATTTATCATTTTGTCAGTATGACAGATTTAATATTCTATTGACTTGGAATAGAAAATAATAACGCTTTTCTGTTTAACTATAGTTTTCGAAAGGATACGAAATAAAAAGAGGAAAAAAACATTAATTGGAGAAATTAAACTTCCTGGATACAATCTCGATTATTTCCGTTGCCATAAAATGTTTACGATTTAATGCTCCATGTGTGATGCATTTTGCTGCAACTAAAACGAGAATAAGAAGCTGTGCTGTGTCTAACGTTTATCCTTTATCTTCGATCATTAGCAGAAAATATTCTACGGTTATCTGTCGTTTACCTAGGACACATGAGAAATAAAGAGAGAATTAATTTTATTGGCTGCGATAAGGAATTGAATCTTCCCTATTAACAGCTTCCTTAATCGACTGAGAAAGATCTAAATTATTGATTCCTTTGCTTAAATCTGATCTTTATTTGGTATTTAGAACTCTTATAATCATTAACGGCTTATGCTTTTAAGACCTGCAAACTGGTCCCTTTCATTTTGCATATTGGATTGGTACTTTTTGCTTCACGTTAAATTTGCATTTTTGTGTCGTCTTATTTTAATGTTCTTTTTGATGTGTTTCTCTTTCATCGCTTATGGTTATTTATTCGCACGTGTTGCATTTACGTTTGTTATAAATATTGATTTATGAATTCCCGTTATTTTCTGATACAATGTTTGATATTCTTTTCTATGTTGCTATATTTTAAAATTTTTTATCGGTATATTAAGCATTTAACTTAATCAAAAACCTGAAAGAAAAATACTTTTTCTAACAACTGTTTTTTTTCAACATCAATTGTCCTTCTGCAAAACCTTTTTCTTTCTTTATTACTGTTATTTTTTATGTGCTTTTAAAGGCATTCCTATTTCTCAGTGCAATGATGACACAAATACCTAGACTTAAACAATATTATATCCTATAATGCTATACTAGTTTCTTAAAATGCTTAAGATTTTCACTTCCTTGTACGAAGAGAAAAGGAAGTATTGTAATCGCGAAAAATTTCGCTTATCATATTTCAACGAAAATATCCATTTTGACAGCTATCGAATTCAATTTAACAATGTTTTTGCAGATATCTGTACGTAAAGACAAAATAAAGGATTTTGTCGCCCCACCCAAAATTATAAAACTTATTTAAAATGGATTCTGAAGAGATTTTTTCGTGGCCTCTGTGCATGCATACGTATGCATGTATGTAGCTCGCACAACTCAAAAACGGGTAGCCTCGGAACGTTGAAATTTTGTATATAGGACTGCTATAACATGTAGATGCACCTCCCTTTTTGGTCGCAATCCACCTTACCAAAACTATATAAATTTGTATAATATATATATATGTATACCCACTGACTGTTACTCGACTCAGTGAGCTCAGATTTTTATGTTCTTATATGTTAGTAAATTACGCATTTTTGCATTTTTTGTTTAAAAGTGATTGAATTATGCTGTTCGTATCTTCCGGTTAAGGTTTTATGCCTTTAGTAAATCTGTATGCAATATTTGTAGAATTATCAACAATTTAAAAGTTGTCTAAGTGTGGCTAAGCCTAATAATTTTTAAGAAAGAAACCATATTTGTTTACATTTGAAACTCAACAGAATAGTGGAATTGTTGCCAGTCTACAGAAACTACGTTTCGCAACAACAAAGATAACGCCTTCTTTTATTATTGCAAATAAATCATCCTTAAGCCATTCTGGAATTCATTCGAGGAAATAAGTCTTTAGGATTTACTTCGTGATTTTTAATATAGATATTTTCAGTTTTTATGCATTTTTGCCTTGTCGCGAAGTGAGAACTGAATTAATTCAATGAGAAATACTGAACCGTCTCTGAAAAACTTTATTTTTAAAAATTCTTTATACAGCTTTTTAGATTTATTATAGTATTTGAATAGAACATGTGACCAAGGTTAGGTAATTCTTCAGATGATATAATTTTTTGTGCATTTTGAGTTATAAAATAAATGAGATGCAAAGCTGTCAAGTGAACCTAGCGCCAGAGTGTCGCTATGGTAAGCAAATATAGTGAATTTTAAAGAGTGCATTTATTCTATTTTGGTTTATGCGCTATCGACGAGGTAGATTTAATTCAATCTAATAAGTATAAATGAAATACAAGAAAAAATGCGTATAATTTAATGTTTCATTAAAGTCATGTGGTGCACACATCAGATTTTTTGTATGTTGTAATACTGTTAATACTAATTAATAAGCAACTGCATAAATAAAGTGAATTTAGACCAATTAGAGATAAATATTATAATAAAAATATAATATCAATTACAAATTAAGGCTCAAGACAGGAAATTAAAAAATACAACTAAGAGAAATAACTCTCCCTTACAAAAACTAAATAAATAAGCAATAGGATAGATATAAACAAAAATGCAACTTGATAAATAAATTACTGGATGAATCGGGCATGAAAATTTCATTAATGGAAGGATGCGGACTGAAAGAATGAAAGCAAAAGACAGCAAATAAAAGATACATGCAGGCGCAGAGAATGAATCTCCTACGCAGAAGTTAAATTTATTTATTTTAGTTTTTTAATAGCAAAATGTTATTTTCTATGTTACCATTTTTTTCGCTTATGTAGCTCTTGGTTCTTCTGTGTTTTCAGTTTTTATTACTCTCCGAATTGCTTTATTATTTGTGCATATATTTTAACATTTCATTGCGCTCCTTACCACATATTGTATTACGTTCTCTTGCCGGACACACATCCCAAAATGATGAGGTTACTAAATTATTGTTATTTATTTGCTATATATTAATTTCCTATAAATTTCAAATACTGATTCTTTTGAAATACACGGTTGCTGTCATTAAATGACTTTTGGATGGAAACATTTTTCTATCCAGCTTTTTATTTAATATTCATATCTGTTACACTTTCTGTGCAATACTCATTTCCTACATGATTTATGCTATTGTATCTCTTTATGGATCAAATAATAAAAATTTGGACTTTGCTCTTACCTTTTTTTAATGTATCTGGACACTATGCTGTTGTGGTTTGCTTTCTAATACTATGCAAATGCATTCTAATAATATGCATATGAGTTGTACATATGTTTGTACATTCACATTGTAAACTTTTATCCTTTGTGGCTATGTGTGAACTCATACTCTCTATTTTTAATGGACATTGCAGTCATGCTATTTCAAATATTTTGATCATAGTGTTTACAGGAACCGAGGCCATGTAAAACTTACTGAATTCCTCTAATTTAGTTGGTGAAATATTAAATTATGTACTAAATTCTACAATACTTCGTGTACAAGGAACAATCTCCTAACGTTCGTTTGATTACAACTGCAATAGTGCGATAAGCAAAGTTATAATTCAAACCTCAGTGCATTAATTCTTTAAATTTTAATTTTTAAATAATTTCTCTAAGTAGTGCATGAGATCTGTGCAAAGAAGAGCAATGTCTAAATAGCGAATAGGTATATTTTTGCACAAAGCATCTATTACTATAAAACAGTGCTGAAAAATTTCTTTCAAAATCGGTAGATTGGGCTCATTCTTCAAATAGTTCATTTAAAGCATACAGTAATTGAATGGCCGAACGTTACTCAAAAAAGTTAATTTTATCGCTGTGGAACTTTGAAGATTCTGTTTGCAAAGAGGCTTTTGTATTACAATATTGTATCTTCCATCTGAAATCAGAACAGTCTTCCCTTTATTTTATAATATAACAGCGCAGATCAAGTTACTTTTTCATTTGACACAGCCCAATTTGGCTCAAAGAAAAGAAAGCTTAATCCATCTTTACAGTGGAGATTGAAAAGAAAGAATGTTGGCTGCAAAAACGGGTCTTCAGCAATGATCTCTAGCCTATATCTCCACACCATAGGGTGGCTTAAAATCTGCTCTTTCTTCAGAGGCTTAAGAATGACTCTTCTGAGCCAAAAGACGTTGCAGGATCGATAAAATCCAACACTAGGTTCTATTGAGACGCACTCTTGTGGATTAGGGGTTTCATAATATCGCCTTCTGGAGGAAGTAGAAAATAACTGGCATCATATTTATGACCCGAGGAGAGAGCGAAGTATGTCTTTATTCTCCGAAGAGCGTTTTGAAAGTGAGTTATGACTATTTCATATCTTTCATGACTTGGTTTACATGGTAATGATCCTGAAAATAAATTGACTTTGTTACATTAGTTGGATAAGGCGATTAAATAATGAAGAGAATATGAGGTTAGAGTGCATGTATACTTGTGTCTAAGTAACCCGTTATTTAGCAATGATAACAAGGTGTTTAGCAATGATATAACCTGTGTTTAACAATGATGAAAAGAACGAAAAATAGTTCAACATCTTAATTAAATGTTCGGTTCAGTTTAATAAAAATACTGCATAAATACTTTATATTTATGAAAGTTCCATTTTTTTACACAGGTATCTCCAGTACGTGGATCGCCAGTATAAAACATTAAATCGTAGCTACTTCATAGTACTTCAAAAAGAAACAAAATAAACGAATTTTACTGAAAACATAGCTAAGCGTAATTACCTTAGAGAATGTAAAAAATTGACAAACGTAAAAGTAAAACCTTATCTGCATAATGACAATTCGATAAATTTGCTTGAAAAATTTTACACCGAGTTAGCCATTTTGAATTTTCTTTGTTCTTTCCGAAAAAGTAAAAAAAAAAACTATTAAACTGTTTCACACAGCACGCCTTTATTTAAAAAACATGCAGAAATGATGACGATTTTGTACCGAGAAAAAGCAGTGGATGTTTTCTGTGATGTAAAATACTAATCCTTTTGAACAGAAACTACAAAAGTTTCTCGGATCTTATTTATTAAAAATTTATTAAAATATTTTAAATAATATTTTCTTATAAAAATCATTTTGCTATATCTACAAAATTATTAATACAGGTAATGGGGCTGAAAATGTCCGGTAAGCAATTATTCAACAATTTTGTTAACATGATTTCTTACGATAAAAGATAACACAATTTTTGAATTGCTATTCTTTTATTCCTATTTCAAGTAAAGTTATGCCAAAATTTATGGTGAAAAGTCAGGAAAGCATATGGAGTGTTCCATGCATTATAGTTGAAAAATATTGTTAAAACACGGTGTTCTCTGATTGTTATTTCGAATTACAATGCATTGCAATATATATATTGTATATATAAATTCAGTTAATAACTTTTTAATTAAGCTAATCTCCCAGGAAACGAAAAGTAAAAATTATTTTAAACTGAATCTATTTAAATTTAACGTTAATTCTCAAGAAGATTTGATTGAAACTATTAAAAACATGTAACAGAGTTAAAAAAAGTTTAAAATTTTAATGAAAATCCTAAAAAACACAAGCACAAAAAATGTAAAAATATATAAAGTCCCCAAAAATTAAAAGAAATTTAATTAAAAGAGAGTCAAAATAAGAAGTTGTTTTGGCATACAAAATTCATCGTTATAATTTCATAAATAAGTTCTAAAAACTTAAATTAAAAATAATTTTGTTTTTAATAATAATAAAATAATAGTAAAAATACCGAGAAAATAACGAAATACAGTGTTAAATTTCATATTACACTCTTAGACAAAAAAAAAAGACGCACCAGGACGCACCGAGAAGATATAAAGCAAATTGGACACAAATTGATATGCATACAGGTTTCGACGGAAAATGCAAAATTTTACATTTTGGGTGCCAATGAATGAACGGTTGTCGTTAAAGCGCATCTGATACGCACAGCTGGCAGGATATTTAAGAGGAGAAATTACGATTCCAGGTCATAAATTCTTCACGAATTTCATTCCGTGTACTCTGGTAGACAGTAACTATGCCTCGCATACAGGTGCGCGAACGATATCCGCAGATGTCAGAATTTGAGAGAGGTCGTGTAGTTGGGCTCAGAAGTCCGTTGGCCTTATCACGAATAGTTCGACATTTGAGCAGGAGCGATGCCACTATTAGACAATGTTGGCAGGAATGGGTGAACCATGGCCGTCAAGAAGGAAGCGGTAGGCCGAGAGAAACGACAGAACGTGAAGACCGAGCAGTCATCAGAGCGGCACTCACAGCCGCAGATGCATCATTATCATCGATTGTACGTGCAACTAGTGCTTCAGCGACCGCAAGGACCATTCATAGACGGCTCACAGAAAGGGTGCTGAGGTCACAGCGCCCCTTGCGCTGACTATCATTGACTTCTGTACGACGTCAAGCCCGTTTACAGTGGTATCGGGCTCATTCGCACTGGAATGCCATTGGCTGGAGTAGAATAGTCTTCAGTGATGAGTCTCGCTTTGAACTGAGCCCCGATGACCAGCGAAGGCGAGTCTGGACACGCCCCGAACAGCGGTGTGATACTAACCTGACTGTCTTCCGGCAGACAGGCCGACAACCAGGAGTGATGGTCTGGGGTGCCATTTCATTTCATAGCGGGACCCCTTTGGTTGTCATCCGTCGTAACCTTACAGCACAGCGGTACTTCGAAGAAGTTCTAAGGTCCGTTGTGTTGTCCTTCATGTCACGCCCCACTGGGCTCACATTTCAGCAAGATAATGCCCGCCCCCACACTGCACATGTTTCTACTGCTTGCCTTAGTGCTTGCCGAACATTACCTTGCCCAGCACAGTCGCCGGATCTCTCTCCTATTGAGCACGTTTGGAGCATTATGGACAGGGTCCTCCAACCAGCTCGGGATTTTGACGATCTAACGCGCCAGTTGGACAAAATTTGCCACGATATCCCTCAGGAAGACATGCACATTCTCTATCAGTCAATGCCAAGCCGAATAACTGCTTGCATAAGGGCCAGAGGTGGACACGTTACTGATATTTTTTTCACTTTGTGAAGCTCTATCACTTCAATAAATCATCCAATTTTTCTCAAACTGTAATCATTTGTTTTTCTGTACATGTACATCACTTCTACCGATTGTCGTCCCATTCGGATAATTCCTTCTTGGTGCGTCGTTTTTTTTGTCTAAGAGTGTATGTTGCTGTAGACGAACGGCGAATGTTTACTGTCCACATTAAACACAAAATAAAGTGATAACATTAAACATAAACAGACCAGATTAGTAAACATTAAATATGAATGAATAAAACTTCAGATTTACTGAAGTAACTGGTTCAGATTATATTTGGATTATTTAATTAAAACGAAGAACACAAGGGGATTAGGTATCACATGTTTTAGAAATATTGCTTTTTAAGTAGCACATAAAACTGTATATGAAAGCCAAAACATGTGTTTACAGAGGTATACATGTTAAGATCTATGTCGTTCAAAATATGCGTTCTGTGTCAGCATCTCTGTTGCTATGATAAATGCATAGCAACATATCCATTCTATGTCACCATTTATGTTGCGTCTATCTTGAATTTCTAGGAAATGCTATGTACATGGCTTCACAGCCTCTCCTAAAAACAAGAGATGTCCGAAAAACTGTACAAGTGCCTCTGCTAAAAGCGGCTACGATTTGCATTAAATACCAAAGATCTTCCCAGTTATGGCGAATAGAAAAATGTAAAAAATCAGCAATAAAACAATAGATATCAACATCTTTAGCGAGATGAAATGGAAAGTATTCACTATAAATAGTTCTACGATTCTGTTACAAAGTTTGAAAAATGAAAATGTAAGTGGCTAAAAATAGTATAAATATTTAAAATTTCTATTTATGAAATACACATACTTAACTCGATTTTGATTAATATAGCTGCCTATAAATATATTTTCAAATTTAATCTGAAATAAATGAGTATACAGTCTGTTCATTCTGTGCATTTATTTGGTTTATTGCTAAGGAAAATTTCACTTCCATCATGGCCTTTAGAAAGGGAGTTTATTTCGTGCAAAATTTCCCGTGCTATATAAAAATATATATGCTGCATATTTTATTGCAGACAAATTATGAAACATATTAATGTTTTCATTATTTACATAAAGAAGAATCGGACGTATAAAATCGACAATTAAGTCGTTACTTTCTGGTGATCGGTCACTGATCCTGGATTAAGTTTCATTCTTCGTCAAGCATTGGTATCACATTGATTCGTTTGTTTTCCAGAAATGGCTACGATTTCCAAGGCAATATCAACAAGCGGGACGAAAGCAGTAATCTTTGAAGTTCAAGTTCAGTTTGCCAGTCTCAAAAGAAGACTAACATTTAGCAAGGCAAAGGAGATACGGGGGATAAATAACGATGTAAAGCAAATATTTTCGATTGAATCAATGTTATTTTTTTAGAATTTCAATGTTCCGCAAACAAATAGAGCACAGTGAAAAGAAATGCTTTTTCTATTTGTAAAACATAATTTATCTCAGTGGTTTCGTGATTCCAATTAATATAAAAATATAGATATGCTTGGTTGATGTCTAGATGTTAAATCAGGGATTGGCAAATTTAATGTCAGTGAGAGCCGCATGTTCGAATATAAGAATTAAATTTTATAGTGAAATAGAGTCGTGAATCAATATGTGTATCGCTTTAAATCTAGTAAACACTTTTTTAATAGAAAGAAGCTTATAAAATTAACAAGTATTCGTATTTTTATACTAACAGGATTATTTCTAAAACCAGATAAAGAAAAAGTATTTTAATCTTATTCTGTATTCTAAAACGTATTGAGCAATAACGCACAAAATTTGCACTTCTTTGATGATGTACAATGTTTTCTCTTCAGAAAAATAAGTATTTTTTTATTTTGCAATTAACGACTAAATTTAATATGAAAATACTTAAACGAGAAAAAGACATAATGTCCTCTGTGCTAATTTAAAAAGCTTTCCTTCAACGCGAGCAATAATTTGAAGATTGTAACCTTTAATGACGATTTCAACTGTTCCTGAATCCATTTGGACGATTTTCTTGCGTGATGTCTGTACGTACGCACAGAATAAAGAACTATTTTCTCCAAAACAGATTATAAAATAGATTTCAAATGGATTAGAAACGGATTTTTATGTTAGGTCTGTACGTACATCCTTACGTACGTACGTACGTATGTATGCATGTATGTATCTCGCATAACTCAAAAATAATTAGCCGTACAGCGTTGAAGTTTATATATATATATATAATAACGTAACTGAATTTTTAATGCGATCTCCTGGTTCCAATATTTATATCTGGCATCGGTTTACACTTGTTATGAAAAATAAAATTATAAGATGCTTTACTTTCACACGACAATAATTGAACGGGATATTCAATTCAAAATTTGTAATTTTTGATGTCATTTTTAACTTGCGGTGAAGGATTGGTTATTCAGGTTGTTATCGAGGAATTATTTTTATCTTGATTATCATTTGACGATAAGAAAAGTACGTACATTCGAAATTATTACAGTCTTTATGGAATTTAAAAATACTTAATTATTATTACTATTAAAGTGCTTCACAGCCGCGATATTTCAAATTATAACGGTTTTTGAACTATAAAACTACGAAATGTTACAATGCGAGTGGTTTTAAGAGGCCCAAGAGTAACATGCAACTACCGTACTTTAATAATTTTATTCTCGAATCATATTAACTGAGACCATAGCTCCTCTAGATGATCATTAATGACAAAAAATGAGATAACCTCCTCCTGCTGTATATCAGATGCTTATATTACATAATGCAATTAAAAAATTGATGCTTTGTTCGTTGTACATTTAACAAAAATGTATACAAATGAGAAAGTAATATCTACATTTCTATAAAAATTGCAAAAAATATATCTTTCAAAAAATTAAATAATGAAATTAATCTTTTATTTTTTAAAACACATTCCATTCCTATTTCAGGAACTAATAATAAAATTATTTGTCATTTACGTGGGCTTAAAAAATAAACGCGTAATTTTTTTTCTACTCTGCGAAGAAAAACAAAGACAGTATCTTTTACTTGGCAGAAATATACTCGTAATTTATCTTTGTTCCGATAAAAGGAAAATTAGCTATTTTTATGAAGAAAAAAAAGATCTATGTATTATACGTAAAGTTCTATTGTGTATGATATTCTTGGCTTATGATAAATAAAACTAATTCTTGAAATTTACACTTTAATGCAATTTATTGCATCCATTTTTGTGAAATTTAAAACTATAGTTACAGCTTAAGTCAGGAAATATTATGTAGTTGTCAGCTTCTTTATTTCAGTCATGCGTTCCAAAATAAAGAAATAAAACTCAAATATATTTAAAACATGAAATTATTTTCTGAGACTACTACGATATGACTGAAATCGCTGAAACTACAATTTGTTTTACTTTACGAATCATTTCATATATGGTGAATTAATTCATTTTGCAGTTTCGTTTTATTGCTTTAGATTCACCATATAGTAGAAATGTGTAAAGATGTGAAAGGAATAACAGTGTTATTTATTAATGATCGTTTTCACATGTAATTCTTAACAATACTTTTCCATTAGTTGTTTTATTGCCAACAGATAAAATAAAAATTGTTACTAATTTAGTAAAGATTTATTGCCATTCCATGAAGGCATCAAATGTTGTTTACCAGTTGAGAGGAAAAATCAGGAAAAGTTGTTTCGGAGATTTTTTGGGTATGGACTTATATTATAAAATTTCGCTCTGGCGTAGGCAACGCGGGTATGTCGAATAGATAAATAAAAATGCTTAAATTAACAATTAAAAAGTATAATAGCGATTGTTGTTCTTGTTGTCGTGTCCATTACCACATGGAAGAATGATTACCAGAGCCTACTTCGAAGAGAGGTTGGACTTCTATTTTCCGATAGTAGCTACTATAATAGCGATTCAATTATTTATATTAATTTGAAACATTCTCCTCATGCACCACAAAGTATCACACGAGGCTTACGAAGTGTAATAAAATGAAATATAGAGGAAACCATTTACAATACTTAAAATAAGATTAGCAAAGTCATTAAAAAAAGGTAAACCGAAAGCAGAGAAACAAATTCATGACATTTCTGTGGTCAATTTATTCCAATTAATTTCATTCTACATTTAAACGAATTTTTTGCATAATTAAACAAATGACAATCAAGACGTAAGTGGAAGACATTTTGCCGAACGCCAATATACAATGGTACAATCTGGAAGACATGGGCTTAAACTATTCAAGATAAACATTAAACTTTCCATGACCCGACAAAAATGCTTAATATTAAAATTGAGCAATAAGTTTTTATTTTGCAGTCTTTCGAAGATAGTTCGAAAGAACGTTTTTGTAATGTCTCTCTTATCAGAAGATATATAATCATAATTCCATTGTTCAATTATTTTAGCTTTGAATATTTTCTAAAGTACGATCTTAAAATATTTATAGTTTTTTTAGTTGCATTCTTATCAAGTTAATAGGCTCCCTCGTTTCCATTTATCCCCGCACGTCTCCAAATAAATGCAAAAAACACCGAAATATTTTTCTCCAGTAGTTCCTTGAGAGACTGTTGTTTATTAATAATAATATCATGACGTGATAAGGTACTTTTTAAAAGACTCCAGGGAAGAGAGAGAATCAGTACAGATTAAGTAACTGGAAATATGTCTATCCTAAGTACCCCTTAATTCGCAAAACTTATACAAAGGAGCCCAGAAATATAAATATTACATTCATTTCGTGCTTATTAAACTTACGTTTTTAATCATAAATTTATATACCTCTTCAGACACCAAGACAGTTCATGAAAAAGCAAAGAACAAAAATAATAAGAAAACACAACAAAAGATCTTACTATAATATATATCATTCATGGTAGAATAAAATAGGATAATTATGCTACCAAGCTCAGAAAAGCTTTTGAAATACCGTGTTATAAAACCAGTTTTATGCAATTAAATATTGGTGGATGGAACATATTGCACTAAAATCTGTCATGCAAATTCGATGTCCCTAATGTATCACGTATAGTATTATTAAAGTACTATCTCTCCGCCTTGGTTCGTTCTCCGTCTTCGTCTCCGGCTTCGTGCGAGGATAAATGGAAGTATACTCGACGCATGTTTGAGAGGTCCAGGCTTCAATTTCCGGCGAGGGCTTTGAACAATTTTCACGTCTCCTGCTTAAGAATAACAATCTACAATTGGCGCCCCAACTAAAAAATGGTGGTGGGCGATAATTCATTTTCACCAGAGATTTAGCGTTTGGGTCCCCTAATGACCTCTAAAAGGGGGAGTGTATAAGACAGTTCCTTCCTGATGTAATTGGAAGAATACGAGATGATTATACGAGCCCTAGCGAGGACATTGCGTATGTTTCACGTCTGCTGCTTAAAAATAACCTAACGACTCTCTAAAGTATAAATAGCTTACCGGACAGTTTACAAAACTTCATGTAACACCGCGCACAAAGATTCTACAGAAATTCTCTCCCTCTTTGGTGGGCTGTTTTTACAGCTTTTAATTATATAGTACTTGAAAAAAACAAATAATTGTCTTATTATGTAGGACTCCGCACTGAAATGTTTTATATATGTTACGATTCAAATGTTTTATCGATATTTATAATAAATGACTGATATTATAATATCATAAACAAAAGAGTCATTTATGTTTAACACTAACCAAATTTATCACATAAGCGGTAACATATATTATTTTCAGCTTCTCAAAATAGAATACACTATATGTTCTAAGTTAAAATGAAAATTCAGATCTCTAATAACTTGAATGGTTTACGATATTTATTTTGTATTGGCATTAGAAAGTCTATTGGATTTATTTCAAACTCTCTACTTTCTCTGCATATAATGGTAAGCAGTCCAAGGAACTATAGAGGAATGATGAACTTCACTCATAATACTGGTTTTTATCCGCATTCAAAAATGTATTAAGTTAAAAAATTTACCTTCATTAAAGACGGCCAGTACCTGATACTAGTTGAAAGAGAAAGGATGAGTTATCTACCTGTTCTCCTATCCGTCCAAGCGATCGGTTCCAAGACTGATGAATAATCGACGTTCTGTCATATGCAAAGCTTGAATATACATTTAGAACGATAATATACATAAATTTGAGATTTATAAATACATGCGATAAATCTTATTTACGCTTAAATACGAAAGTTGATAAAAATCTATATATAGAGAAATACTCTAAAATTTAAGTGTTCAGGTCTAAATATGATTAAATAGGGTAACGAGATATGCTACTTTTTACATTTTATGGTTTTACGCATCTAAACAACTAATGCAACTAAAGAAATAAAAAGGATGGTTATGAGATAAATCACTAGCATCACATATATTCTGCTTTTTGATATGCTAATGAGAAAACACACTTTACAACTGATAAAAGCATTTATTTAATGCTGTAAAATTGTAATCAACAAGTGCAATGAAATTGCTATTAAAGAAACTGCATAAAATTAAAAGGTTTGAGAACTAAATCTAGCAGAAACCATTTTTAAGTTGAGCTCCGTTTTTAAAAAGTAGCATTCTTAAACAGTTACAATTATTTTATCTATAAAGGAATAAACTTCGTTGTTGCCATTCTAAAAGAATTATTAACAGGATTACAAATAAACATCATTTGTAAACAGAACACAGTGGAGCATTATTTGTAAACAGAACGCAGCTGAGAAGAGAAAGCATTTTTAATGATTTTATTGAATTCTTTCCTTTGAAAAATAACTACCATCACAAGGGAACAACTCTTTTCATTTCAGACGATACTTTTAAAAATACCATCATTTTACTTTTCGCTGCATAGAACCTGGTTCTTTACCATTTTTTAAAAGTTTAATACTTTTCTTTACCAATACAAAATATGTTTATAAATTTTTAAACTTGATAAACATTGAAACAAACGAGCTCCAAAATACGAAAATAAACAAATTGTTCACCGCAGAGAAGTCTTCCTTGAGGTATTGAGAAAAAAAACTTTAATTTATAGAATGTTTCGTAATATGGAACAAAAATACTGTTTACTCAAATCATCTGTGGTATAGCAACGTGAAAAGAATAAGTGATTTAAACGTTCATAGATTTCCCTAACTAGATTTGGTACAGAAATGGAAATTTGGTTTAAAGCAGACCAATTATTCCAACGGAAATAACAAAACAATTATTATAATAAGATTTATTTTTTTACTAGAGCTAAATTCAAATTTATATTGAAGGCTATTTTGCTAGATACATAATGGAATACCGATCTTTATAAATTTACTAAAAAAGAGCTATAATAATAAGCAAAACAATTAGCTTCTGAGAAAAACTTATGTTGCAGTAAATTCTGGTTCTCTGCGTTGAATGAAAGGTGTAGTCATACCTAAAATACTTCATTCAAAGCTCGTATATTTTTTGTAAATGAATGTAGTGAATAAATTAAACTCTAGATAAGAACTTCAGAATTAGGGGAGACAAAAACACGAACAGGTTTTTATTCTAGAAAATATAGTAAAATCTTAAAAAGAAAGATGTAAAACAAAAGTAATCAGCCTGTAATAAAGCATATTTTCAGAATCGAAGTATTTTTCCTGATTCAATTAAGATAATAGAATAGAAAATCGCATCTTAATTATTATTTGGTATCTAATGATTAAACATGCTTTTTTTTAATTTTAGAAATCTTATAATGAAATATATGCCCTTTCTTTTTGTTTTAATTTAAAATTATATTTTAAACACATTGTACGTGTTCAAAAAGCAATTTAAAGTAAAATATAACACAACCGAAAGCTTATATAAAATAAAAACATTTGAGTTCTTTTCTAAATTTAAACAACATTTACTAGAAACGAGATGATCCTGAACTTCAGCGAATACGAATCCTTAAAGGTTCTTGCATATCTCAAGTAATTCATATGGAAATAATAAGAACAGGAAAAAAACATCTGAAAGTATTCAGATGTTAACATCGTACTAGAGGGTTTGTTAAGGACTTTTGTGCCCTCTCTGAGCTCCAGTTTATCCATCTGCACTTGAACTCAACGTCTGCTGACACATTATTTTTGCTTTTTTAACTTTAGACATAAATTTCTTCGCACTTATGCCACATGAAATTTAAGAGCAAAATCACGAAACATTTAAAAAAAACAGATATTTGGAATTCTCGATATAGTATTAAGTTCACGATTTTTAGGACAGAAATGTTATTATTCGCGAACCTCATATTAGCATCTAATCACATTTCAAATAACTAGCCGCCTAAAATAAATACTATGAGAAAGAATATATATTATATATATAAAGCTTTTAATAAATACAGCTAGTGTCATTTTATAGGTCCTGCTGGTAATTACAAAAGGTATTAAGAACTACATTTATTACTTTTAAATTGCTTCGTTTGTTAATCAATAATAGGCAAATTAATTTAAAGAAAAATTAAATATCTTATGCTTCAAAAATATCAACAAACTGCTGTGTGAAAATAAAAAAAAATACTTTATATCGAATATCTTTAGAATTCACAACAGTTTAGAACTCTCTTTCTTTTATAGTCGCTATACTATTTCTTTAGAAATAATACATGGCGTTAACGTTATGGCAGTATTTTGAAAGTGATATGGACAAATAATAGTGAGATTTGAGAACACACTTATGGTGCTAAATAGTGTGCATAATATTTAAGGTTTTTAAGTTAAATAAAATTCAAATTTGCGTTTAATAGAAAGCATATTTAAGAATATAGATGCAAATGAAATTTAGCGAAAGAAGAAATGGTGTAGGTAAATAGAAAACTAGATTCTTGAAGTTTATTTTCTCAATATAATTTGACACAAATATTTAATTATCAGTTCAAAATGTCTCAAACAATTTATTATCTTAAAAATTGGTTAGTGAGGCTGAGTGCGTTTCGAGGAACTCGTTATCGAATCTCGAAGTAGGCGTGGAAGTTTGTAAGCGTATAGTATCTGTGCAGCAAGGGAGCATATAAAAAATACGTCGAGACGAAATCCTGCAGAGAGGTCGGTAGTGGGGGAAGAAGAGAAAGAGACCCTCCGATCGCACCCGGGGATGTTCTCCCTCGAAATTCCATCCGGGGCGCAAGCTTAGCAGTTAGAAAGGACACATGATACCTGCTATGCCCACTTGGATGCGCAGGTGCCGGCCTTACTTCAGTTTATACTTACATTTTTGGTAATGCAATTTGTCATTATTTAAAGGAAAGTATTTTATATACTAGTATCTGAACCCTCGTGTGACTGAAATTATAAAATAAGCGCAGAAAAGGATACAGTGTTGCTTTTTAAAAATATATTGTATGAAAATTTAATCCTACTGAAAAACATTTAAATCAAAAAAATAATAAATGCGCACTTAAGACTAAGATAATTTTTTTACGCTTGTATAAAGATTCTGAATCTGAGTATATTTTTTATAAATTCACAAGTAACTTACAACAAACAAAACAATAACTGTTATAAAAAGAAAAACAAAAACCCAGAGGAAGATTCAAACTGAAAATCTCCGAAGTAAAAGCTGGAAGAAAAGAAAGAGAAGATATGACAGACCTTAAATGTACTTCTGTTTTCTCATTTATACCAACGTTTTCTAGGAGAATATAAGAATAGGTTGGTTCTAAAAATAACATACTATGCAATCAGACACAAAGTTTTATTTTATATTTATACGCATAACGCTTTTAAATAAGTGATAGAATAATGATGGATAAAATAATGGAATGATACTCGAATTAGCTTATCCAATACGTCGCAGCAAAAATTTACTATGCTTCATAATAAGAAAAGTCTTGAGAAAATTTTTCACAGAACTAGAACATGATGTAGAACTGTTAATTATACGTTACTCTTCACTTATCGGGAACGGATTCAGAAATGTGTGTATGCATGCACGTGTGTGTATATATGTGAGTATATATTGTGTGAATACACACACATACAGACGTACTTACATACATTCATGCATACTTACATACATGCATGTATACATGCATACATCTCTGAATCCGGTCCCGATAGTAGAAGAGTACTATTTGCTGATTAAAATTTAAGAGGATTAATTATTACATGAAGTTAATATCTTATACAATTTTTTATAATTACTTTATTAAAAATTTTAATGGAAGTAAATGTCTCATAAATTTATTACATGGTCATGTGATAATGGCCTAGCATCCATGTAGCCGGTTAAGAATTATTAATATACTAATTTAATGAACACGGGAAAGGACATCCTGGGATTCGCGGGTTGTGCTTGTGTAAGCAAAACAAGTAGTTAATTTTTAGTTGAGTGTATGAAGCTGGTGGTTTCCAGAGAATTTTGTGGGCGATGATCAATGAAATAGGGTATTTACTCCAATATTAAAAAGGCAAAACGTATCACTTATTTCATGTTTAGTAATGTTCACATATCGCCAACAACTGTCAAACTTTTAACCTCATCTGAAGATTATGGGAAATTGAGCGGCGAAAGAACATTAATTTCATAATTATTTAAAAGATATATATTTTTCACATTTTATTTATTTTTCAGGACTTATCACAAACTTTATTTATTAATGATAAACAAGGTTAGAGAAATAAAGACTTTTAAACCTACGCCCTAGTTATAACTTAAGTAAACTTGGTTCTGCAGTACATACATAACAACAAAGTTACTTCCATAAGTAACTAAGTTAAACCTGTTTATTATTATGAACTATGCAAGTATTAGTAGGCTATCTGAAGCATGCAATTTTTATTCTTCACCTCAACTACAAATTAATAGCCGGCATAATCATATTTAAGGTTTCATTAAACTTCACGAATGCCTCTTTAATGTTTTACACATTTTTGTTTTAAAAGTATTAAATGCTTTTACTAAGCACCTTTTATTGCAATAAATTTATTAAGCTGTTATTTTTGAATTTTTATTCTGCACATTATTTCAGTTTCCAGTTATATACATATTTATTCCAACATTTCTTATTTAGTGGATTTCAATCATCCGCTTTAATCTTATTAGTGAGGAGAGGTGATAGAATTAGGTATACTATACCTACATATTCTTTCCCAAAACATGGAAGGTACAATCACAACTTTTTCCTAATATTTATTTATCTAATCTCTTGACAGCAAAATTCACAGCAAATTGAAGATAAAATTAACAAAGAGGATTTGCGTTATGATTAGGTGAGTGAAAGGACTCATCTAAACATAACGCAAATGCAGAATAGGAGTTATGCTGCATTGGATGCTCCCACTATTAGTGAAAGCATTATCACGTACAAAGATCACAGTCAAACGAACGCGAAATGAGAATATTTTGGAAATTACTATAGAGTAGAGGTCAATAATGGTAGGTTATTAGGCAGTCCTTGAAGAAAGAAGAACGGAAAAACGAATTAAAATGTTCGTGAATCATTTAGCCTTTGCCAAAAGTGTGTCACTTTTATTACATTTAGAGAAAAATATTAATTTTAAAAGGAATATTTGTACTTCCTTATTAAATCTGACGCTACATAAGCTTCTGGTGGTATTTAAACTTTGTATATTACATATTCGGCGGAGAACATTGCCAGATTTGACGATTAACGATGGTAGACTCTTTAATAAACAAGTACAAGAACATTACATTTCTAAACATATCCAATGTTTTAGATACTTCCATTTTGAAATGCCAGCTGCATAAATCTTTGGTGACATTTGAAACGTACACACTGAGATACTGAGTTATTAAAGATGCATATTCTAACGACTAAACGCGGTAGCCGTAAGGAAGTTCCTTTTTTATAAGGGCTTCTTGAAAGGTATGAAACGATATGATTAAATCAAGAGCACATTTAATATTATAATCCAAATTGAGTTTATAACAGTTTTATAGTAGATACTTTCTGTGAGTTCATAAGACCCGGAACAAAGATAAGAGTTTCCTTGGAATGCTAGCTGCTTTTAGATTTATTAAGATAGTCAGGGACTGAGTAGAGCTGTATAATCTTTTGGAATTATTTACCTTTATGGCTCAATCCTAGAAAACGCTGCACAAATCAAGCCTTAGGTTTATACACGCCTTAAGTTACTTGTCTTAGGCTTATACACGCCTTTTTGTGATGTAATATTGTCTAAACCTCTTTCTGGATACAAGTTATGCTTCATATTTGAAGAAAATTTAAATTATATTTTAACTGTGTTGAAATATTAGGTTTATAATGTTAATTCACGAAATGCTATTATTAGTAATCTACTTTATTGTGTATTGTATGCTATTGCTAACATTTAATATAACGAATTATCTCTAAAAATGCGTTATTAAGATTTACCAAACGATTGAAAATATTGAATGAATGATTTAAAATTTGTAACCTTAACTGCTCAAAATACAGAAAAGAATTCTTTCGCTCAAAGAACGTTTTGGTCAGTGATGAGTGTGTCTGATCTCTGTGCTTCTGCAGTATGAGTGAATATCTGAATTTGGATTTCTTTGCCAGTTGAAGCAAAAGGGTAAAACAAAGCGTAACTGAGTAGTGTATGGGGAAAATTTTGACTGGAAGGTTGTTTAAATGTGCGATTCGAAGCGAATATGAAATTGGTAGAACGAAAGTGCTGTATAGATGATTTTGAGTGGATATGTAGAGTTACGGGAGGTGAAAGTAAGCGTTAGATTACAAGATCAGTTTGAGAGAATTCGTGGTTTGCGAAAAGTAAATTGAGAATGTGTGATGTTTTGCGAGTTACGTACATTTATTTGAATAAGTGAGGCAGCAACTGTATACGACCGAAGTTACGTATTCCTAAAAATACTGTGACAGATTCGAAGAATTCTTGTAGAATAGTGTGTACGGAGTTATGCTTGAAAGAGAGTGTGATGTTGAGTAAGGAGAGCATGCTTGTGGAACCTGATGAAAGTAAATTTGATAAGCAAAAATATCATAGAAGGAAAAACGTCTAGTGGAGTTTGGAGTTTTGTTTTGAGAGAGGGAAGGATAAATGTGTGGTACAGTGGTTGGAAATAGAGATACCGAATCATTGTTAGAAATCTTTAACCATAATGACTTGCCAGGTTCAGTTGCTGTTTCCGATTGCTGGATAGCCTACAGCGCCCGAGTCCAAAGAATATGCTTACCTAAAATGAATCATAGCTTGTGATTTAAAGATCCGGAGACAGGTGCACATACCAAGAGTCTTGAGGGAACTTGGAGGGAAGCAATTAAAAGAAGTTGCCGTGATACTCGGCAGGCAACAGAATACTTCGATTCATATGGGGAGGAATACATGTGGAGACACTACTAGAAGAAATGCAAAACCTGTAAGTTAATGTAGATATTTCTGAGTAAGGCGTCGGCTATATATTCAACAAAAAGAGAGGACTGAAGGTAATTTTCATTTATTATTATTGGCCGAAGTGAAATATCGGCTGCATGCCAAACTGGGCGATTTCACTTATTCTGGTAGATTTATTTCTGCCGTTGGGTCATTTTTTTAGTAAACTTTTTTTTATAATTCAAATAAATGGAGTTAGTTGTGCGCGGTGCCGAGTTTCTTCGATTCTCTGATTTATTTCTGATTTTGTGCAATTCATTGATTTTTTAAGTAAATACCGATTATTGTGTACATGTGCAATGCCTAGGGAGAGCACGGTGCCGAGTTTATGCAACTCTGGTTTTTTTAAAAGTGAAAACAGATAAACAGATCGCTGTGACATGGGAAGAAGAGTAGCAATGTATCGTACATTATGTGCAACGTTTATAAGTTTGTTTATTTTAAATTTGTATTGTGTTTTATTTGGAAATTATACTTTAGCCATCACTATTTATACTGAAATTGTATGTTTAATTTCCGTCTTTTATTCATTTAAAAATGTTTTCTGACTTATGATAAATATTGGCAGTTCGACGATCTTTTTAAGAATAATTGGAAACCTGAAAGCTGGAACCCCATAAGTAATTTTAACCATATTAATTTTATGCTTGCCACTTGAAACATTGCTTATTGTAAAAACTTTGCAGTTTTATTTTTTATCGTACTTTTCTTATTGTTAGAAATTAGATATTTCTTGTTATTAACGTATAGAACTATAGTATGTGTATAAAGAACATGACGTCACTTAGGAATTTAAGCAACAGTGACTAAAAGCTGTGTATGATGTTCATTTGCCACAAAACATTTTTCTTTTTTTCCTTAATGCTAAAGTGTAAAATTAAAAAAAATTAATATTGCCTACTTACTAGTATGTAACGGTTTGGCACATTATTAGGCAACAGAACTATTTGTGAAAACGATAAAATTAAAGTGTTCCTTAATATTAAAATAAATTATAATTTTTTATGTGTATAAATGCAAAAGTGTAACAATTTTTGAAAATATTAAACTTGTACAAAATACAAGTGTGAGAGACCGCAATGTTGTCTGCCGTTTTAATAACTGACAGAACTGAATTACTCTGTCATGTTAATATTAAATATAAAAAAAAATTTGTATTTATTTTCAGTAACACCTAAGCTTAGCTGGTAGAAATATAAATTTAAAATAAAGAATTTAATATTAATTTACAGTAATAAACAATAGATTATTGGTATTTTCAGCAGAAAATGTAAAATACACACTTAGTTCCACCCATCTACGATATCACCAAACTCCGACTTTGCAGTTTTGTTTACGCAGTGCATTTTGAGCTTTTATCACCTTATTTTTATAAATAAGAAACTTATAAATTGTTAGGTCGGAATTAAATGCGTTACTAACATAAAATCTATGACATAAGAGCAAATCCATTGGGAAGACAGAGTTGTAAGTAAAGTTATAATTTAGAGTTATGAATTTATTAATTCATAAATACTTGATGCTTTCTTATCTATAGAGCGCTGGTACTGTAACTGGTATTTCCAGTGAAGTTTACTATTTTTGATTCGAAAAATTTTCACCTACAACGTTTGTTGCCATATTGTGTTTTAAATTCAAATGCTTTGATTTAAAGTTGAAATTACAGAATGTGAACGAAAACATGCAACGTTATGGCTAAATATTAGACAATGACTGCATTTATTTTAGTTATACTTGAATTTTTCAGAACAATAAAAAATATCAGGAGATAAACTATAAATTTATTCTTATTTTGCTACGAGGGAAAAAAACAAATACTGGTTCATAAAGTATTAAGTTTATCAAAATTTAGGTGGCAATGGCGAGATGTGTAATAAATTTAGAATAACACGAGCAAATGTTTTTTCAAAATATTAAGAGATTTTGAATTACTCAAAAGTGTAAACTTTTAAACTATTTAAGTTCTAGAAATATATATAATTTTACCGTTAGAAAAAAATCTGTAAAACAAGTTTTATGAAGTTTAAAGCCAGGAAGAAACGATTATCACAGGAACGTATAAATAAAAATTCTCATGGAAGCAAGAAAAAAAAGAAACAAGCTGAAAATAAAGGCAAGGAAAAACCATCTTTAGATCCTAAGCCTGCAACGAATTTCTCGGATGGACCTATACCAGCAGTACGAAGAAAACAGAGAAGAATAATTTTTAAGAAAAAAAACCGAAAATATTGTCGCATGCTTAATCAACTAGAACACTTGTGTTCAGATAGAATTGTAATTTCTATAACTATAATTCTACTTTGGCTCATTTTCGCATACCTAATATCAAGTGAAGAGATATGGGAGACTTTAGTTAGAGATTATTTACCTGATTCAGGCTTTTCAATAGGAGAGATGATTCTGGATTTATGCTATCTTTTTTATAACTACTTGAATTTGCCATTTTTACTTACGCTGGAGTTCTTAAGAACATTGTTCAGAGGTATTATTGTTAAAATATAATAGTATAAAGATATTTTGTATATAAAGATCAATTAATGACACTAAAATAGCTTACTTTTATTCTAGACCAATCGCTGATAAAAATATGATATTATTTATCATATAAATGTTTTTCTCCGGAAAAAATGATTTCACTGACTTTAAACAGGAATTTAGAGAACTCCTTCTGAAAACAGCTTTCTTGTCAAAATATATATGAAAATTCTTTTGATTTAAAAAATATGTACTTACATACACCAGATAAATTTACAGAACAATTAATATGGAAAATATTTTCATTGTCTTCATATATAAATTTCGTGAAGGTAATTATAAAAAGATATGAAATTTATAAGATTTTTTTGAAAGTTATTCTGAAATGTGTTAAGATTTATTAAATTTTAATATTTAACAGAAAATTTGTTTATGTTTATGGAATCTTTGCATTAGATTTAACGTTGTTGTGATTTTTATGAGAACTATAAAATTTCTTGATATATCTTATCTCTTTCTTTATATCCAGTTTGATCTGATCCTAGTATACGATACACAAAGAATTGGGCCACTTTTGGCGAATGATGATACTTTTTTTCAAAGACAGTAACCAGTTTAGGCTTTGGCAGCTACTAAAGTCAGAAGCGGTGGTCATTTTATTATAGAGACACCTAATGGACGGCCACCCATATACAATAAACCCATATGCAAAGATTTCTTGTTAATCTCCCGATGAAGTCCAAATTACCCTATTCAGTGCATTTGCAGCATTTGATAAAAAATAATTATTCTAAAATTTTTATTCTATAACTATCCTTTGAACTCATCACTATAAGAACTCCTTTGTTTATCTTCAATCTTTTACACAAATAATCTCGAATTTCCCTATCAATCACTAGTTAGAGCTATTTTTTATTTTCAAGAATTTTATATAGTTTTCTTGTTTATTTAATGAACTGTAAACATTTGAGATAGAAATTATATTTTTTCTAAGGATTTTTTCATACGTTTTTTGGTTAATCTTCTATAATCGGGGTGAGCCCGAAACTTGGCGAGAGTTTTATTTAGTTTTAATTTGGCGCGATTTTGATTTGGTTGTAGCTTTTGGCTGTATGTTTTCCTGTGGCAAATCTACAGCTTTATTTCCGTAATTGTAATGAATGCGAGTTTAGTGTAGCCAGAAGATTTTTCTTTAAAATTTAATTTTGAAATACTGTGCTTGTTTTTAAAAGTTCTACTGTTTAATATTTGCAGGAGGTTACGTTGTTGTTGATGGGACAATGTTGGATCTTAGATGACGTGAAGTTTATAATTTATGAATGTTTTAATTTAATTTTTAGTCCAAAGGGATTTAGTCCCGAAGGACTATTACTTTCGTTTTGCGATTTTGCGTCGATTCACTCTGAATGCCCGTTTCACTTTTCAAATTGTTGCCACTAAATGTTATCGCTCTGCATTAAATTTTAAAAAATGAAAAATCTGCATAAATGTATGCATGTTTCTCGCATTGTGATAAAACCTAGAGCCATCGAATTTTGAATGACGTAATCCTACTGCGAATATGGGCATCTGGAAGCCCTAATTTTGAATTTGAAATTTGCTTTATTATCGATTTTATGTTTTGTAACATTTCAACGAATTTCTGATTAACAAACTAAATGATTTCAAAGCGAGCAATGGCAACACTGTACGGAAAAAGAAAAACATTTTTATCTCCAGCGCACGAGACTTACGGAAATTCTAAAGATATGTTCATTTTAAAATGATTTTGCGATATTGATTTTGAACTGAATTTTATGGTTTGAGTACGTAGTACATGATATTTAATAAAAAAAGGTAGCACACGAAACGTTAAAAAAACGCGCCTTTGGATGTAATTTAAAATCTGAAATCTTTCAGATTTTTTTTTATTTAGTTAATGTTTTTCGGGTCAGTTAATTTTTTTTTTAGTTTTGCTTCTTGCATGTGGCAGTCGAAAGATTCGGAATGTTTAACGTTTTGAACGAAAGTTGTTTAATGTTTTGAATTCCACGACGATATTAACTTGTATATTTTAGTGAGTTTATGATGCATCCGTGAATGTTAGTGAATTTGAATATATTTACTTGGTTGACAGTTTTGGAGTCCGAGGAAAATGTTATACAAATTTTTATCTTATTATTCCTTATACTATTTTATCATGAATTACATAGATAGGACTACGTTTTTACTTGGAAAAGCTGATGGACGTTGTTCTACTTATCTAGCATTTTATCATCTCATTTTACTATTCTGTTTACGTAAACTAACGGCATTTCACTACTGCAAAACTTAAAACTTACTATTCTGTTTACGTTTAAAAATCCCACCTTAGTACTCTCATTGCCGCCAAAAACTCCATGCTTTTTCCGAGATTTGAACCCGAGCCCAGTACGGCAGTCAGAATCACTAACGACTTTCCCGTCTGGGTGGCACTGGCGATTTAACGGATGGGTTCAAACACCTCACGTGTTGGCGAAAAGCTTCAAAATCATGTCAAGGCTGTACCGTATACAAGGGTTTTACCTCAAATTTCTTGAACTGATTATAGGTATATAATAGTTATGAACGTTCTTATAAGAACTGAAAAATGTAAAATTTAAGTGCATGAAATATAATTTTGGGTACTTACGTACTGTGAAGGCTACCTAGATATTTCGCCAAAACTGGCGATTGGAAACCTGGCGATCGGTACAATTTTGTTGACCCATCTACGCAGACTCATACTCAACAAGTGGAAAGGAGATGGGGTTTCGCAAAGTGGAGGAACAAGCGACGACGTGGGACAAGCCGCCATCATTTTGATTCCTGTTTAGCCGAATTTATTTGACGGAAAAAACAGGAAATGCCTTTCGATGCTATTTTAAAAGCTATTTCCCGCCACTTTCTTCACCATTAACTAGAACGTTTTCTTTTAACCAGTTGTAAGTAAGTTAATTTTAATTTTTTTAAATTCGTATTTAGTATATATATACGTTTATTTATAATATGGATATATATGCATGTAATAATAAAACTCCATAGTCAAAAATATACTTAAAACCCTAACTTAAATTTCGTTTTTATTTTTATTTTTTCCCCAGTCACAATTTTAAATGCATGTTCTTTTCATTTTAACAGCGACGATCTCTTATTTGAAAGTACGTGGAATTAAATCCACAGCCCCATAGTCAAGTTGATTTTCCCGCTTTTTCTACACGTACAGTTATTGAATGTTCTGGAAATATTTAAAGCGAATTGGATTGGCTAACGAGGCTGACGTCATTTCTTGGAAGCTCCGCCTTTCCAGAGGTTTATAAAGGGACTTGCAAAGGAATATCGGGGGGTCTTTTCATTAATGTAACGATCGAGTAAACTTCAATACAAAAAGTTATTAGTTGTTCTTTTTTATTTACTCCGGGGATCTGATTTTTGTAACTGCTGTTTTTCATGGAAATTAATATAAATGGATCCTGTTTTTTCTTTAAACTTATCGTCTGATACTTTGAGCTACGACTACATTTGGTACATCAGAAATATATATATATATATATATTCCGAATTTTCGATTTTAAGTTTTTGTTCCTTTATAATTAAGACTTTTATTTTTAAAAGAATTTATAAAGATAAACCAAAAATCGCCAATGAAAGTTTTTATCCCCAAATGTCGCCAAGGTAATCGTCATAGTACGTAAGTACCTAATTTTGGTTATCATACATAATGGTTTTATCTCAAATATTTACAATTATTCACTAAATCAACAAGAAAAACTATACAAAATTCTTAGAAATTAAAAATAGCTCTAACTAGCTATTGATAAGCAAATTGGAGATTATTTGTGTAAAAGAAGAAAAATATTAAACAAAGGAGTTTTTATAGTAATGAGTTCAAATGATAGTTATAGAATAAAAATATTATAATATTATTTTTTTATATTTATAATGCACTAAACAGGCTAAAGTGGACTTCATCGCAAAGATCAACAAGAAATCTTTGGATATGGGTTTATTTTAGGAATCGTGGAACTCAACTTTGGAAATCTTAAAATTATTCAAAATGAGTCTTTGCTGCAAGTAGTAACTCAAATAACTGATGATTGAGAGAATATTACGGATTTTATAAAGTTATGTATGCTGATTAATAGAAATTTTATTTTTGTTAATCGTTTGTAGAGGTAATGCGTTTGGCGACTTGAGGAAAATACTTATTTGGCGATAATTATAAAACTATAGTCAGCTTTCAAGTAATAACTTCTTTCAATATTTCAATTAAGCAAACGTTTGGTGTTGTTACCAGTCTCAGGTATCTGACAATGGTCAGGACAAGGCCACGACATTCATCGTTGCAAGGAGTCAAATGCGCCTGTCGTTGACAAGAGATTTGAGCGCCATGAGACAGCCCGATTTTAGCTCTGTTACACCCACAATTTTGGGAGACAGCGAGCCAGGGAAACGGGTACGAGGGTCTTCTAAGCCACTTTCCTTACCACCTTGTCGAGTCGAGGACTTTCGGCTCGCTGCATATTTAAACTGTCACCTTCTTTAGTTTCGCAACCAAGAGAACAGCTGGCCTATTGGGTTTGGTTGCGTTAGATACACTTGATGAAATAAGCCCAGAAAACTAGAGTTATGCACAGGAATTGAATACGTAATTTTGAGTAATACTGAAAGAAAGACCAGAACACAAGGAAAACGTTCATGGTGGGGGCACTAGTGTTGAGATTAAGTGAAAAATGCTGATGATCGCTTAACTTGAACACTAGAAAATTGCCGTTACTTGCAAGGAGGTACTGACATTGTCAAGTACAATGTGCTCACAGTTGTAATGAGTACTAATAGTATAAAATTATTATAGTTAAAATAATGATTACATTACCAAGAGCTTTGCAAATTTGTAATATGTTACATATTTCTGCTAATTCAATACCATATTTTAGTTAATTTTCCCTATTGTGGTATCTATTAGGCATAGAAATATAATAAGAACAGGATGTAGATACAGGTACAGATGTAAAAATGAAATGAGTACAAATATTTGTACACTCATGAAACAAAACAAATTTCAAATTAGGATAATAAAAATGTACATGATACCTGTTCGATTACATTGTGCAAACTCTAACGGCAACTTCAACTGGCAAAATTGCAGATTCTTATATCCATATTATGCATTCATAATAACAAATACATTAAATGAAAGATGAAGTCAAATAATTGCATTAATATAGATAATTCATATTAGATACTACACGCAAAATAAAACGCTTATTTCAAAATGTAGGCCCAACATGACAGAAAATTGTTCTAGAAACTTATTGTGCTTCAAGATAATATTGATTTTCCAGGAAAAAGTAAGAAAACTTTCCAGGAAAAATCAAAATTTTGATGTCAACCTTTTCTAATTAGAATATGAATAATTTGTTCGGTTCTTTAAACTACATCTTATTTTATGATTAATTTATTATTAGGAGCAACATCTAAGTACTTATTAAATTTTAATCAGGAATTTATTTACGAAAATTGACAGCAGATGATCAGCATCTTCCCACGTTAATTTTTAAAAACAGTATGAAAGTGTTATGGTGTATTTGTCCTCGTTTACCTTTTAAACGGCACTAAATTCAACCATCATACAGAGTGGTTTCGAAACGGGAGATGGCTCTGTGAGCCCTTGAACTGCATATCAATACTATTGTAGCTTTGAGATAATATTTATTTATCTAATGGAGTAGTGTTTTTGAAGTTAAAAACAGCCTGCACCTTTTAATGATCCAGAGTGTTTACGAATTTTGGAATAAAACGAAAGGGAATACACATCGATCACAAAGTTTTGGCTTTAGCCGAGGTTTTTAAAATAAAACAAATATATCTGTTTTCCCAAGACATAGAAAATAAATATATTTCTTATACTGAAAGATTCCTTGACCTTCATATTTAGCTCATACTGTTCGGTACTGTTTTTATTAAAAAATTAAACGCTATTACTTCTTTCTGTTTTTACGACATTTAAAATTTAAATATTATATATTGGTTCAAAATTAAATGCAGTCTAAAAAGCAATTTTTTTTACTTCCTTATACGAAGTAAAGGAGGCATTGTAAACGCCAAAAATTTAGGGTATCATATTTCAACGAAAATATCCATTCTGACCACTCTTTTGAATCTATTTGCACGAGGGTTTTGTATGACATTTGTACGTATGGACAGAATAAAGGACTCATTTTCCCGAAACGGATTGAAAAATGGATATAAATTGGATTCAGGATAGATTTTTCATGATGTCTGTACGTACGTACGTATGTATGTATCTCGTATATCTCAAAAACGAACTTCAGAACGTTGAAATTTTGTATATACGACTGCTCTAAGATGTAGTTGTGTACCTCCCTTTTTAGTTGCAATCGGCCGCACCAAAAGTATACATATATATATTCCCGATTCCGTTACGCAGCTTGGTGAGCTCAGGTTTTTTATTCTAATATGTTGGTAAATTGTGCATTTTTTGCTTTAAACGTGATTGAATTATGTTGTTCTTATGTTCCCGTTAATGATTTTATGCCTTTAATTAATCTGCGTATAATACTTCTAGAATTATCACCAATACTTCTAGAATTATCACCAATTTTAAAGTTTTTTAGGTGTTACTAAGCCTAACGAAGCCGCCATTTGTTTACATTTGAAACTCCTAGTAGAAGAGTGAATTAAGTCAGTTTCTGCTCCTGCAATCTCTGCCGAGTGGGACCAAAGTAAACTTCAATTTTTTGTGCACCGAAAAATCTTCCTTCTTGCCCATTGGCCAAACTGCTTGCCTTTGCGTAGAAACTCAAATTTTGATTGTAAAAAAAATTTAACTCTTTTTTGGTGTTTTATATTTTTAATGCAGATGTTTAAATTTACACTCACGTTTGTGAAAATTGCAACACCATGAAGGACTTACGCGAGTGAGCTGAAATTTTCAGGAAATGCAAAGTAGCGCATGATATGCAAATGATTAGAATTGCAAATCCGTAGCGCATGCGTATGCTGAGCAGCGCCCTCTGAACGGCTGATGGATCCGAATAAATAGACGGCTGTAGCGAGGCGTGTATGGTTATCGGTGGTTATCTGCTAGTGGTAAACGTTAACTCAATCTGTACTTATGCCTCGTCGACGAAAGAGAGCGAGATTTGAACAACTTACAGAGTTTGAACGAGGGAGAATCATCGGCCTTCGTGAAGCTGGATTGTCGTATCGTGCAGTAGCCTCTCGTGTGCAGCGTAACAGCAGCACAGTGATGCGCGTTTGGAAGCAGTGGACGGACGAGTGTCGGACAACTCGGAAATCCGGGAGTGGACCCCGAAATGTGACGTCAGCTCGCGATGATAGACACCTGGTCCGCATGGCGCGGACGGACCGTACAGCTTCCTCTAGACAATTGGCAGCACTGTGGTCAATAGCTACAGGTGTTTCATTGTGTGCTTCATCAATTCGTAGACGTCTGCTGCAGTGTGGACTGCGCGCACGGACTCCTTTATACAGGATCCCCCTAACGCACGACCATCGCCGCCTGCGGCTACAATGGGCCAATCAGCATAGAGACTGGCGTGCTGATTGGCAGCATGTCGTGTTTTCTGACGAATCCCGCTTTAATTTGTGGTACCATGATGGCCGCATTCGTGTCAGACGCTATGCCGGTGAACGCCACCTTCCGGAGTGCATTATCGAACGCCACAGTGGACGAACACCCGGAGTTATGGTCTGGGGCGCCATAGCATATCATAGACGATCTCAATTGCTACGAATTGTGGGCAATCTGAACAGCAACCGGTATATCCGTGAAGTTCTACAGCCCGAAGCTGTTCCCTTCCTTCAAAGCTTGCCAGGCGCTGTATTTCAACAGGACAATGCCCGCCCTCATACTGCTCGGATTGTTAAATCCTTCTTTGCAGCGCAGCAGGTACAGCTTCTTCCTTGGCCTGCGTGTTCCCCGGATATGTCGCCAATTGAACATGTATGGGATGTCATTGGTCGGCGTCTTGCTCGTGATCCTCGTCCTGTTGCGTCTGCAGACGAACTTTGGGTACGCGTACAAACGATATGGAATGCTCTTCCTCAGTCAGACATTCAAACTTTGTTTGACTCCATGCCACGTCGTGTAGCAGCACTTATTGCGGCGCGTGGTGGCCACACAAAATACTGATTCTGATCTCTTGTTCTTGTTTGTTTGCTTTGAACATTTAATCATTTATTTGTACCACTACCACTCAACTGTGTATTAAATTGCATTCAATTATGACGATTCCTTCTTGGTGTTGCAATTTTCACAAACGTGAGTGTATATATACATTTTGCTTGCCCCGAATTGAGAAATGAATTGATTAAATGAGAAATATGTTTGTAATGTAATTGGAGGAAATAAGTTTAAATGAAGTGCAGCAAAAATGTGTATAATTTAATACTCTGTACAAGGAAGTCTTGTGGTATCTACGTCAGATTTTTTACATGTGCCTTTGAGGAAATTTATTAAGGCAAAAAATAGATGTTTAAATGCTCCGGTTGTAACAACACAAAATTAGACTTTTTATAAATACCCTTAACACATTCGGTTTTCTTTAATAAATCGATATTAAGCCTTTAAATTATGCTTACTTTGCTTGCATATATTAATAAAAAGAGACAATATAAGGGTATACAATGCAGCATTTTTATGAGAAGTTTAAAAGAGAAATTATATCGAAAGAGAAGACCTTTGAAAACGTAAATATCAGAATTTAAGATTTTGAAATAAATTGACAATGTTTTTACAATTTTGATACCTTGAAATTTTAAGATCTTTCTAAATAATTCATTAATTTTATCTTATGCAGTTCTTAATTCTTCCAAAGTTCTTAATTTTGAATATTGACTGATTTTCTTTTTCTAAAATTGATAATTTAAGTAGGAATAGATAAAACACTTCGCAAAAAAGGTCGTACATCGAAACATTTTCGTTAAAATTTCATAAATAAAATTATCGTCTACCACTTCTTTTAAATCTGCATTTTGGTGACGTTTAAAAAATTGTTTGGCTTTATTTTTGCTTGCTTACTTCGTTATATTATATTTAATATTTAAAAACAGCTCCTAGGCGTAAGAAAACTACGAACAGCATTCGAAAATTTAGCTTTCTTCATCATAAGGATGGAAATTCGATTCGGGATATCGCTAGATTAGGAAATTTATCCCGTTCTACGATACAGCATGTGATAAAATGCTTCCATCCTTATGATGAAGATCAAAATAAAATAAGAAGAGACTGTCCGACAAAGAGGACTCGACGTGACTCAACGTGGTCAGAATAGTTAGAAAAATCTGTGAAAATCTATGTTTAAGTGTTTTAAAGATTTCTGGGGAATTTACTGGAAACCTTTGTACTTCAGTTTCACTTAAAACTGTCCGACGATTACTCATATCTGCTGGATTACATGGGCGCTCTGCGCGAAGAAAATGTTTTGGAAGTGCAAAAAATAGCGAGCTTAGGCTTTTCTTCTCAAAATCAATGGTAAATAAGCCCGAAGCGTTTTAGAATCATGTCTTATTTGCAGATGAAAGAAAATTTAACATTTTTTGCTTCGAAGGGTATATAATTGTATATAGAAAAAAATGAGTTTAATCCCAAGACTTTAGTTGTTACAGTAAAGCATGGTGGAGGTGTTCTTGTGTGAGGGTGCATGCCAGCATTAGGATTAAATAATTTAGTATTTATTGATGGCACAATGAAACCATGCTCTTTACTTAAATATTTTAAAAAACAATTTAGAATTATCCGCCCAAAATTTGAATACTGGAAACAATTTTATTTTTTATCAGGATAAAGATTCTAAGCACATGATCCTCAACGTTCATCTTTTGGGTGTATGTAATTGTCCACAAGCTGTGAAAACACTAGCCATCAGATGTAAACCCGAAAGAACACATTTGGAGAGAATCAAAGGTTAGAGTACGAAGACACTATATTTAAACAAAAAACGAAGAACTAAAAACAGTAATAATGGAAAAATGGAGGAACATTGATACAGATATTACACAAAAAACTGGAAATATACGGCCAGACGTTTGAAAGCTGTCATAAATACTGCAACACGTACCACAAAATACTAACTGACAGAAATAATACAATATTTATTAACATGTCATCTTTCTTTAAAGTGTACGAAGACTTTTGTGAAGTAACTTTTCTGTTACTTTTTTATTATTGATTTTCCAAAAAAAGACGTTTTAATATATTCACAAAATAATTAATGCAGTTTTGCTAAGAGAAAGATACTATTAAATAATTTTCATTCTAAAATATTAATTTTTATTAATGAATAAAGCAATAATTCACTGAAACTCGTAAATGTCCGAACACTTTTATGAACCACTGTATTTTGGTAGACGAAAGAAATGAACGTGATATGGAAATAAAAATTTACAAAGAAACACTTAGTGGTGTTCGTTATTCATAATATCGCAAGTGACGTGTCATCAAAATAACTTTTATTAAAAGGGGAAATGAAATGTGAGGTTACATCTTGAGTTAACTAAGAAACTACATGAATTTTTATAAGAAGAAAAAGAAAACTCCTGAAGAAGGAAGGTTGTTAAAAAGTTATTAGATTCTATGGGAAACGGAATTATTCATAAGATTCTAACACGTCATTACATCATTTCCAATAAATGGGTTTCTTGACTTCATGATAACACCCTTGCTGAATTAATAAAATCCCATTGCCTTCAAATCCTTCATAAAATATTACGCTTACATTGAAATATGCTTCCGAGAATGCAAATCATGACGCAGAATGTAAGCGCGTTTTGTAAAAGAATCATGTAAATAATACATTCTATTACAGACTCTCATATTTATTTTTAAAATGGAAATGACATAAACAAATGTCTTTTGAGATGATTAGTAAGGAGGGTGACTTATATGGCCACATATAGTAAACCTGATTTCATGCCTCGAACTATATCTATTATTAAGACTGAAGAATTCTCTCGAATTCCTCTATCTTTGTAGAACCTATACAAAGCTTTCCTTAAGGCTTAAACATAATTCTCATAAGGAATCTTAATGCGTCTATTTGCTATAAATATATATTTTCGTAATCATTAACTGCTTTCAGGGATAGAATTTTATTGCTCATTAAGTTCATATAGGGCACAGCATAAATGCCGACAAAACATCACGTATAATGTCTCCAGTGTTAGCGCATGCGTACTGCCGACGATGTTGGAGCATGCGTACTGCCGACGATGTTGGAGCATGCGCGCACCGATATCGTCTGCAACAGCAAAAAAGATGTAACAGAAAAGTTACAGAAGTTCTATTTACAGTGTTCTGTCTGTTGAAAACAGGTTCGTTTCACGACTAACGTGTACTTCTGTATACTGTAAAAAAATCTGGATATTTAAAAACAATTGTAAAAAGAGAACAAGGTATATACGGTTTACTCTTCTCATCATACAACAACAAGTTTTTTCTCTTTTTCTTAGTCATGAGGATATTTGAATATTAGGTCACCAAATACCTAAAATGTAAAATTCAAATTTACGATTGCAATAATACCTATTATGCAGAAGAATGGAATACCAATAAAAAAGTTGTCGATATTTTCTCTTCTTTTTTCATAAAATGCTGAAATACAGAAGCTTTCTCGGTGACAACTTGACATATTTTGACCACAGTTAGGAAAACTTACTGAGTCGCGTATTTTTGCATGCATTATTTTAAATTAGAAACTTTAAAGCGAAAAGTTGCTACCTAAAAATTACAACGTTTTTAAAAAACATTTTATCTGCAACGGAAATTCATATCAAGATCTATGAAACAGTACCCGAGACGAGTTCAATCGCTTGAGTTTAAATTTCATGAATTTTAATTGAGGTTAGTTTTATAAACGTATACTGAAAAATACACTCAAAATACAAATCGAAGTAGTAAACTATTTTTTATAATCTAAATCTTAAAAATGATATCAATCTGAAATTGTGAAAAAAATAAAAAATTTATTACATTTCTCTTTAAAACTAAATATTTTTAACAAATTCTTGTTTCTTGCCACAATTACTGCTACTCCTCTAATTTAAACATACATATTAGCAAAGTATATAGTACGTAGTAGGTGTTTCTAAAATGTCATGCACTGAAAACTGCTTTTAACATTTTCATCTTTTCAAATTAGCTATTAAAATCTCATAGGAATACTAAATAAGTTGTAAAATCTGATTGGAATATGCATGGCTAACAACTATATATTCATAATGTCTATTTTCGTGATCAGAAGATGGTTTGCCACTAATCCTCTGATTTATAATGAATTTGTACATATGTATCATTTTTATGGAGGACTGCTGTTAATAGCTGCCCTGCACTTCCTAATATGGACAGTAGATGAAATCATAAGGATTAATGGTGAATCTCTGTGGTGACAACTTTCATTCTGTTAAAAATATTCCAGGCCTTGATTTAACATCCCAGTATTAAACCCTGTAACATTTTCTTGAGGCAATATTTGTATCTTAAATTCTCTAAGAGCAGATCAGCAAAGGCAGTGCAACACACGCACTTCTATTGGAGAATAAATAACATAGAATTTATATTGAAGTTGTCACAAATTTCATAGAATGCCTCAGCGAGAATGTAAGTGGTAGAAGCTCACACACTGAAAACATATTGCTTACATAGCATTTGAAACTCTGATGAATATCTTGTAGAGTCATTAGGTAAGTTTTGAAGGCAGGAGACATGAAAAATGAGCAACGACTTCGCCAGGACTCGAACCAGGGACCTCTCGGTTATGCGTCGAGTTTGCTGACCACTACACCACGAAGGCATGCGAAGAAGGTGGGAGAAATACCTTACATACTCCCCCTTTTAAAGAACAACTGGGAAGTAAGGGCCACAATTGCCGAATCATGGTGGTGGAGAATCATCATTTACCACCATTTTAGTTCGGGGGCCAGTGTAGAGTCATTAGGTAATTTTTGAAAGCAGGAGACATGAAAAATGAGCAACGCCTTCGGAATCGAATCACGGACCTCTCGGTTACGCGTCCAGTGTACGGACCACTACACCACGAAAGCATGCGAAGAAGGTGGGAAAAATACCATATAATCTTAGTACTAGTTTTTTGCAATATTTTGCATAGTAAAATATTTACAATTCAATTTGATTGTACGACTTGCTATGCGCTATTCTGCATATACATACATATACTAATTGTATAAATATTAATAAAAACTGTTGCCATTAAAAAAGTGCCTGAGTCGTACTTTACAGCGTTAAACAAAATTTTATAGATAAATTACATAATAGCATTAGATGTATCTTTTGATAACTGTGTAACAATTTTAATAATATTATTAAGAAATGAGTACATATTTTTTTAAATCTTTTAGTTTACTGTAAAGTGTTTTTGTTATAGTTCGAGACAATAATTAAAATTCTTAAGCTGCACAGGACTTTACTTCGAATCTTTCTAATATTTTTTCTGTTGTTTTCATTGCCTGGTTAATTCTAGCAAATTTTACATGGCTTTCAAAAATGAAACAGGGCATCTGATTGTACAGAAAGGAACATATTTCAGGAACTAAAATAATATCTATTGAAAAAACATGAATCTGTTGTGACAGACTTGAAAGCGGAATATCATCTGCCATACATGTAAGTGAACATGACAACGTTAAAAAAGAGGAAACTTAGCTTCACATTTATTTAAATTAAAATGTTGGACGTATTTTCAAGATGCAAGCCGAAAACATTCTCTTTTATATAAAGCTGGAGTAGTATTCACCAAAATACGTGATTATCCTCTGCAATTCATTAATTATTTGAATCAAATTACAGATTAATACTGCTAATTATTGTCTTTTCTGAAATAATATACGGCACATTAAAAATATGTCACATTCAGTAGCTAGGTACACTACACAAATATGTAATTTCGGTATTTAAAAATTCCATTTCTTTACAGTTTATATAACAGAAACGTACTCCAATCTTTAATTTGCAATTATTGCTTTATTACATATACAAATCCATATTCCACAACGTAGCTTTTAGTAATTTAAATGAAATATATTGCAAGCTTTACCTCCTAAAGTTATTACATCATAAAGGAAGATATTCGACTGCAGAGAAAATGAGTGATGAATATTTATGCCCTGAAGCTGAAGCAAACACTCCACAAAAGATGGCGAAAAATGTTTCGCCTTCAATTTGATCCATTTACGCGTACTTCACGAACCTCTTATCCCCAAAGGCTTCAACTGCCACGATTAGAGAAAACGGTAATCTTTATTCACATTAATGAATCAGGTTTGATAATTACATTAGTCCCTGAAAATCCACTTTGCTCTATTACCTCGATGCCGGTACCTGAAACCCACAAATTCGCAGTTTCCTTAATGGCTAATGGCCTTCATGCTGTCTGTCCTCTTGTCGATTTCGGTCTTTATTTTTCACCTCCTCTAATGTTTATTTTATATTCTCGTTGGAGATTTATAAGCACAGCACTGAAATTCAATAAGCATTCTTCATTGAGACCTACCAGAAACTAATGCATTGTAAGAAATAAAACGTTTAATATGAGTGTGTAGTAAATAAACAAGAGGAAGGGAAGAGAATGGGTAAATAAGTACCTTATAATGTATGATATTTTTGCGATGCATAATGCTAACAATCCAATATATATAT